>WEIU01024035.1:24762-49815 GCA_013389925.1 Aegithalos caudatus
AAAAAAAAAGAGAGAGAGAGAGAGAAATATACCTACTTACTATCATCAGAAATGAAGCGGGAGATCATAACAGAATTAGATTAAAAATAAAGAGGATTAAAATTTAATTAAATTGGTTTCTGGCAGACTTAGTTAATCAGATCTTTTGCTTGTTTGTTTCTTTGGGGTTTTTTAAATATCCTATTTTGAGATAAGAGAGTTTTTCAGCAGGAACAGGAGTTGTTTACAAAGATGATGCAAAATTGCATCTTTGCAGTCAACAACAGTTACTTTACTTGCAGCAGCATTAATTAACATCCTCAGTCCTGAAGTATATTCCTCTAATAAAGCACACTTTGATGTAAACAATATCTTCCAAAATAAAGTCAAATTTTTGCACCATGAGACTGTGTAAATAAATTATACTGCTTTAATTAGATCCATATTAAGATCTGTATCTGCTGCTTTTCTAGATTAAAAAATATGTTATAGTTTGTGTTAGTACATCTGATATAATTTCCATTTGTGTGTATGTGAATTTCATTTGTTTTTCTGACAGACTGCAGCATCTGTCTTAGAGGGAAAAACAAACAAAAAAACCCCAAAACAATAACAACAAAAAACCCAAAACCAACAAATAAAAACCACAACAAGCCCAAAACCTTGATAGTTCTTCCATTGTTCTTTTCTTTCTTTAACCAGCCCTGCCTTTCTTGTGTCATGCTGATAATGATGCAGTGAAACTCCTTGTTTCTAAGATGACATTTGCCCTACCTATTTATTCCAGGAAAAGTGTCCATGGATGGAGTAAGCCATGCTAAAACTATACAGGCATCCTCCCCCTGAAGCTCTGACAGTACCAAAAAGGAATATTCATTTCTATCAGACCAACTGGTGGAACACCCAGCTGATCTCCTGAGGTGGAACACAATTGCAAGAGCTGACACAGGTATGTGTGAACTCATACTTGAAAGGGAAAGGGGAGCCAAAGTGAGGAAGAAAAGAAGAGGCAGAATAGAGTTAGAACAAAAGGACAACCACGGCTTTAAAGTAGTAATTCACTAATATATTAGCATATGCCAATCATGAAAAAGCAGAAAAAGTTTCAAGTCTTCCAACATTACATTGTGGAAACAGTGCTGGGGTTTTATGTTTTTTTACTCTCTGGATACCAGGAAAAGACTTTGACGACATGGTGTGATGTTGAATTCAGTACCTGATAAACTTAATAAATTTAATTTTAAATTACTTGAGCTTTTTTCCACCAAACACAAGCTGTTGCACACCATTAATCACCATCATTATGTTTTTCAAGGAAAGATAACAGACAAGATGCTCATAGGCTTACAGAACTCTTTTACACTGAACTGAAGAACCCACTTACTTGAATCTCAAACTGAACTTCACATTTTCTATGCTAGTTCTATGATCAGTTTTAAGGGCCACGTCACCAATCTTGAGTATGGCACAACTATTTTTCTTGTTTTAATTTTTGAAGGTGTGTTGATTTATAGGGCTAATATGACAAATATACCTTAGAAAATCTTAAAATAACACATTTAAATGCTTTCAAACTAATCTAAATCTAAATTTAAATCTAAAAGAAAGATAAATTTTCCTTAAATAAAGAAAATATGTTTTTTGTCTACACATACTTGTACTCTTAAAATATGAAAAATATTAATTTCATTTACATTCTTATTCAAACTCTAGGCACTAAAAATTCAAATGAGCCTTAATTAAAGTTATTATCTTAAAGCTTCAGTAGAACAGTTCTCATCTATATTAAAGAACTTTCTAGTTCAAAGGAAAACTCTTTGCAGTGAAAGTCATGCATAATTTTTTTTCTTCCGTCAGAAATCAATCATGGTTTTGTCATCATTAAGGAGAAGAGTTGGCCTTTCTTAAGATAAAGGACAAAACTACCTGGTCATTAAATACCCCTATTTAATTAAAATAACCCTATTGACAGGCTCCTAATTAAAATTATAAAAATATTCTTCCTCATACTTTGATTTATGTCAATGGACAACAGAGAGAAAATAAGATGTATAAAGAAAATTTAACAGTGCAAAAATATAGATAAAAATTCACACATATATCAAGATTTTTTGTGATATACATGACAGAGAAGGGACGGTGATAATGTGGGTGAAATTTACCACTATATAAAAAACCCCACAGAAATAGTCTTCTAAAGTATTGTTTACAAGGGATGTAACCCTTGTTACATCCTTAATTATCTCCTGTCTACAAGAAATAGTCTCTGTACTCATGATCACCTTTTCTTGTCTATATATACATTAAAAAAAAAAAAAGTGACTGTGAGGGCCTGTGTTGTTCTTGCTCAACTTTATAATGCCTCTGTTGTCCTAATTCTCCAGCAGCCTGGACATTCTGTACAACAGCCCTGCCTCCAGGCTTGTCAGTACCTGCCCCTCGTTGTTGTAATCCTTTGACTTGGAAAATGTACCAGGCTACCTTCTGCTTCCTCCTACAGGTCCAAACTCCAAGGAGACACTCCAGTAGTCCTCCAATTTTTTACTGACCTCCAGGCAAACCACCAGCCACTAACTTCAGTCCACTAACCTGACTGTCCAATCACGTTTTCATTCATTCTGTTTTACTCACTTCCAGACTGTTACTTCCCAACACAGACCACTATGGTACACCATGTCCAAAGGCCTTTTAAAGTCAAAGTAAACAACTTTTCTGATCTCATTATTACATATAGGCGTTTTTCCTCTTATCTCACATCAGAGCAATGAAACATAAGACAGAACTTATTAGCTGTTGGTATACACAGACGGAAAATAATAGAGAAAGCTCTTTCAACAGAATATTGTTTCTAATATAATAGCACAATATGTTGGGTTTTTTTTACTAGCTAAAGCAGATACCACCTTCTTTTCTTCCTTTGTTTTTATTAACTTAGGCAGATTGCATTGAAGCCACCACTGTCCTAAGTCTTTCCAAACTTTCTGAAAGGAAAAGGCATTTTTTTCAGGTGATGTTACGAGTGGCAGTATGAAAGCCTGATAAAATTAAATGATTCACTGAAGACATTGAAAAAAAATATATCTCTCTAGTCTTCATTTCCTTTAGACAAACAGGAATCCACTGAAAAAAATGGGTTTGGATATAACACAAAAGAATTTTACCAATGTGTTACTTAATCATATTTATCCCACAAATTCTATTTCTTGCTTCTTTCATCATCTTAATTAGTCAAAAGGAAACAACAAAGTGTAGCATGAGATGAAGACTTTCATCAAACCAAAGAATTCTTAGCTGTAAAGACATTTTTTGCCCACTGAAAAACAGACTTCCTTTTTTGTCAAGTAGATGATCATGAAAATCCAGCTGTAACGTATATCCAGGACTCCAATAAGCAAATTACCTGTTCCAAGCTGTAATTCAAGGTCTGAATCATCTGGCTGTGGGGTACTTGGGGCCAATGAAATTAGCCTTAGGTTTTTACTTAGACACAGAAAATTAGATTATTATCCAAATACGCTTGGTATCGTGCTCTGGAAAAAAATTCTGCTTCCATATTTCAGCATCATAAATAGAGTAAATGAAAGAAAAGAGCTCACAGAACATATTCAGCAATTAATTAGAGCTGTTTGGATATATGCAGGTGATTCCTGTTCATGTTTTATGCAGCAGTCTTCATATCATGCTTTTGTATATGTCAGACAAAGGCATCCACAAGAGAAGAGACGGACAGAAAAATGCTCCCCAGGTCACACAGGCCAAGGGAGCGGACAAATGTTATAATCCTCCCCCCTGCTNGAGCAAGAAGACTTCACAGCAAGCTGGGAGGTGTCTGTTCTTTCTGTCTACTTTGTCTATCCTTTTAACAGGACAAAAAGGCAGGCTAAATACAACTGAGAGGAGATAAAAGTCTAAATAAAGGAAACTATTTCATCTGTGACATTTGAGGAACAGGGAGTATCTCATAATCTGTCTTTCCTTTTACAATCTCTAAAATTTTTTTCATTTCTGGTTTTCTGTTTCTTGGTGTCATTTTTGGTGTGGTTTTTTTTTTTTTTTTTTTTTTTTTTTTTTTTTTTTTTTTTTTTTTTTTTTTTTTTGGATTGGTTGCTTGTTTTTTGGGGGATGTTCTTTCTTGGGGGCTGTATTTTGTTCTGTTTCCTTTAAGTAAATTTGTGATTTAATCTTATCCAAGTCTCTCTTGTTACCTAAGCAAGATAAAGACTTTTCTCATTGCAAATACTTTCTTGAACTGCACATTTAAAAAATAAAAATAGTAGAGCTTTTAGATATCAGTGATTAAATTGTCAGTCAACATTTTCACCATGGCAGTTTCTCTGACATTCTTCAAAAGCTGGAATTAAATCTAGCATTACCAGGTTAAGAGATATTTTAATCTCTTCACTCAGTGTCATCTTTCAGTTTTATAGCCCACAATACAGATGCTGAAGTTTTCCACAGCACTTTTGCATCCATTAGTCTTGTAGCCCAAATGCAACTACTGTTTAAGGCATGAAAGTATGAAGTTTGTTTTGTAAACAAAGTACAAATTTTTAAAGGTTACAGTATTCAGTGACTATGGTCCAAAACAATGGGCACAGCCTGATTTCAGAAACATTTCATAAATACAGATTAATTCTACAAACATAATTCTAGACTTTACCCCATGGCAAAAAGGAAAATATAAGCCAGTGACCTGTATTTCCACAATCAATATATCACTGACAACACTTCAAATTAAGTACATGTACACATATACCCAAAATTGTTGCAAAGAATACAGTACTTCAGGTTAATGTCTGCTCTGACCAGATGCAAACCAAATCTAGAGGTCTGAAGGAAGTTTAGCCATTATTAAGCCATTCCTAGAAAATCTTGCAGTAAATGAAAATTTATATGTAAAATCATTTTACTAATTACAGATACAATCTGCAGAGGTACATGGAAGGATGACATCTGCTCTTTTAAGGGTATCTGGTCAAAGGAGCCATAAACAAGAACTTAGTCAAACCTGATGACAGTTGGTAAGGGAAGTTATGATAAGAGCACCCAGTCAGTCACACTAATTGGTGTGGAGGTGAGAAGGTTTTGTTTTTCTTCAGTATGATTGTCTGACTAATGACCTTGCAAAATTGGGATGATTAGGGAGAGAGACAAACAGAGATATAAAACCTGGACAATTAGCCTAATGAAGACAATAAACAGAAATGTGGTGTTCATTTACACTAATTGATGGGCTACCAGGAAACTGCAGTCAACCCGAGCCTTTTCAGCTGATAAGAAGGCATACTGCAGGTGGGAAGGGCAAGGGGACTATGCTGACTGATGAATCAATGTGCAAGTGAAGGGAATCTGGGAGGGGAAGTAGACAGAAAAGGGTATTTAAGAGGCCAGCTTCACTTGTGTCTGATCATCAGTCTGTCCCACAATCTCATTAATTCTTTTCTCAACTCTCTCACTGCATGATCTCAGTCTCTATCCCATGTGTATGTGTGCCCTGCATGCACACCCAGGTGACCCTGAGTAAACTGGGTGCCAGGTACTGGAGACAGACTGGTCATATAGGCACCCCTGAACTGTGGAGTCAGCTGCTGCAGCAAGTGGGGTCTTAGCAACAGCAACTGAAATGAGCTGGTGTTATTAACTTCCAGCCACAGGGGCTGGAATGGGGTGTGTGTTCCCAAATCCTGCTACAGGGAGAACTTCTGTGAGTGAATTGAGTGAGAATTTCTGTGTGGGCTGTTGGAGCAGGACCATGAGGCACAGCCTGTGTGCCTGCTCCAGCTGCTGGGGGCTGACAAGGGTTTGTCTCTTACCCAAACCAGTTGAGTGTGCACTTCTCTGTGGTCTTGTGTCTGGAGAGCATCCTCTCAAACTTTAAGCTGGACTCCATGGCAGGTAGGGGACCCTTAGGTCTGGACCAGGGTGGTAGGTCAGCAGGAGGTCCATGTGCTGTGGAGGACTAGAGAGTGTGGAGTCCATGAGAGAGAAATTTGCCAGCAAGCATGGAGCTGGACCAGCTGCTGAGTCAGGGACTGTGGAGCAGGTAAGGAGCCACGATCTGGGCAGGTGTGCCACGCAGACAGAGTCCATGGTGGTACTGTCAGGATCTGCCTGCCTGTCTGTGCTTGTGAACTTGGAGAGTGTCAGGGAAAAGGTGGCTAGAGAAGAGGGTGGGGCTTGTGCTTCTAACATCCTTTACAGCAATTAATTTGATGACTCCAAGTGACACAAGAATGACTGTTCCTAACATCTTCGACACACTCAAAAAGTTTGGAATTGGCAAATATCAGTGAAGAAGTACTTTCTGAAGTATATGATCCAGTGGAATCATAAAATTACCTAAGTTTTCCACAGTTGAAAGTATTTCCTGTTATTTTGAGCTCTCTCAGAGAGGTTTTAGCAGTAACAAAAGAGAGTAGATAGTGGTGAAAAAAGAAATATGAGCAGCAGTACTTTCTCAATAGTACCAAGAAAGCACTATGCTTTTCAGAGTCTTCTATCCTAGTTCTATGTGTAATTCAGTTAATGTTTCCACTAGCTTCTGGACAACAGGAAGTGCAAGTGTCTGAGAACATTTTTTAAAAAACATTAAACACTGTATTAACTACATTAATCAGGCACATGCCAGCATGAAGAGAGGGACTGGAAGGCAGGCATGAATGTTTACAACATCTTTGATTGTGTTGCAGCTAAAGAAACCTTGAAATATTTTATCCTCTGGCCTTACGCACTTCTTCCCCTTCACCTGTTATCTCACTGACAGCCTCTTTGAGTCATCACTCTTAATCTCCTATTTTATTGGCCTTCTCTAATTAGGTAGCAGACTGTTTTCCACTTTTTCAGACTATGAGCACATCAGAAATCAGTTCATTTTTTTATAATAAGCTTTTTCAACAACACAACATGGAATTTAACTGTCTACTATTTTTCAAGTAAATATCAAAAAATTAAAACATTTTTTTCATTCTCTTGTAAAAATAGAATTTTTGTTCTTCAAAACAAGAGTTCAATCACTGCATAATGTGTTCCTTTGCCTTTGACATTTAGTAGCATGACTGATTGATAATTTAGCATTACTTAGGTATGAGATTAATCTCCAAGTAGATTCAAGGGTAGGAAAAAAAAAGACATTGAAATTCTGTTTTTGTACCTGAACTGCTATAAGTTGGAAAAGTAAAAAATGTAATTTATCAATTTTTATGCATTTGTGGACAGCAGTATTTCTTTAAAAATACTAACAGAAATAATAATAATTCTTTAAGCCAAAACTGTACACAAATATTTAATTTATATACAAAATACCTACAACATTCCTCATAATTTTTGAAAAATCCCCTGCCATGTTAAGAAGAAATTAATTACTTTATGGGAACAACCATTAGCATCTAATGTAGCACAGGAAATGCAAAACAAATAACAGCTATATTATCCAAAATGTATGTAACAAATTTTAAATAATTCCACTTTAACAGAATTATTAGCTGTTGTGAGAAAAGAAAAAGTACACTTGACAATATCAGGAAACTGAGAAGTTTTACTTGCATTTGACAGGGCTGACAGACATTTCTGTAGTCTATGCCTGTGTCTCAAAAATGCTTAGAAAAAAAACACACCACCAAAATGCTCACACTATCACAAAGGTTATAACAGTCATGACATGTTGCATGCCAATCTAGTGGCATAGATAATGTTTTCTGGGATAGGAGTTGACAGGGAGTACGTCAAACTTGGACCTGCATCAAGCTTTCTTGGACATGGTTAAATTCCTATTCAAATTTATTTTCTGGGTTTGAGTGCACCTCCAGCTCCAGCCATGACTGGCCACACAGACTTTATTTCTTCATCATCCTCATTCAAGGGATTTTGAGGTCCTTATAATTAGTGGATACTCATTTTGTCCCTTTCTCCCTCTTGGATGATGAGACACATTCGAAAAACAGTGACACCCTAAATGTATACTTCTGGAATATCCCTTCACATAAATAAAATCAGTCTTTAAATTATAAAAGGGAAATAGAACTTTCATTTAAATCCCAATGTAAAGAATAGTCAGCTCTTTACACAGTAGCAGGACAATGGATAAAATATTATGTTATTCTGCAAAGATTATTTTCTAAATTTTCTCTTCCTCACAATATAGCACAGTAAAAACCTAACAAATTAAATAATACTAAATTAAATTAGATTAGAATAGAATAATATAATATAAATATAATATAACGAGAACAAGCTAATTAAAGAAATTCAATTCTCTGGTTATGGCTTTAGAAAAAATCTAGAAAACAAACATCTTAGAATGAAAAGCAAGTAATGTGAATGCAATTACCTTCTTCAGGTGTATTACCCCATATATTAATATTTTTTTACACAAAGTAAACATTTTCAGACATGAGTGTTTGCTGTCTTGTTATGTAAAATTCTACCTAATAACATCCTTGTAGATGAAATTGTGTTTCCTAAGTGAGCTATGATTTAAAGCAAAAAATCCAAAAGATTGTTGTATCTTTTGAAAGGATGTTTCATTGTTTTGAAGCAAAGAATACTGAGTCATAAAGCTTTAGGAATGACTCAGAGTATCTTGATACCTCATCTCATTTTCTTATCTATAAATCTATTTGGAAAGTCTTGCCAGAATATTAGATGAGATCCACTGAATTAACATATTGTATTATGTCTTCTGAGATGAATATGTGTTTGGTTACTACAAATAATTTCCTCCCATTTCCAAACATATAATTGAATATAATTAGAACATAACTATCTCCTTTTTATAAGAACATGAAAACTATATTAAAATTCATAATTAACTCTGAAAATTTGAGAGCCAGAAAATGCCAGAATTACAATCAACAATCAAGTGCTTTATGTTTTATGGTGTTTCACACCTTGGATTGAATACTGTCACTAACATACTTCCCCCAATTAATTCAAGTCCTGAGATGGATGGTGTTCACAGACTGTGGAGCTATTCAGTGCTGTGGTTTTGGGTTTTTTGTTAGTGTTGGGGTTATTATATCACTCACTGCATGGATCAATGCATTATTAACTGCCCATTATCCAAATTATATTAATTTTTATGGGTTTTTCTGTTGTTTTCCTATCACTTATCATCACAATTCCCATCTGAGCCAAAAATTACTTGAGACGATTATTAGCACAATTTAATATATCAGAGATGGGCATACACAAATTTATGTTAATACCATTGAACATGAGTATGCATTTGAGCCATTTTAAAGGTTCTCAACAAAAAAAGATACTTCTCATATTCCTAGCATGAATGCTAAAAAGTTTAATTATTCATGCATTCCAGAACCCAAGTTCCATAAACAGAGATATGGAAGACATCAGTGACTTTTTGCAGGCACTTTGTTTATGTAATTTTCCTAGCAGCATACAGCAAATTCACAGCCACAGAACCCAGGCACTGCTAAATTGTCATGGTCAAAACAGTTTCTTAAATTCCCTAAGTGACATTTTTGAACAGACTCACTAACACCCTTCCATCAGGGCCCCAATTTATTACAAGCTCTCATTTATGACTTAGGAAATTTACTTTAATTTATAGCCAATTGTATCAGAATAGGGTAACAAGAAATAAAACCAAATCATAAAGAAACGATTCACCTTCCCCAAACCTCTCCCTTTTTCCATGGCTCAACTTCATCCCTGACTTTCTCAACATCCTCACACTATTCAGCAAAAACGGTTGCAGAGGGTTCATTGCATTTTTCTCTGCCACTTCTTCTTCCTAGGGGCAAGGACCCCTCACACTCTTCCCCTGCTCCTGTGTAGAGTTCCTCTGTGGAATTCTCCAATGTGAGCCCTTCCCACAGGCTGCAGCTCAAATTGCTCCAGCATGGGTCCCTCTTCTGGTGAACATGGGAGAAACTTCTGGTAGCTTCTCACAAAAGCCACCCCTGTAGCAACCTCCACTCTACTACCTGGCACAGTCACTTTTTCAACTATGTCAGGAGACATGGATTCATAGAGTAACAAGTAGTGTCATAGTTCCCTACTTTCAAGGTCTGTATTTGGTGAATATGAAGCTGAACAGCTGAAAGAAAATAAAAAGGAAGACTACAGTCCAAGGCCTCAGTCTGCCAGCTGGATATGGCTGTGGATCACTCCTTTCAGAGCCTGCTGGCTTTCCAACACTAAAACACATGTACACACATGATGTGAAGAGGCAGGATGGTTATCCAATTAACATCCAACTGACCGATTGTTGTTCAATTGAAATTTCATAGGACACCATTTTCAAGTGGAATGTCATAAGTAGCTTCACTCAAGTCACTCCTAGCCAGGAAAAATGTTCATACAAGTGTACATCTAAGACAACAACACAGATCATTTTAAGACCCTTTGTCCCTCTGAATCAATTAATCTGTTAAACTCTTACAAAGCAAATTGCCTGAAATATCTGCAAAAGTTATTTAAACACCCGAGCAGTCATCAACAAAATTGTAGCATTTATAGACCAAATACTGTATTCTGATACTGGAGAAGATTATATAAATTCATAAATAAGAAGAAAGCAGATATACAATAAAGAAACACTATCTGGAATTGCAATTAAGGGAAGTAGTCTTTGGTTCTTAGAAAATATATATGACTCCAGAAATTTGCCATGAAAACTGATTATTTCTTTTCATACATACAAAAATTGAAAAACTATTCTTTATTCTTTTCCTCTTGGACCACAAGATGTGCTTTAGTTTTAATGTAGAAATGATAAAGTAGCAAATTTATCTTGTGCACCTAGAATTTAGCACAGACTGTCAGGTCAGGGATGAGAGCATCTTATAAAGAACGTATTGCTTAAAGGCCTAAGTCTGTAAGACTGAGAAACCAAATCTGCCTTTCTAACAATAGCAAATCTTGCTTAATCTTTGTTAAGATAATTTTGAAAATATTGCAAACACATGGAGTCTGAGAGAATAGGATCTGATGACCTAGAAGAGGATTTCTCATACTGATGGATGAATAACACAGTGAAGTGGTATGGAATAACCTCGAGGTTCTAGCCATGACCCCTCCTGGCCACTGCAAAGATTAACCCTGTCCTGGCCAGAACCAGGACAATGGCTAATGAATTTTTAATTCTTGTTTGCTTTTTATCTTTTGTAGCCAGATTAAATAAAATCTAGATATGATATGTTGACTAAGCTGGTATAACCTAAAAATCAATCTGCTACAGAATATGAAGTTCAGTTCAGTTGTACCTAGTATGGATGAATTAATAAATAGGACTAATGCACTTTGAAGATACAGAAAGAATAATCTAAGACTAGGGTGCTGGGTTTCTTTCTTTAAACATAAATTTGCTGAGAGTTGTGATGTGATTCCATTTGTGAGACTGGAAATGCCTGTGAGGAAATCAAATGTTAGATTCATGACATAAGTATTTAAATATATTCTTAAGCTGGTCTTCCATATCTGAACAATTTCATAGGAAGAGAAGAATTGCAAAGCACAGCAATATGCTAAAATATAAGGAAAAAGGTTAGGAAAAGTACTAGAAGCTACAGTCATGTATTAGCTACAATCTACAAAGCTACAAATATAAGAAAATATGTAAAAGCTAAAAATCTTTAGGCATGATTTAAAGAATGTTTTAACAGAGCAGAAGAGATCTTATGTGTCTCAATAAATACCTTGTGTTGGTTTTCAGAGAACATGAGAAAACAAATTAAATTAGCCTGAGGTTTCACAGCTTTTTTTCCTTTTAGTTATTTTTGTCTGAAAGAAATCAAGAAGATGAAACTGCTTTCTGCTTCACAGAAAAAAATCAAATCAGTGTTTGAAAAGTTCAGCACATATTATAAAGAGATAGGCAGATAATAAAATTTGAAAGACCAAAAGCTCATTAGCTACTCTAAATAAGTAGGTCATAATTTGTGTCACTATTAGGAGAGATTAATTCCCAGACCAACATTAAAAGAGACTTTGATGTCCTAAGTTAGAAAAATAGAATTGTCCACTTACATATCATACTTGAAATGTTAACAGCCTGAAAAAGTAATTCTTAGGTAAGAATATACTGTTGCATGCACAAGAAAAAAGCATCAAGCACAAACACAGAAAACCAGCAATTTTTACTGGCAATTTACCTCAAAGACTCTAACAGCTGGAAACCCATAAAAGTCATCACACCACAGCAATGCCACGATCATGTGTTCTGTAAACTGACTGGTGCAAACTACAATACCCAAGTTATTACACACATATAAAAGAGGGGAAGATAATGAAAATGCTATTTCTCAGATCACATTGATGAAAGAATGGGAGAATTTGTATCCAGGCCAACAAATGCATGGAGAAAGCAGCGATACCAAAGCCTCCAAGGAAACATTCTCAGAAATCAGAATTAAGAGCATGCTTCTGAAAAACAGTGTTATCCCTGAGATGCTTCTGTTGGCAACATCAGCCAGCACCTGGCTAGACCAGCAGCATTACCAGTTTGGAGTGAAAGATGTTAGCAGCCAGACTCAGAAAAACAGCCAGCTACAATATGAGACTGAAAAATAAACCAACAAAACAATCCATCTGACTAATTGAAAAAATGTAAAATACTTGGGAAGCCATTCAACACCTGCACAGTCAGGGGAAAAAAAAATCCAAAAAATGTTTTAGACAGCTTAGTCTCATTGTAAGGAGGAGATATGCAAATAGATCCTGATTTCTTGTGACATGAAATGACAGTGCAATGCTTCTTTGATTTGTGAGCTGAAATGGCTAGAAGAGACTATGCCCACAGAACATCCAGGCTCCAGGCTGCTGCCTTGAGCTGCATACCTTACAGCCTTTGATCCTGATCCTGCCCAGCAGGCAACTGTTCTCTTTGGGGGACAGGGTCTCATCTCTGACATAGGGTGGATACATATACAGCATGCTGAATCTAAGGGCTGGGTTTCTGACTTTTAAGGATGCCCCCAAGCATTCAGAGTCTCCAATCCTGTAACAGCTTCCTGAAGGGGCATCAAAATTGTGTGTAACATGTAGGAGAAGTTTACAGCTCCAAAGAGAAAGTACCCCTCTAGGCAGGGATCATAGTAGCAGATGTGCCTGAGACAGATGCTACGAATCAAAGTAAATCCATATTTTTATTATTTATTCTAGTATGGACAGAAATGTCTCCCTCAAATTGGGATCCATGTTAATACACTTGAAGGTTTAGTCTTGTAAAGAACACCCCTTCCCCCCCATTTTTTTTAAACAGTCCTTAAATATAAATTACTCTTCAGCACTGATGCCACTATTTTATCCAAGAACTGAGTAGCTGAATAAAGAATTTCATATCTGTTTTTAACTTCATACATTTAAAACATCCCCTCTAAAATGCTTGAAGCAGATCTTTAATGTTGTGCTTCTTATCAAAAGCAAAGGCTCTTTCAAGATATTCTGTCTGAATTCAGCTGTGAAATTTTGAACTGTCATAATTTCTCATCTTCTGAATCTATTTGAACACAACTTCCAACTATCCAGTTCTGCACTGTGTATTTACAGGGCTGTTAATGACTCTCACTGATTGTATTTTTTGCCTCACGAACTTCAAAACAAATGGAAATTTATAGTTAACTTTAATAGAATTCTTTCCAGCCCAAACAAATATACTTGTTTTTTACATCAATGTCCTGTGGCTAATGGAGCTGGAATGTATTAACATCACCCCAAATATTTCAGAAATACATGCAACATCTTTTTAATATAATGTGGTTTAAGACTTTACATGTAAATTTTTTATTTCATTACGTTGTGTTTTTTGCAGAGACTTAGTTATGAGACAGAGAAATTATCATCTTAAAATGGAAGGTAATTTACATCAAGGAAGATCTATCTAGTGATTTTCACAGCAGTCACAAGCTAAGATTATTCTCTCTTTCCTAATAAAACCCCAATAGTTTTACTTTGGGAATAATGAAAGCACACAGAATTTATCTGCAATGAACCTACTAGCAAAAACCAATAGTGGACACTTTGGCCACAGCAGAACTTTTACTTGTCAAGACAGTTTATTGCACATGCATAGATAGGTTGTTGGATGAGGGCATGGTGATGGGGGGACCCTGTAAGACATTCACAATTTTTTCTCCTCTTTACTTCACCTTTAGTTACACTCTTGGGACAGTGCTGAGTCAAACCATGAAGGAATATAAATAGGAAAATGCACAATCATCAGGAATGTAAAAATTAGCTTTTATAACATAGCAAACAGTCCCATGAATTTCTCTCTTCATACCAAAGCATCAAAAGGTTATGTTCCTCCACCTTTTCTTGCTTTCTACAGAGAGGAAGTGTCACAGACCATTTCAGATAGAAATACCAATATGATCTGTGCTCAGCTGAGTTAACCAGGGACCAGAACCTTTTTGAATAGAAATTATGAATCCACAACTGGAGGAATTGTTTCCAAATACAACCTCTCGTGTTAACTTTGGAGAAGACATCTAAAACTTAATAGGCTATTCAAGACAAACTTTTCATTGTTACCTCAGGTCTAGTATATTTCTTTCCAAGGGGCAGAATATGCATTTTCTGAAGGTAGTTACTGCCTAAACAGAAAACTAAACTGAACATCCAATCTGGCATGTTAATATACTTCTTTTGAGGATGCATTTGTAAGTACAGTAAGACAACTTCTGTATTTCCCCTTATTTAGGTAGGGAGCATTGTCTGTTGCAGCAAGACAGGGCTTACACTCCTCTGTCTGATGTTCTCTGGTGTGTTCCTAAGACTTTTGAACAAAATAGGTTTTGTTCTCTCAGTTCATATTTAGTGGAGTTAGGTTACATCAATCTTATTCAAGTGAAATGTTCAGTTCTAAATTAAATGTACCTTTTTGAGCTCAACCAAGTCTCTAGTGAACAGCAGTTTTCCCAAGAAAAATACTACACATACATCATCATAATTCATTGGGAAAACAGGAACAATGATATTGAACAAAATGTTGGTTACAGCATCGTGCCAATAACGCCAAGATTGTGACTGTGATCCCTGTAGGTGCCATTGGCTTAAGGAATGGACTTGAGGATTTCTGATGGTCCCTTCCAACACAAAATAACCTGTGATTCTAAATGAATTGTGAGTCTGAACTTCTTTTAAACTCTAGGATAAATGGCCATCTTAATGTTCATGTTATGGTCAATATAATATGGGAGATTGCCTTTAAAAGGGCGTCTATTAAATTTTATAGCCCATTAAAAGCAAGAGGTATCTGGTTTGATTTTACATTCAGCTTTCATTTTTCTTGCATCAAACACAAGCTACAGCATAAATTTTGGCTGACCTAAGAGTTTTGATATTATTTTTTATTAGTGTTATAATTTATGGATTTAATGAGTTGGACTTATTTCCAGATCAGTTCAAAGCTCTGAAACTTTGTTCACACATTCAAAACACTAGATCCCATTATATATGGTCAATACAAAGAAATTTGTATTTTGTGGTTACTTCTGGATTCAAATAAAAATAGCCAAATTTAATGGTTCTTTGTATAGAAAATTAAAGTTTATGAAGTCCAGCTATTGAAAAGTGTAGTTTCAGAAGGCCCTTGAATATGTAGCTAAAGACAACTGATAGCAGAATACAGACATAAAAAGACAATCAAGTGCTCTTTGCTGGAAAAGATGTCCCAGTCTTTCCTGTATTTTCCATTTCCACATGTGCTCCTAGATAACGTGATGAGGTCATCAGGCATGCTGTGATTTGATGTAGAAATATGAGCCTCATCCTAGACACTAAGGGCAGAGTCCCTTCAGGTCTTCTCTTTAAAGCCTTCACAGTTCCCTGCTGTGTGTTTATTTCTGTCCAGATGGCCACAAAGATTTTCCCACCTGGCTGGATGCATCAGGAGAAGTATATCTGAGTTTATATGGCAAGAGGAAGTCCAAGTCACTACTAAGGCACAAGCTGGTTTTCAGCACTACTACATTGCTGGAAACAAAAAATCCTTTCAGATGTCCCAGATCGCCTGCAACTTTCTTTCTGCTGGAGGTGATCCTGGTCACTGCCATAGTTTTTGATGGTTGGCAGAAGGCTCTAATGAAGTCAATAGGCTTCTAATGCAGAATTTTAGCCTAAAAATCTTCCTGCTGACACGGCATATGTTGATCTAGATGATGAAAAGTGATCTGTATAAAAACAATACATAGTACTACATATCACATTAGAACTTCCAAGTTAAGAACTTCAAAGCTAATTGTCCTGTTATATCCAACATAACAGCTCAGACCTTGCAACTTTTGCTAATACTGTTTTTATTAAGGAGTGGAATAAAGCAATGATGTGTACTGTTCAATATAAAGATCACACCAGGAACAATGGTGAGATAAGAAAACTCCCTCTCTTCACTAATCTTTGACTGTAAAAAGCCTAGCAGTTACCTTCAGATGTGTTTTTACAAGAAATCTGGATGTAACAGATTAAATTAGAACAAAAAATCACTCTAATCTGGAAGGAAAGTAATTTACTAGATAAAAGTCATAATGATGCCTTAAGAAGGCTGACATGGAACAGAGACTTAAGAGCAAAGAGAATAAAATAGCTATTTATTAAAAGGTCTTAAAGGATACACTTTGGGCAATACAAGAGCCAGGCCAGGGCTACACCCAAGGTAGACCCAAAACAGTCACAAAATGCATGAACATTCACGAGGTCTCACACTTTTATAAGTTTATAAGTTTCCATTTGCATATTGGGGTTTAATTGTCCAATTACCACTTCAGATTACGAGGTCCCATCCTCCTTGTTTTCTCTCTTCAGTCCACTGTTGTTTATGCTTTTTGCCTGAAAACTTGTAACAGTTGCCTTGGTCTCCATCTGGAAACGAATTTGTTTTGTCTACCTACTCTGTGAAGAGAGCTTACTAACACCTAATATGAAGCTCAACTACACTCCTAGGCAGCAGAGATCTGAAAAACATGAAAGTGAAAACTTAAGACATCATTTCCCCTCTCTTTCTTGATCTTTTCATGATGTTTAGCTTCTTCATTCAAGGAAATCAAAGTTGCTGACTGGAGAGGGGATGAACTTTTGTGATGGCTGCAGCTGAGTGTGAGTTTAGTTGGTTCAAATTGAAACATTTGTGATCCTTTTCTCATACAGTGATAAGGGCATTTAGACCACTCCCTTTTAAAAGTGACTGATAAGGAGTTGTCAACACACACACACATTTTGTTGTATGTTCTGTAGAATGTCTGCATATAGATTTCTAAGTTTTAATTTTACTTTGAAAAATAATTTCTGGCTTTAGAAATCTATATAGGGATACATGGTAGTGATGCATATGTGTGCGTGTGCAGGTATGTGTGTATGTCTATCTTTATAAAAAGTTTCTTAATGGTACTGAATAGCTAAACTTTTAATATAAGAATGGAAGTTTAAGGATCAGTGTTTATTGAAGGTAGTCATTGACAGATGTGTCTAGATAAGGAGAAAGCTCTGTTCCATCCTCACTGCATGAAAAGGCTCATTTAGTTTCAGTGAAGTTACTGGGAAAATCCTCAATGTGACAGCAGGGTTAAAAACATGTCATTGCAGATGCAGTCTCAAAAAGATTCACTTGGCACAAACACCATCTCTGAAAATGTGTGTAGGTCCAGAAAACCAATATAAATCAGATGGCAGGCTTCACAGAATGAAGAAAGAAATTTAATTAAAATCCATCTCATCTGCATTCACACCAATAGGTACCTCTGAACTTAGAAAAAAAAAGAAAATCTGATTTCACCATAATATTGGAGAACATTTGCTGAAGTGTGGCATGTAATATTGTCCAGAAGAATTGGTCTTGTTGTCAGCATAAAATCCTTTCTGTACTTTGGGCAGTGTCTCAACTGCAGATGATTTTGTGTCAGAAGCAATCATTTGATTTGTAGAACTGGTTGAGAGCATCTATGATGCTACCTTTTATTACACACAAACAATTTCAATAACGTGCATCTGGCTTTTAAAACATTTCTTGGCAGAACAACAATTACTGTATATTTCAGATATTTTATGATTGACGCTTATCTTTTATCCAAGAAAAATTAAATTTCATCACTGGAGTTGACTAACATTTTGACTAACAAATTTAACATTGCCAGATGCTAAATAATATTTCTGAAAAGGACAAAGTCAAAATCAAGGATTCCCAGTCCCATTAAGATAGCTAAATTTAAAGGAATGGTTCTTTTTAATATCTATGACTACATGTGGTCATGGGTTTAAAAAAAAATCAATTTGGTGTGTTTTTTCTTATTTTCTGAGGCTATCATAGTAACTTGTGGTGATTATGAATGCTTCTGGATTCATCTTCAAGCTGCTCTGAGGATTCAATTAAATCATTAAAAAATAAGAGCATTGAACAGAATATATATGACAAAGGATTAGTTAGCATGCATGAGGGTTTATATAGAGAAATTCCATTCAATGAGAGATATTAATAGACTGTTTCAAAAGCAGATTATTAGTTAGAAAACCAAAAATATCAAAAAGCAGCTAAAACTAAAAGCAAAAACACTGCTTGCCAACTAAAAACAAAACAAAATTAATAATAAAAAATAAAAGAAAACAAGGGAAATTTGCAACAGTAAAAGAATATATCTGAACAGTTAGACTTTCTAATGTACTTTTAATATCTTTATGCATTTTAAGGCTATAGTATTAAAAAGGTGCACAAGTAAGAGTTAGTAGCATTACTTCCATATTAGTATTATTATTATTAATCAGTAAGAATTTAGTGATATTGAACATAATTGTTTATGATTAAAGAAGAATTGCAGTGGACAGACTTTAAAAAAAACTTTTTCAGAAAACATTTCAAGATTCCCTGTGGAATACCAATTCAAAGTAAATAGCACTAAAATGAAGCAAATACTGAAACTTTTAATACAAGACATGCTTCTGAGAACCCTATGTTCACTGAATGAAATCTTACTAAGGGGATAATAGGAAGCTAGAATATTCCTGGCTTAATAGAATTCTAATAAACATTTTTAACCTTCTCCTTAGTTTTTGACAGAAAATTATCTATTCCTCTCAATCATTAATATAATTTTTACTTTAATTCTTCAGTATTGATTTCTTATTGTTCTATTGTTTCTATTCTACTATTCTATTCTATTGTTCTATTCTATTCTACTAGAAATAAATTCCATTTTCATTTACAGAACTGATACCCATTTCTCTTTTAAGTAAATACATAGGATTTTTTGTATGAACAATGTGAATATTTAGTCACTAAAACTGCTGCTAAATGGAGTGGCAGATTCATCATCTCATCAAACAAAAGTTTTATGACATAAAATATTAAAAGCGTGGTCCAGTTTGACTAGATGAAAATTAAAGTCCTGCAATTACAAGAGGTCATATCATCATGACATTATGCTTCTTCTTTGCCCTAAATATGATGAAAAATTATCAAAGATGCTGTGGTTCCCCACCATAATTCAAGGACTCAATTTTTACAGTTCCATGTTTGTAGCTCACATGAAGTACCATCACTCAAGTTAAATTTGGAGAAAAACTGCACTGAATGTCTGCCTCTCTTCCCCCAGTTATTTTTATAAATATTTAAGCAATAAAATTAATTTAGCAAATTAACACTTACAAGCAGAAGACCCTAGAAGTATGAAAGAAGATGCAGCCTCTATCTACACTCATGCACAGAATTATACATATTATACACACAATACACTGTAACTGCTCGTGGCTGTCCACCGTCTAGCCCCGCCACAGCAGACCACAGTCACAGACTGGCACTGGAGCCACTGTCNGAAAAGGGGTTAGGGATGGCCCTATAGAAAACTGACAACTTTGTAACCAACAGGGCACAAGGGGAGGGGGAGTTCTTGGACTTCTGCCAATCACTTGATGCTCTCCCTGGATCTTTCCAGAACACAGGGAGAGGCCTGACCCAGACTGACAGGAAAAAGTTTGGGAGAAACCAACTGTGGGAATAGGAAAATGGGGTACATGGAACAAACCATCAGGGTACATGTTACAAACAATAACTTACATAAATCAATAGGCAAAAGTAACTTGAACTATGGCAAAACAAAATAATTCTGCACCACCACAATACACTTGTGTAACAGAATCCCAAGATGAATAGGGGCTGTAAGGGACTTCTGGAGATCATTTAGTCCACCTTCCCTGCCAAGGCATGGTCACCTATAGCAGGTGACACAGGAACATGTCCAGGTGGATTTTGCATATTTTCAGAGAGGGACACTCCACAATCAGCCTGGACAGCCTGGTCCAGTGCTCTGCTCCCTCAGTGTGAAGGAGTTTTTCCTCATGCTGGGGTGAAACTTCTTGTGTTTTAGTTTCTGGGTATTTGCTCTTTGTTTGTCCTGTTGCTGCTATTTGCTCCTTGTCCTGTTGCTGGGCAGAAAGTGAGTCTGACTGAAAAGAGTGTGGCACCACCCTCTTGGCACCCACCTTAGAGATCTTTGAACGCATTGATGCAGACCTCTCTCAGTCTTCTCTTCTTCAGACTAAACCGGTGCAGCTCCCTCAGTGTCTCCTCATGAAAGAGATACTCCAGACCCCAAATCATCTCTGTGGCCTCTGCTGGGCCCTCTCCAGAAGCTCCTTGTCTTTCTAATTTTGAGGAGCCCAGCTGGACACAACATTCCAGATGTGGCCTGAGTAGAACCATTTAGAGGGTCAGGAACACCTCCTTCAGCCTGCAGGCCACATTCTTCCCAATGTACTCCATGATACCAGGATTGTTTCAAACGAGAAATCTTCATATGGAATCTATGAAAAGTGTACAGCTGTGTCAATGGAGTTAATACAGTTTTCTCAGGCTCATATAATCAATACAATCAGAAAATATATGTTTTCCTGCGTCTGCTTCCTCAGGGATGGAGAAATGCTACAATAACACAGAGCTCATTGGTACAATTTCTATGCTCTCACTCATCCAGAGAGGACTGGCAGGAGCGTCCAAGTTTTCCAGCACCTGGAAGAATTTCTAGAAAATCTCTTTAACAGAAACCAGATAAATTTAGGGACTAATGAAATAATGATTAAATTCCTGCTTAACTCACAATATCACTAAAGATTAAGTATCATGTTTGAAACAATTAACTTATAAATTGAACCTGTAAAAAGGTTTTTCTTACCTCTTATTTTATTTGTCATTTACTGCATACACAAACGTTCGATGATTTTTTTAAAACTGAGCCTTTGTAAAAATACTCAGGTGTAACCATAAGATGGCCTTCCTGAAATCCATGAAAACAAGAATGATGCCATTAATAAAATCTGTGAGTTAAAATCCTCCAATCATGATGACAACATGATCTTGAAGATGCAATGTTTTAACATGGAAGACTCTCAGCAACCCAGAATCAATATTTTGCATTGTGGGCAGAGTCAGGAGTCAAAAAGAGACAGCAAACACACCCCAGGTCATTCCCTGTGTCACTGATCTAAGTTACAGTAATTTGAAGACATAAATGAGAAATCAACTTTACCCAGTACAAAGTGTTTCAAAGCCATTCCAGAGCCAGTAGAGTCAGTGTCAACATACCCAGGTTCAATTCCACATTAGTATTGATAGTTGATAGTTGTGGGACTATGGTATCTGAGTAGTGCCACCCTAAAATATGTAGGCATGGTACTAAAATTACTCTGGATATTTCTCCATGTTATTGAATCATGTATATATTGCATATTATTTAATATTTCCTTTCATGCTTCTACATGTTTGCATTTCTAACATAACTGCATTAAAGAATACACTTTGAGCAGCAAACCAACATCCTCCATTTAAAGGAATAACTCAAGACAGTAAAATTTATAAAATATTATGCTTGTAGCTTTTCTTTTAAATTTAGAAAATTGCTAAAATTAACTCTGTCATTAAAAAACCTTTTGGTTAGAATTCATGACAGGCAACAGTACTACTTGGATTGTAATAAATAAATAAACCTGGAGAATAGTGCAGTTTTAGGAAACTTAGTCACCTTTGGTGATTATTTATCATTTATACTCAGTGAAATATACATAATAGTAATTGGCGAGGCTTGATGAGCTTGTGTTTTCCTATCTGTTCATGTGTCACAGAAATCAAGATCAACCTTCACCCTCTAAAGATCTCATATGCTTTCATTTAGATTATGTATCCTGCCCCCTCAAATTTTAATTCACTCTATATACATATTTGACTGAAAGATGAGTTTCAGTTGACTTCTAAGCCTTGATGAAAAGAAATAAAATTTTTAAGCACACACATGGAAACAAATATGTTATAATTATAACAGATTCCTCTGAGAAGCTTTTCCTAAAATATTGTTCCAGATGGCAGGTTCCTAATAAGCTTAAAAGCTTCATGGATAAAACCCTGGACATTAGAACTGATAAATAAATTGCTTTAAAACAAAGAAGAAGAAAAAATTTAAAGTTGCAGAGGTCAGTCAGTACTGTGAACCCTGAGATTTTAATCCCTCTAAAGCATACAGATAGGAGGACCATCTGCAAACTAATTCAATTTAGAGATGGCTGAGCACAACTAATTCCTTGCTGGAGGTAGAAAAATGAACCAGCAAATAAAACTTATTCTGTAAAACAAAACATGCACAAAAAATGCCCTGTATGTTAGTGCTTGAAGAGATAAAGCAATGCAGAAAATAAGTAAAAAGACCACTTTCTTATTTAAAAATTAACAAACCAGTTCCGCAGGCAAGATTAAAACAAGGTAACAAAGGCTTTAAGTGAAGAATAATTAGAAGAACAGATACTTAAAGAAAAAGGCAATACATTTGCACTTCAATTTTTTTTTTTTTTAAACCAATAAATATACCAAAAACTAAAAGAGCAAGGGGTCAGAAGGAAAGTGTGGGGGGAGGTTTTCCCACCAAACAGTCATGGATCTTTCTTCTATAATACTTTGTCACTGTTACCTGTTTGAAGTTACTCAGTAAAAATGCATCTAGCTAATTTATCAAAAAGGCAAAGTATATTAAAGCTAAACCAAAACAAACAAAAAACCCTCTGAAGGTAATTAACAAATATGAATTGCAACTGGGCTGTCAATCCAAGAGGGTGCAACAGAATGTCAACTTGAACAGCTCCAGAGCCATTGCTATTTCATATATGGATAGTGAAGGTGACAGAGTAAGGAATACACTTTGAAAGCTTTTTGAGGACACCAAAATGAAAAGTGAAAACAGTGTGGTGAACAAGAGAAAATTTGAAATTTTATTGATGAACCTGGGATAGCTCAAAAGCCAGCATGAAACTGATGTAATTGCAGACTTCTACAGAGAACAGTGAGCCATCTTTCCATGTATTGTTACAAATTTCTGGCAGAAGTCTGCATGGAAAACAATGTGGGAAAAAAAAAAAACCAAAAACAGCAAAACCAGTTTACACAGCTGGTGTTTTGGAGCAACCCTGTACCTTCTTGATAAGATATTGTTCATCTCATCAGATAACATAATTCTGAGATTCACCTCAAATAGGAACTGTCTTTTTAAACATCTATTCTGTCTGAATATATTTATTCCACAAATTTCCCTAAAAAGCCCACTGAAACACCAGAAAAACATGGAGAGAAACTGGCACAGTGTTTCTTGAATAAATGAAGCAGGTTGTATAGGATCCATAAATTAAAACCCCTCAACCTCCAAAAATACAGTCTCAGAAATCTCTATTTTGTCATGCTAAAATTACATTTCAGTCTATTAGCACTTTACAATTAAGACTTAAAGAGTTTAATTTGTATTTACTATCTTTCATGAGATTATGATTGTTTCCTTAATTATATGGTGCTTAAAAATCACATCCCCATTTATTTTATAATCAAGTTTAACATGTGTACCCATAAATGATGACTACAGCAATTTCACAGACTTAATGAAGGTAGATAGGGGATTAGAAGTATTTAAACCTTAAAGAAAATGGCATATTAATTCCAAACATTTATCTATCCATAAATTTCTCTGTCCTTACCCACAAGAAATAACATTTTTAAATTGTAATTAGCCAAGCTTGGACTATAAACAAATCTAATGCACAAATTGCTGTGAAAACCAGCTTATCTGCTAAAATAAAATGAATGGATAAGGAATGAGTACTTAGGAATTAAAGCATGTTATTTTCCTTTAAATTTTCTACAATAATAATTCAGATTAATCTTATCAATTACCACAATTATTTCCCTTGAATAAAAAGTAAAAAAAGAACTAATAAAAGAATTTTACCAGCTAAAATTGCTCATAAATAACTTCAAATAGTCCAGAAATCTGTAAAAACAAGAATCTGGATTCTGCAGTTTGATCATATAATGAAGACTTTAAAAAGCTTTTCAAATAATCTTAAAATATTGAGGAATCCCCAACAGTTTTCCCCCACATAATCTAAAGTCGGTAATTATCTTATCATGTGACAAAATTGGGAGGCTTAAGAAGAGAAAAGGTATTCCCATTAAGTTTGTGTCTTAGAAATTAAACTTGCATGTAAAGTTCAAACTCAAAGACTAGATGAGTCTTGTTAGCTTTTACTTGAAATAAAAATAGTTTTTAAAAAGTCACAATAGCTTTTAATGGAAATAAACTGTTTTCTATTCCTGCTCTGCTCCAGTGCTCCAGATATAAGATGCATGGCATCTTTAGGTTCACCAGTTGCCCAACTACGGCGCAATGCTACCAAATAAAGTTCCAAGGTTATTTCCAGACAATCTGATATGTTTGTCATGAGAAATTGGATGGCTACAATATGAATTAAAAGGAAAATGCTGGGAAAACAGGGTAAAAGAAAGCAAATTACAACACAAATCATAAGGAAAAAATACATAGGTCAGAGGGTTTCCCTTGGTTTCTCATAACACCACAAGAAAAGGGATAAAATTTTGGAATTCACCTGTAACTCAGAAGCACAATACCTAGAAAACAGGTTGTCTGAAATATTTTCTTGCTCTTCATATTCTTTGTTATACCAAAACTCTAAACATAAATGAAGTTGCATAAAAAATCAGATTACTGATGTTTAATCTCTGTCTCAAATGAAAAAGAGTAAAAATTCTCTTTTACTTGAGTAAGGCCAGAAATTCTCCCTGTGTAATTATTTTCACTGAGG
>WEIU01024036.1:9284-28565 GCA_013389925.1 Aegithalos caudatus
AAAGGAAAGGGAAAGGGAAAGGAAAGGGAAAGGAAAGGGAAAGGAAAGGGAAAGGAAAGGAATTTTCTCATGTTTAAATGAAATCATGGAATCATAGAATGGTTTGGGTTGGAAGAGACCTTAAAGATCTTCCAGTCCCACCGCCCTGCCATGGGCAGGGACACCTTCCACTATCCCAGGTTGCTCCAAGCTCATCCAACCTGGCCTTGGACTCTTCCAGAGATGAGGCATCCACAGCTTCTCTGGGCAATCTGTGACAGAATCTCACCACCCTCACAGAGAAAAATTGCTTTCTAATATTTAATGTAAACTTTCCCTCCATCTTAAGGCCCTTCCCCTTTGTCCTATCACTGGATACCCTTTTGAACATCTCAGCTGGGAAGGCACCTACCAGGATCATCAATGTCTAACCCAGTCTTCCAGAGGCTGTGGTCAGCATGGAAAAGGGGGAAAAGAGGAGGCTGAAGGAGAAATAGGGCACCCTGCAGTGTGTCTCCAGGAAGAGTGAAATAGCTGATGGGATTCAGGCAAGGGCTGGGTGTTGAAAGTGCTGGTGAAGCACTGCTGGTGCTCAGTATGACAGCAAGATAAATTTTTTTTAAAAAGCATAAAGTAGTAGGCCTTACACATTAAGGAATTCCTCCAGGAGGAATGGCAGCAGACATGAGCTCACTAATGCCTAACAACTTCACAACACAAAAACTCCTTTCCCCTGGATGTCTGCTTTTCTCACAGAGCCAGATGTGCTTTTATCTCTTGATCTGCCTGTCCTGCTTCAGCCCTGAGAGAAAACAGCCCATACTCACTGAAGGTCCAGCATCCCCTCTGGAAAACACAGAAGTAAATTCTCAAAATGGTGTGGTGGAACCTTGAACTACCTAAATACAAGTGCCATTTCCAGGACTCTCAGATTAAATACTTTCATAGCATTCAGGTGTGTGAATGCTTCATTTCCACTCTTTTTTTCCATTTCTAGTTTGGTTGTTTTTTTAGGTTTTGTTTTGTTTTGGTAATAAATATCCATTTTTGTATAAATATCCAATATTCTTTTAGATTGAGAGATTATCTCCAGGTGGTTCACATCATCATTCTACATTTGTTTTCTCACTAGCAACTCAACAGTCAGACTTTGGGGTTCCTGTCAAACTTCCCTCTCTTCCAGTTGAGAAAAAAAAAGTCTCTGCCATTTGGATATGGAGGATTCCTTTTTATTTTGGACATATCTATAACATTTCTTTTCCCACCACAAGTTCAATGCTTCCAAAATAATTTTAAAT
This sequence comes from Aegithalos caudatus, assembly GCA_013389925.1. Lineage (NCBI taxonomy): Eukaryota > Metazoa > Chordata > Aves > Passeriformes > Aegithalidae > Aegithalos > Aegithalos caudatus. The sequence goes on from WEIU01024036.1 coordinate 10,562, forward strand.
AATCTGAAGTATAAGAAATGAAGCAAGGTGGGCAAGGCACAAGGTCTGTTGGTGAGAACTTAAGTTGAAGAAGGCTTTTTCACAGAATCTGTCACTGATAAAGATTCCTGGCTCTGGTGACTGCAAATGCCATGGATTTGGGAAAAGCTATTTGACAGAGTTTTCAAGAAAACAGGTTCTTCAAGGAAAATAGGTTCTCCAGGCATTGGTACCCAAGTTTTATCATCAAAAAGCCTTTTGTAATATTCCTGTGTGCAATAACTTTGGAGTTATTTCTTCTGAGACATAATGAGAGAGAGCCCTGAATTTGTGTCCATTTTCTTGAAGACAAATTAAAGGAAAAATGTAGCAAGTTTCTGGTCACCTCTTTTCTGACCACCTTCCTAATTGTAGGGGCATCATCTGTTCTTTAATAACCACAGTTTTGCAGAGGTGACCTGGTAGAAAAGCATCCAGTCCCATTCCTATGGTTTTAATTAAAAGACAGAGCTAAGAGACCCTGAGATTGTTTATTTCTGTTCCTTAGATGAGCAAAAACATTGACTGGCACAACAATATTTGTCTTCTTTTGGATCCCTGGTTCAAAATGATAGGAAAATATATCAAAACACAATGTGAGGGTATGAGATATCTGTTACAGCAATTACACATGGCAGCCACGTTAATTAGTCATCCCAGCATAGATGGTGGAGAGGTGAGATTATAAATTTAAACAGCTTGGGTCAGAACAGTAACAAAATCAGAATATAAGCCAAAAAAGACTTGTGGGAAAGAGATAATATTTTAACTATCTCTATTTTGGAAATGTTCATCAATTGTGAAATGCCATAGGAGTTAAGAAAACATTTTATCTACTAAAACTGATTGAGTGTTGTTTCTCTGTAGAGAGGAAATTCTTGCCTGTTTCTATTTTTTGTTTCTTCAGGAAAATTTTGTCTCCAGAGACTATACCAGGATTCAAGCCCTCTTGAACCATTGCTAGTAGCCATGAGCTTGAATATTTTGTTTTGTTTGTTAAGGAATAAACTTGTAATTTTGTCCCAGTAGTTAAATTAACTTTGCTTTCTGCACAGTTCCCCAAGCCCAGAAAAAAAACTAAATATCAACACTCATTTATTAGAGAAGAAATATCAGAACTGGAAACTAGATTTTGCTGGGTTTTTAGCAAGAGATTTTCTTGCTTCTGCAAAAATAAAAGGAAAACAACTAATTTACCTACACTCTGCATTTTGGGTTCCAGAAACTTCAGTTATGAACAGTTCAAGAACGTTTGCCTTCATGATGGATCATGGATGAACACCACAATGTGCCACAATTTGATTTCTTTTTCCTGTAAGAATTCATCACCCCTTCACAGCTCAAAAGTTTTGAGTTTTTTAAACTGTGATTTTGGAAGATGTGAACAATTTGATTTCATTTTCTGGGTACAGATCAAAAACATGGCTTTTGAGAACTTACCAGTAATAGGATTTGGGGAAATTTTATCCTCCTCTGCCTTCTAAGCCTCTGCTTTTCCAATAGAATCATAAAATTATTAAGGTTCAAAAATCCCTCAGAGATCATTGAATCCAACAGTTAACGCAACACTGCCAGATCCACCACTAAACCATGTCCCCAGCTGACACATCCTTTGGTGATCCAAACACTTCCCTTGGCAGTCTGCTCAACTGACTGACCACCCTTTCAGTGAAAAAAAAAAAAAAATCCTAATATCCAATCTAAACCTCCTCTGGAACAACTTGAGCCCATTTCCTCTCATCCTGTCACCTGGGAGAAGAATCTGCCCCCCACCTGGCAACACCCTCCTGTCAGGGAATTGTAGAGAGCAATAAGATCCCCCCTGAGCCTCATTTTCTCCAGGATGAGCCCCCTCAGCTCCCTCAGCCACTCCTCATCAGATGTGCTCCAGACCCTTCCCCAGCTCTGGACACACCAAGGTGTCCCCTCTCCTTCAGCACACCAAACAAGGATGCTTGTCCCCCCACACCACCTGTGACACCCCCACAGCTCTGCTGCCTCTTTTGCTGTGGAAGAAAAGGGTATCTGTTACAACTGAGAGAAGGCTCAGGTCTCTGGCAGTTTTCTCAGGATAAATCCAAATCCTTCACTACTGTGGTGGTGTAGCAAATCCATCTCTTCACAGCTTTCCATCCCAAAACTCCATCCTGCTGCACAATGCAAGATCTTCTTGCTCCTTTTCTCCCATAGTAGGAGCAGCTCATCCCGACCCTGATCCATTCTGCCTCTTGCTAAGAAGCCTTGAGCCATTTTTAATGCCAAAATGGCATAGAAAGGACTTTGAGACTCTACAAAAACTAACAAACCACTGCCCAGAGCTGTGAAGGACTACAGAGGGGATGTGATTGTGATTCCTCCCACATTTCCCAGCACTGGAAATGAAGGGGTTTGGTTGGCAAAGCATGTGGGAGGCCTCAGCAATCCCATAAGTGCAGCCAGAGTGAATTCCTTGAGCTGGAGGCAGGTCTGCAGCCTTCAGCAGCAGAATGAGGTTTGCCAAAGGGAGGGTGGATCTGTGCAGCCTCGACACATGCAGACAAGCCACTTCCAACACTCACTCACCTCTATTTGTCTCCTGCATCTCTGGGGCTCTGCTTGCTTCAAGCTTTAAACCTAAGATTTTTGTAACCTAAAAAAGGGCAGAAAAATAGTCAAGAATCATCCATTTCAATTTGCATTTTTTTGCTGTTGGGGGAACGGGGGCGTACAGGGGAACTGGCTGGTGGTGATGTTATTTTGGTCAAGATAAAAAACATTCCGGATATGAATGTAGAAAATAATTAATTATGAAGTAACCACTCCTAGTTCTTCCTTCTTGCAGATGCTTGAAGACAATTTCTCTCTAAATGGAAGGACAGCTGCAGAGAGAGAATTTTTTTTGCAGGAAATCCAGCTCTGATGAATATCAGTTGCTGAATTTCCCCTCTGTCCACCCTGAAACATTTCACCTGTTTATCTAATGGCTCTTTGGAGCAGAAGGGAACCTTGCCACAGAGTGGATTTATCCTGACTTTATTTTACAGGAGGCTCAGTTCTCTTTTCCAGATCAAGCCCTGGCATCACACAAAACCCAGACATTCTGGGACATGGAGAGCAGAAGACCATCCAGGAAAACTATCAGTGACATGCAGGACCACAGAAGCTTGGATTTAGCTGGCATTTCTAGGAAAAATAGCTCACATTTCCTAGAGCAAAAGAACATAATAGTACAACAACCAAGAAGTTGCAAAGTAAGGAGACACTCTGGTGTGTGAAATTCCCCTACATCCAAAGGATTTTATTTTAGGTAATCTCAATACCATGTGGGAAGACAGAAAGTGTTAAGAGACAGGCTTGTAATAAAGGATTTGATATGGAAGCTCCCAAGATTGTGTAAATTGCCCCAAAATTCATTGTGTAAATTGAACCTCTCAATATGTGCAGGCTCACCACGAGAGCTGAACAAATGGGGATGTAAGGGTGGGTTTGATTTTGTTTCCTGGATTTTAATTTTTGTAAGTATTTTGTGCTGCACACAGAAAACATGCAGACATTCTGACTGTGCCACAGGCTAGACTTACAAGAATTTAACTGAAGGGACTGAAATTTTAAACAGTTCAGATTGGTTTGGGGTCATTTGGCTACAGCTGGAGGAGAATGCACACAAGTAGTTCTCGATAATTTTGTGTTAGGTTTAAAAAAAAACCCATTGAACACTTTGTTGTATTAACAATTTTTATATTGTTATTCCATAAAAGTTATCAGACCTCTGCAATCCCATCTTAGACATTTCCACAAGGGTGGTATCCCAGAGACTGACTCTTGAGACAGTATCTCACCATTTCAGTGGGAATTTCATATGAATATCATGTCCCAGTGAAGAGCTTTATTTCCAATTGCTTTCAGTGGTAAGGCTGGGGCACACAGGCAATCTTAAGGTATTATCATTTAAACCCTCTACAAAACATCAAATTCTCATGAGACAGGTGATCACCTTGGCCTCAAAGAGCCAAATTTAGCTGTCTTTTTTCACCAGTTTTATTCATAATCATAGCTACTCATAATTTTTCCCCCTTCTAAAAATTCAGACCCATAAAAAATGCTCTTGGTCTCCCTTATTTCCTCTTGTTGATGTAGATAAAGGAAGGCTGCTTTATAAAACACTCCATGCCTGTTTATTTATATATAGCTTAACATAATGAGCCACTAATCTTATTTGAGGCCTCTGAGCAGTATTGAAATATAGATTGTTACTAATAACCATAGCACTTGCATGTTACTGGTGCTGAAATGGGAATCCTTCTCTCCCTGCTTGCCCATGGAGCACAAGAGAATGTTTGCTGAATTTCCAATGGGCACATCAGGAAAACAGCATCAACCACAGTAGAAACTCCCTGCTTTACTGAACGTGTTCCTTCTTTGAGCGAATTCTTGTGATGGAGTTTCCTAAACTAAAAAANAAAAACACCAAAGTTGTCCCATTCTGTTGGCCACAAAAATGCCATTCTTCAGGTGTGCCAGGTTTACATTAAGTTGGAAGCATTTTTTAAAGAACAATTTTCCACCTGTAAACAACATTTCTTGGAAACAGACATTGTGTTGAAATAGTGTGATTTTGGTGAAATATCTGATGGGAAATTTGGATTGTTTTGACTTCTTCATTTCACTCTGGTGTTGAAGTGTTTTGTTTCAGTAAAGCAGAGAGGGTTTGTTTTGACTTTCTTACTCTGTTTTATTTCACCCAAATTTTATATTACCATCTTTCCAATACTGTGTTTATGTATTTCCCTGTTATAGTAAGGTTCCTTTGGCCATCTGAAAATATGCTGAGATGAAAGAAAATGAGTATATTTCATCTTTTCTCTGAGTAGTATTGATTACTTCACAACATAATGTTTGTACAGTCACTGATGTTTTGGACGGCTTTTTCTTTTCTCATTTCACTAAAGTTCCATTTTGCTGCAAAAGCAATTTTCAAAATGGCACCTCTTCCCACAAACAGGGACATTTATTTACCATCAAAACTAATGTGCTAACTAACAGTGTCAAATCACATTCAGCTGCCACAAAAAATAATTTCCCACTGCCTGACCTATTTTTCCACCCAATTTACAGGCCCTCATTGTACAACCTTTCCCTTGCATTGGAATAAGTAATTTGGCCTCCTTGTTGGGGAAATAAGGTGCTGTTTGAGGTACAGTGGTCTTCTGGGAGTTGTCCTTGCCCATGGAAGGCTGTTGGAACTAGGTGATTGTTCAGGTCCCTTCCAACCCAAACCACTCTATGATTCTGTAAAACTCTACAGTGTCCAAAAAAGGCAGTTTTTGACTCCTGGTTCAAGGCAGTGGAAAACCATGGCAGCAATCAGGTTAAGTTGCACATTACTCCTTGTGAGGGTGTGCAGAAAACCTAGGAATATCCCCAGAGAGTTGGGAACCTTGGTTCCAAACAGCATCCTTGGGATATTAATGGTCAGTGGCAGAGTATCTCCACCAGCCCAACCCCCAGAATGTCATCTCATGTCAGCTTTTGATCCAAACAAAGCCCAGGAATTACAGCTGGGGAAGATCTGTGCAGTCAAGTGAGGTAGGAGTAGGATCTTTGCTGAAGATTTTTCTCCACCTGGAAGTCTAATAACTAAATTACTAAGCTCAAATCCAGGTCTGTGTATAACACTTTGTCCCCTTCTATATCCCCACACGACCCTGGGAACCCCTTGTTAATTCCTACCACTGTCCCAATGCAATAAACCCATTCCTGTTCTTTGTAGCCCGACTTGTGCTTCCTTATGCTCTGGGATGTGACTTGAGGATGCTCTGGTGTCCATTTGACCTCTCCTGTGCTTTCAGATTTATAACCATTTTCCTCTACTTACCTCAATATTCTCCATACCCACCATGCATGAGAACTCTGATGTTTTATTCAGGGGCAGTTGTCTCTGGCCATACTTCTGCCAAATCAAATACCAGCAGCATAACAGTGCTGTTGTATAGCTTCAGCTTTAATTCTCTGACAATAGTTTTATTTCTCCAGATTTTGACTCACAAATTCATACTTCCCGATGCTTTCCTTGTTCTCACTTCTATTTCCACCTCTGTACTGCTGTTATCTATTATTACCAGGTTGCCACAGTAACTGCATTCCTCAGCACTCCTTATTTGTTCCACACCAATTGTTATATGGACTGTGTTTGTTCCCATTGTTGCCAAGATCTTGATCCTTTTGCTGTTGTTGTTGAAATTTCGTCCTGTTCCGTGGTTTGGAAGCTTTTGGCTGCACATCATGGGGCAAGAAAGAGGAGAGGTAACTCCTCCTCCAAGGCCCCACATTCACAGTTCTCACTGAAAATATTGCTGTTCTCTGAGGCAGTTGGCTCTTACACATCAATCTCTGCATGTCACCAAGTTTTCCACCTCTCTGACCATCCAAGGAGCAGGGATTCTCCCTGTTCAGCCTGGTGTTCTCTGCAGGGCTGCTCCAAGCATGAGCTACAGCAAATGCCCACCCCAGCAACCTTGTCCAGGCTGCAGAAACATCCCCATGGGCAGCAGAGAAAACCCCAAATCCCACTCCACACCAGTGCAGCGTTCCTAAAACTGTGATAGGAACTCCTGCACGCTCAGCGAGGGGATTTCCTTCCCTCTCTCTCAATCTCTGTGTTTTGCTGCCCTCTCCTGCACAGTCAGGAAACCTCTCAAACCTCCCAAACCGGGGACTGCAGAGCCCACCTGGAAATTTTAGGCTCCCTCTTATGTATGACAAGTCTTGCCAGAGCAGAGCATCCCAGATGGGAGCGAAGTGGCAGAGGCAGCAAAGAGGTTATCAGTGTATCAGAGGTTATCAGGGTATCAGGGTATCAGTGGACTTTAGGATTAACCCTTCCTGAATATCTGTTCTGGAAGAAAAAAAAAAAAAAAAAAAAAAAAAAAAAAGGCTGTGAAGCAATAGCTCTACAAGAGCAATTTCTCTACAAAAGAAGCAGTACTCAAATGCTTCTACAGCTTGACCCAAGCATTAAATGGGGCATTATCCCCTTCCTTCTTAATTCAGGAGCTCAGGACATGGTGGGAGGAGGTCAGTGAAGTCATTGCAGCATTGCAGCTGCTGCTGTAGTGGAGTCTCTGAGTTTGGAGATCCCAAATGGCCCCTCCGTGTTCTCCCCTCCTGCAGCAGCACCAAAGGTCAGTGACTGTGACCACCTAAATCAGCAAAGGGCAGTGCTGCCACTCCTTGACACAAACCCTGTCCCTGGGAAGCACCTCCCTGCCAATATTCCAGTCTCAGCAATGTTATCACCTACAAAAATTCTCCATTTCAGGCATCACGGGAGTGATTTCATGGTGCTTTTACTGATTTGTTGGTTAATGACCTTGCTGTGCTGCAGAACAAAAACCTTCTTGGGGCTGAAACAGAAGCCCAGCACTAAGGGCATGAACTGCTACACTGCCATCCAAGCACCAAGAATGGAGCTGCTTTCTCCCACTAAAAACTATCAGACATAAAAACAGATTTGGGCCAATTTTAGTGCATTAATTCACTTTATTCCTGAAGGGAAGGCAAATGGTTTCCTCTAACTCGCTCCTTGTGGTGGGCTGCCAGGCCATCCCATGGTAATGCAGCCATCCAAGCCATAAATCACTGAATCATGGAATGTTTTGGGTTAGAAGGGACCTTTAAAGGTCACCAAGTCCAACCCTCTTGCAATGACCAGGGAACCTTCAACCAGATCAAGTTTCTCAGAGCCCTGTTCAACCTAAACCTGAAGGTTTCCAGGGATGGGGCAGCCACCACCTCTTTTCTCTTCCCTCACTGCTCTCAACTGACAGTTGTACACATTATTGAACCCTTAGCTTGCTTTAGACATCAAACTAAAGGTTTTCCCCACCTGAAAACAGATTGGCATTGCAACATGTGATTTACACTCACAACTTCCTTGCATTCTTCATAACTTATTTTCTCTATGAAGCCATGGTGAAAATATTCAGAAAGGTAATAGGGACAGCAAGAGATGGAATTAAATTTCAAGAAGAATTTATTTACAAGAAGGCTGGAGAGGGACCTTTAAGAACCCCTTCCTATAATAACAGGACAAGGGGTTCTTGAGCTCAAAGGTTCTTAAGCTCAAAGGTTCTTAAGCTCAGGGAGAGGGGGTTTAGATTAGATATTTGGAAGAAATGTGAGGGTGGTGAGGCACTGGCACAGGTTGCCCAGAGAAGCTGTGGCTTCACCATCCCTGGAAGTGTCCAAACCCAAGTTGAACAGAGCTTGGAGAAGCCTGGAATAATGGTAGGTGTCCCTGCCCATGGCAGGGGGTTGGAACAACATAATATTGAAGGTCCCTTCTAACCAAGCCATTCTAGGATTCTCTGGATATAATTCCCAGCAGATTAACACATCCACCAGCTGATCCTCAATCCAAACAAGCAGAGAGGAGAGACTAAGGCCAGGGTGGAGTTACAGATGCTGCACAAACATGGACATGGGCATGACTGTGACAATAGAGAAGAAAAGCTGAAAGAAGGTGACCTTGACAAGTCAGATAATGCAATTTTTATTGGCTTTTGAAAGAAAGCTTTATTGAGCAAGAAAGAATGACAGCCAATAGAGGATGAAAACAAGCACCCAGTAAGAGCTGGCTTAAAGCTCTATCCAAGCACAAGTGGAGGAATATAAAGCAGGAAGAGGGATATATCCAAGACAAGGCTGGTGGATATGTTATCTTTATGCTCAGTGCTCAGGGAAGTGCTGCAGGTGAACTCTGAGTCAGTATCATGGAAAGGACATTGTACAGCCAGCCTGTCACCAAATTACCCAAATCTTTACCAAGAACACAGTCCCTTGTGATTATGTCAATATCTGGAGTTTCTAATCCTAAGTAACTTGGGGGGGAACAAAAACAAAACAAAACAAAAACAAAAACACAAATCCAAAACCCATGAAATCCGGCATCAGCTAGAAAGTGCATACGTGCCTGGGAAAACTGGAAAAAACCCCACCAGTTTTGTTTTAAATTCAGATACTAACATTTACACTGAAATGTCAAGCCATAAGAGAATGGAATCAACTGAGCCTGTAAAAGCAAAATAGGCCATATTATTAGACAGCACTTTTAAAATTAGTTTTGATGTTCACTTAATTATATCCCCTTGGCTGAGTCAGGAAAACAGAATCTTGCCTTATTATTACCATTTCACATCATTATGAAGGTCCTTGATCAGGTTTAGTAGATGATCTCAATGGGATCTGTCAAACAATAGGATAATCTTCATTTCAGTGAAAAAGCCCAAAGGCACTTTTTTTGATAAATGGCTCTTTCACATAGACACAAGCCTAGCAAGTCATTGAGTCATGTGTTCAAAATATAATGGCTTACATGATTAACAAAAAGTTAACATGGAAAAAGTATAATGTATTTAAGAAAAATCTCTTTATTCCCGAGAAGGAAAAGAAAGGTGGGGTAGAAAAGTAATATTTACTGCCAGCTCCACAGCAAGTACATCCACACACAGTATAATTATTCACATTCCACTGCCCTCCAGTAAGGTGGGGGTCCAGGGAATTTAGGACAATAGATCACCTGGAGTTGCCTAAAAATTTCTAATATTGGAAGAAAATTCCTTGATAAGTTTATCAAAATTATGAGCAATTTCTTCCAACACAGTTAGAACTTGAGTGTAAAATGAATCAAATCAGTGTAAGCAGAAAGGTGCATTTGTCAAAGCAGTATTACCAGCAAGGAAGCACATTACAGCAAAAGTGTGGAAAACTGCACTTTCTTTGCTCAGAAAAGCTATAATTTGGCAAAGAACTTCAGCATGTGCCTAAATTATGAAGTATATTACATATGATGGAAATCAAGCAGTGAGGTTGTTATTCCCCAGTCTGTTGTAACTTAATTTCCTCCATTTGTCAATTAACAGTGCATGGGGAAAATACTTTTTAAATCCAAGAATAAATATATCCAGAGAAGTAGGAGCACAAGTGGTACAAGGCTTCTGGCTGTGATGTCCAGACCTCACAGAGCTTGTAACAACCACATCCATTTCTGATTCACCTGCAATTGAACATGCTACAGATCTGCCAATAAACCAGAGTGCCTCAGGCCTTCTGGAAACCCATTATACATGAAAAACATGAAAATCCTGACTTCTCTTATTTATGATTTAAAGAAGAACCTCCAGAGCTTTGTCAAGGCTGAGAAATGTGCACGCCTCAGGGTGTGTGGCCACCTCCAGCTCACAGAGGTCAGGAGGAACAACACCTCCCCCCCTGGCCCCAGGACTACCTGTAGCATCTCAAGGGGTGTGCTGTGGGCTGCTGTACAAGGCAATTACCTGTCCCTTCTCTAATTCCTCTGTCTCTGCTTACCAGGGACATCTCCATGAGGATCTCAAAGGCAACCAGCAGCAGGATGAGAGGACACAGCCTCAAACTGTGCCAAGGGAGCTTCATGCTGCACATCAGGAAGAATTTCCTCACAGAAGGGGTGGTTAAACTCTGGGATGGGCTGCTCAGGGTGGTGGTGGAGTCACCATTCCTGTTGGGGCTTGAGAAATGACTGGATGTGGTCCTCAGTGCTGTGGTTTAGATGACCAATTGGACAAACATTGGACTCAGTGATCTTGGAGGTATTTTCCAACCTAAGTGATTCTGTGATTCTATGTCAGCTTTCAGGTTGAACCTGAAGGATGGCAGGAAATGTAGCTGTGCATTGGGAACTAGAACTGGAAATGTGGGCAAGACACCAGAGTGGGGAGGATAATCAAAGAGAAATAAAGAAAGGAGATTGGTGTGCAAAGTGTTACTCTTTATCTTTTCAAGTCAGTCCTAAAGCAGCCTTAAAACTATGAAGATGGCTAAGCAGAGACCTTTGGACTCAGACCTCACTGGTAATGTCCCTACCATCATATAACTTCACTTCTCTGTCACCTCCAGGGTCCTTATTCCTGATTATCCTCAGATTTGTAAACATCAGTTCAATCCCAGGCTATTTTGCTATAAAGCAGTCGATCTTCCCCAAAACAGTTTCTCATGGGTAGTTTTTTATTATAAAACTCTTGCTCAGGGAGCAGTACATGAGATTTCACCAGGTTTGGCTCTCCTTGCCTTACAGTGTGTTCCAACAGGGTCACCTATGGCTTTGCATCTCCAGGGCACAGAGCCCAGTGCAGTGTAAAAGCAAAAGGTCTGTCCTGGAGGAGACAATTCCTGATCACTGTGGAGGAATGGTGGGCATAACCAATGAGGGGAATATGGAAAAGGATGAAAGAAAGGCAGTAAATGGCTGAGGAAACACAGGAGATAATGGGATTATTGTGGTGAGTACCATACAATCTGCAGGGTCCAGCCTGTTCAGATTTGTGGCTATAAATAATAGGAAGACACAGTACAGTCTATAGTGTCTTGTAAATCAGAAGGGCTTAATAAACGAAAGAAAATAATACAGAAACGAAATATATAAACCATGCACTGGTACAACACTTAGAGAATACCCCTTGGTTCTATTGTTCTGTCCCTTTTTCTACTCAATGTTCGAGGATGGTTCCATTTGAAAACTTCCAATAGGAAACCCCACAGGGTTTGATGGACAGATTCAAGGTCCAATAGGTGTTTCTCTCCTGGCACTCAGCCAATTATAGAGGGACAGGTGCAGAACCTTCCAGATGAATTTCCTAATAAGTCAAGAAGTAAACTGAAAACTTTTCCTTATATAGAAACACCTTCCCAAGTATGGGAAGTGCATTATTACATGGGATGTAAACCCCAGGCCTTCTAACTTCTCCATGTACAGCACCCCACTGTAAAGCACACGGTTCCCAGTTAAAACTCAGCACTGCAGCCCCTCTCCCCAGGGTGCTGATCTCCAATCTCACCTGCAGAAATCATGGCCAAACACAACAAAACTGAACTCTGCAGGGCCAAAATTTCTCGTGGAATGGTTACAGCTCTGGTATGCTCCAGTCTGTCCCAGTAGAGCTGTGTGGAGCTTTGACAGAGGAAATCTGGGCCCAGTCCTCAAGAGTTCATGAACCTTTCAGTAAAATTGGCCCCCAATCCAAAAAATCCTGGGCTCGCATCCAAGAAAAACTCCAGCTCCAAGAACATCCTGCCTTACCATAGCTCTTCTACATCCATCCACCCAGACCATGCCAGGAAATGCTCAATGCTCTTTTCATCTTGAATTGCACACACAGAGGTGGTGAGGGATCTTGGTAGTAGGAAAACAAGCAAAAGTAGAGGGGCCAGGTGTCTGTTAAAAGCAGCTTGAAGGATTCTTTTTCCTCTCTAGTAGCTCGTTTAACAACTGGGTATTAGTTCACATGAAATTACAGCTGCATTCCTATGGAATGATACACTCCATCCATCTGCTCTTGCACTGAATATCGAGGAAGAGGCAAGGAAGATTTTAGGCTTTTCCTCCCATTCTGCAAGCAGGGCATTTGGCTTTTCATATTTGTCAGCCTGCTCTGGGAAAATGACTTCCAAACACATGGCATGAACCCAGAGAGCTGCAAATAGAAAAAGGGATTTGATGGTGTGTGCCCTGGAAGACAATAGCTTTGCACGGGCATTGTTAGGACAGGCATGACCAACTTGCAGCTGCCAGGCTTCAGCTGGTTCCCACACAGCCCAGAAAAGGCTCTCATGTGCATCCCTGGCCCTGCAGCACTGCTGAACTGCCAGGACCTCCCAGGCTGTCTGGCTCCTTGGACACTGCAGGAGATCAGCAGAGGATGGACAACCCAAACCCTCCGAGTGGCTGCTGGGACTCTCTTTGCAGCCCAGACAGCTGATGTTGGCCCAAGCCCCTGATGTCATCAAATCATAGAATATCCCAAGTTGGAAGAGTCCCACAAAGATCACTGAGTCCAGCTCCTGGCCCTGCATCAGACAACCCCAAAAATCCCACCAGGAGCTTGAAAGCATAGTCCAAAACATCCAAACACTCCTTGAACTCTGGCAGGCTTGGGGTTGTGTCCTGTCCTGCCAGAGTTCAAGGAGTGTTAGTGGACTACCCTTGGAGCACTTCCAACTCTCCAGATACATCTGAAAAACCCATATTTTTCAACCCTCAGCTGTACAGAGAGCCTGACATGCTGCAGGGAGGTTTCTACCCTGGAGTGACAGTGTGCACCCAATATCTGGAGTCTCCTTCCAGCTCCTTCTTTCAGGAATAGGTGAGGCACGCTCAGGGGACTGAGACACCCACCTAGCCACAGCAAAGGGCAGAGTGCTCTGTGCTAGGGTAGGAACTTCTTTCAACCCCAGGACACACAGCAAGTAGCTCAGGGGTTGGAAAAGACATGGACCTGGATTTTTTTTCAGGTTTAGTCAGACAGGGTTAGACAAGCAGGCTGCTGTCATTTGCACTGCATTCCTGGCTACTGCATGCTCAGTGAGCAGTGAAACTCTGCCCATGATAGATGTACTAAGTGGGTAGGACAACAGTGGAACAGCTTAGCACAACTTCACTCCATAGCCTATACCACTGACATTGATTTTCCTTTCATTCAAGAAAAAGCAGGGGAAAACTCTGCTTCTGCCACTGCCACCTCCAGGAATTTCCAATTGTCCATGCAGAGAAGTCTGTTATCATCACTTTGCAGATTATAAAGGAAGCAGAAATCCTGCTGTTGATTTGACAAGCAGTGTCAGCCCTCTGAGAAGCAGGTTCAGGTCTTCCTGACACCTCCCATTCCCTCTGTGGCTCCGAGAATGTTGTTTGATCTCTCTGTGTCCTTCAGATCTGCCTCTGTAAAATGAAGCTAATGCTGCTGACCCAGAAGGCTGTTGTAAGGAGAAAGGTCTTCACTTATCTCTGGTACCACACATAAAGAACCAAGAGAGAGCCTAAGAAGGCAAGAAGGGGGTTATGTTCTGCTCTGCTGCTTAATTGAATAAGCTGCTATTTGCAAGTAATTAAGGGAAAACTCAAGTGTCTGTGAGTGGGGTGAAAGAGGAGAATTCCTCTAATTTACATCTCATTGCCACTGAGATAAATATGCTTTTCTAATTCTTATCAAAATGATTAATGAGACCTTCCTTAATAGCGATGCCTTTTAACTACTGTTATCACCTAATGATTAAACTAATGGGTAGCTAAAGCCTGGAAGTTTCACCTGCTTGTTTCATGAAGAAACATTTCTCCCTCCAGCCTCCCATACAGTCCCGGTTACAAACTCCAGTTCTGCTGCAGATTTACCCAGTAATGGAACTGGGAGAGGTTAAAGCCTGTTTAAGTGCCTCACCCCATCCCTGACAGCATGATCCAGCCAAGTCTACATCGTGGTTGTCAGACTGTCTGTAGCCCAGACAATGCAGACACATCATGATTCCAGAAATCCAAGCTCAGGTACCTCCCCACAGGTTGCACTTTTCCCTCACATCCTCCTCAGCCCATGGCATTTGTATTCCAGCCTTCATGTAAGTGATGAGAAGGGTGTTTGGGGTTGGACCCACGCATGTGCTGAATCAGCCACATGAACAGACCTTTGATGATTACACATGGCTTTGGATGAGGATCTATCAAATACAGGCTGGATTTGAGCCTCCCCAGGCTGACATCATAGGTAGCACCCAGAATTTAGGATATCCACACGTAGGTGTTGGCTGTGTGATAGTTTTTGATCTCCCATTAAAATCATGGCAGACTGTGGGCAGCACTCAGATGGTCAGAACAGAGATCTCCAGTGTCCTTCTGCCACTCCCAGGCAGTTTGGGTGTCACAGGCCATGTGAAGTTGCCCTAGAAGTCCAGAAAATCAAGTCCTTTCCATGTTGAGCAGAGTCAGCTGGAGAAAGATTCACTCTAACACAGATGCCTTTGAGCTATTGATCTGAGAAGAGGTCGGTCACTCATAAGTTCTGGGCTATTTCTGTCTTGCTCATAGAGAGTTTTGGATGCTGCCAGGCATGTCAGATAGCATTGGGCATCTTCATTTGGCAAATGAATCCCACCTCTGTGCTGTAATTTGTACTAGCAAAAAAACCCCAATAAGATGCTTCTAAAAAGAAATCATACCCAGTGTCAATGTAAATGATCTCATGAGGTATAATGCTGGTAAAAAAAAATCTTTTGGGGTCAGTTTTTATTTTCTCTAAGCAAAATTCCTACCTGACATTTTAAGCTTGCAAGAGTGCATTAAATAGCCCCACAGCACTTAACTAATTTTACATTTAGATTGCCTCTTGCCTGTGTTTGCTGCATGGGATGCTCACTCTGCTCCTTGCCAATAAGCCATCCAGAGAAGCAGAACAACATTAATGATCAGGAAAAAAAAACAAAATCTAGTCAATAATAACCTCAGTGGTAATTTCATGATGAGAAATTCACTCACTTCTTTATTTGTGCCTGGGAGGTCTCGTTGTTCTTATTATGAATCCTCAGGCATAAAAAATGGATGTGATTTCTAATTTAAATAGAGTTTGTATAACCCTCTGAAAATGAATCTTCATGAAATGATAAAGCAGGGCTCTACTATTGTGTTTTGAAGGGTGCCACATGTTCTGAATAATGTTGTAGGTGCATAATTGAGCAGGCAGCACTGGTTTTAATGGGACAGAAATGGGACCCCTTTGAAGGTCCCTCACAGACCTGATGCAGGTACACGCTAACATGGAGTGGACAGAGGACCTGTGCTCCTGGAGAAGACACATTTCACTATCCCAGGTTGCTCCATGCCCCATCCAAACTGGTCTTGAGCACTCCCAGGGATGACTGTGTTGGAAGAGATCTCAAGGATCAAGTCCAACTCAGTGTTTTGTGGAATATGCTGAGGTGTAGATGATGCCTCATCCTGAACACCTGAAAAAGAGTTACACCTATAAACCTAGAAACTACTGACAGACATGAGACTTTCCCAGGAGTAAATGGAGTTTTCTCAATTGCTGCAAGTTATCTAAAGACATCTCTTGCTCTGACATGACACACCAAGCCCTGCTACAGAGTTTGTGTGGACACCAGTGTTGGCACACTTTGCACACCACAAAGCAATGTGGCATCTCTCTCACTTAGCAGAGAACCAATAAAGCACCAGAGCCCAGCTCAAAGAATTCCCAGACCCTTAGATATGGCATAAAATATGAACTAGCTCCATCACTTGGCAAGGTTAAAGCAGGAAATATTTATTTGAAGATAACTTGCATCACTGTGCTAGAGTTAGAGGAAATGATGATGTCAGATTTTATTTAGTTTTGCAGAATAAAGACCTTCCTTAATTGTTGCAGTATCTCAGACAGTTTCTGTCTCCTGTCCTGAGGTGAAATCTTTGTCCATGGATTCTATGGTGTTTACACTGTCTAAAGCAAATTGAGTGTCAAATACAAGGTTTGAAAGTGTCTTTTATGTCCTTCCTTTTACAGCCCAGCTCTGCAGTGAGAAGGAATAGGCATGGTACAAAGGTTTCAAGATCATTTAAAATATCATTTCCCAGCCTCATTCACCTCCTCATGGTCATTTCCTTCCTGTTTCCTCCCCTCAGTGCTGTGTTTGTGTCTGACTTTGCACCTGTGTGGTCCCACCTCCCTGTGTCTTCTACAGCTGCTAAAACACATTTGTAAAACTCCTGAATGTTAAAAGAACTATTAAGCATAATTCTGCTCACTCCTACAAGGAGGACAAGGACACAGGCATTTGGGCCATTCCTGTAACAGGGAATTCCCATGTCTGGGAAAGCCAAGCCTCTGTGAAGGCTAAATAAATCCTAAGGTGCATGAAGAAGTAAGCAGGACTAAGAAGTGGTTTTAACTTCTGTACTGTGATCTGATGTGCAGAGTGGGGCCAACTCAGCTGAAAAATATTTAAAAGCCTGAATTGAACACTACTCACCTTGTTAAAGAAGTATGGAAAGTTACTTTGGAGAAGGTTTTGAGGAACTGATCACACAAATGAGGCTGATTTGGTTCTTAGAGAGCAAACTGAAGATACTATTTCACAAAACACAGAAAGAAATGGCAATAAGCTGGTTTGTCAGTCAATATGCCATTTCCTCTTCAACCCTGCCTCTAGAATTTAAGGAGAATGGCTACCCAAGGAACCTGTGTACCTTCACTTAAAAATTAAAACAAATCCTCTACAATATTTTCACTAGCAAAAAATATGATTAAACCACCATTCTTCTGATCCTGGGCAGCATTAAGAGCTCTGATATGACAGAAAAAACTGCAGAGCAAGTGATGGAGAGTCAGGACCCTCGAGGGGAAGGGTTTGGAAACTACCTCTGGGATTCAGAAGGGTGAGCAGGTCCCAAACATATGGCTGAAGGAATTGCTCTCACTTCCTTGCTTCACAGAGCAGTTCAGGATACCCAGCATGGCCTCCCAGCACAGGGGGGGAGAAGTCAGAGCATAAAAACAATATTCCTCTTCTACCTTAGAAAAGAAGAACACGTGATTTGCACAGTCAGCATCAAGTGGGCACCAGTGACATGAAAACCAGGTCATTGCCAGGTTCTGCTGGAGGTGAACTTCAGGAATGCTGGATTATGGACATTAAAAATAATACAACTTGAAATCAAAGGTCTGGTGTTGCTGAATTTCTCTGTCTTGGGAAAAGACAGTTCCTGGCAGGGAGAAGTTTTTCCAATGTACTGGCACATGAATTAACTCCTCCCTCTGGAAATCATTTTGTCTTATAACACAAGTGAAAAACTATCAGTGCTATGGTAGTAATGCCAAAATCCACTTTAATGACAGGTAAAAAATTACCAGGAAAAAAAAAATCTTATCTCCATCGTATACAGGGGGAAACATTGGCAAGGAAAGGGACTGCTGGGAGCTCAGAGGGGAAGGAGCTGGAGCTCAGGGATTTGTGGCTGGCAGCTTTTCTGCCTGCCTGTGAATCTCTCATGGCCCAGAAACCTATGGTATGTAGGACACTTCCAATAAAAAGAAGAAAAGCAGTTAATAATGTTTCATCAAAAAGCTCAAGGAAGGAACAGAGCCCAGAGATCTGAGCCAAACAAAAAAAAAAAAAAAAAAAAAAAACCCATATAAAAAAGCAAAATCTT
>WEIU01024036.1:33595-55561 GCA_013389925.1 Aegithalos caudatus
GGGTTGAGGCAAATGGCCCATTTTGAAATAAAAAAACGCTGTTTCCAATCCAAACAAACCTTCTGGCATTAGGAATTACGTTGGATTGTGCAAGTCCAACGTGTCTCAGCGGACTGAGGGGCAAAGGGAGCAGCTTTGGGCACGTTCAGGGCTGCAGCCACAGTGCTGGCCTCTGTCCCCTCCTCCCTCCCTCCTTCAACAACCTTCAGCCTGCTGCCTCAGTTTCTCTCAGTGTGAAACGCTAAAAATAGCAACTCTCCTCCCGGAGGAAGCTCTGAGGAATCATTAACTAATGCTTGCAAAGTGCCAGCCAGCACTAATTACTATCATTATGCAGGAGAGGAGCGGTTGAGCTTTGCTTTGGTCCTAGTGGTGCTTGTTTTCCTGGCCACGGCATCAATGAGCCACTGATGGGGCTGTAAGTGACTCCTCAAGGAGTCAGGTTCTGAAAATACAAACATTAACAAATTAATTTAGCTCTCCAACAGCCTCCGGGAAAGGGAAGGCTCCAGCCTCCCTCACAACGTGGCATGCTGGGGAAAAAGGGAAAGAAAAGTTATTCCCGCTATTCCAGGCTGATAAAGTGGCTGAGTTCAGCTGAACATTCCCATTCACCCTTTGATTTGCCTTGCAAA
Organism: Aegithalos caudatus; assembly: GCA_013389925.1. Lineage (NCBI taxonomy): Eukaryota > Metazoa > Chordata > Aves > Passeriformes > Aegithalidae > Aegithalos > Aegithalos caudatus. The sequence continues at coordinate 34,231 of WEIU01024036.1, forward strand.
CCCAACGTGGTCACAGCAGCATTGTGGTGGCTCTGGTGCAGCACCTGGAGCTGTGCCCTGAGAGCAGGAAACAGGGAATGGGGCCAGGCTGGTGCAGGAAGGATAGAGGAAACCAACTGGTTTTCAAAGCAGGGAAAGAGAAGAAAGAACTTAACCTAAGGAGAAAGAGTGAAGGCATTCCCTGTACCTTCTGGTCAAAAATCTGGCCAAAATCTGGGAATGGTTTGTGGAAAAATCAGAGATAGGAACACCAAATTCATCTGTGGAACAGGAACTTCTGGTGCAGACAGGCCTTTCATGGGGAGGTTTTACAAAATAGAGGATCCAAGCTATGATGTGTCCAAATAAATATTTCTCTGCCTGGGAGAGCAATAGCTTCTCTGTCATCTTCAGTTTTCACAACAGGAGAGGCTGCTGGGTCAGTATCAACCAGAAATTGTTGATCCCATGGCAGGGGGATTGTAACTAAATGATCTTTAATGTTCCTTCCAGCCCAAACTATTATATGATTCTGTGAAATTACAGCAGGGTCCAGAACACACTTTTGTTTGCAGTCTGTAAAATCCCTGCAGGGACTTTCCCAAAGGATGCTCCAGAGGTGGGAATCCCCTATGCCATGGTGCCACCATAGCCTGCAGACTTATAAAAGGCTTTCTGTAGGTTTGAAAGAGGAATAGCCATGCTCAGGTCAAGTGCAGGCTGGGAGGAACCCAAGCTCAAATTTAATTTCACTCCCCAATTAGACAATTGAAGGGAAATAGATTTGCTGATTGCTGTCTTATCTGTGAAGAACTAATAAAGCAGGGAGATGGGAATAGTCCTCGGCCTGGACATATTCCAAGGTGGTAGCAGTAAAGACAAGGAGCTATTCCCAAGGGAAGAGAGAGTGTGAAGGAATCCTCTTTCACAGTTCTTTCCTCTCTGGCAACAGTTTCTAAAGTTAAGTATTTATATATGTATATATGCATTCGTGTACATACCCTCACAAAGCAAGGCAAAAAGTTGTGTCTGAAAAGTGAATATAGTCAAGTAAACTACCTTCAGTCTTGAAATTTCCCTTACAAGACTCTAAAATGTTTTATTTCAAAGTACAACTAGAGTTTTCCAAGTACAAAGTCATTTATAGATTAACATTTTAAGTATAAAGCCTTTCAAGTCCCTTTTAAACTTCCCAAATGCTTTGAAGCTGGAAGGGCTTAAATTTACAAACCCCTGGGAAAGAAGGTGCCCCTTTTTAGAGCCAGATGAGCCCGATGGTTCTGTTCACTCCAAAACCCCTGCAATTAGGAGAATAATTTAGAAAACCCAGCATGTGTTACCCCAATATGACATTAGATGTCACCCATGCACTGCATTTACTGCCTGTCCCCCTCTCCTGGTCCCCACATGGGAAAGCAACAACCCATTTTCCCCCTCACCCCAGGACTGGTGATTCAATCTGAGGGGAATCTCAGGATATCACACTGGAGAGGCACCTGGAGTGCCAGGAGAAATGCCCACAGCCTGGACCTGATACCTCAGCCTGGAAGAGGTGGGATAGGAGCAGTATCCATGCCCCCCATGGCCTTGCAGTACAGGGGTGAGTCTTTGGATCCAGATGGTCCAAGATGCAGATATTTAACTCTGTAATGTCCCTGACCCGTGCCAGCCAGCACTGCCCATGTCTGGGCAGCCTTGGTGGGGCTGAAGGGTTTGGAGACGAGTCCCCACTGGGATGCACCCCTAATTTAGCAAGAAGAGAATACAGCTGTGTGGCATTCAGATGTTCTGTGCCACACACACGTCCATGGCCAGGACACGGGTCCCCAGAGGAGACTGGAGCCAGGGATGGCACAGAGACCCCAGGCTGTAGGGCAGCCAGGGTTCTCTGCACCCCCGATCCCCTGGCTCGAGGTCTCCTTCAGATGCCCTCTCCTCCAAGGACTGCTTTGCCCTCCCGTTCCCTTGCTAAAGGAAGGGAATGAAAACCCAGAGAAGGTGACCATGAGGCTGGAAAGCTGGGAGGGAGCCAGCTGAGCAGCCCCACACTGGCCACCACCCCTGGTGTCATTTGGGCACCATCCCAGCCCTACACCAAGTGGGGCAGGATCTCCCTGAGGGCTGACCGGGCCGGCAGGAGGAATCCCATGGATTGGAGAAGGAGGCCGACCTCATTAAAGCCATGGAAATCCCCGTCCACATTCCCGGCTGCGGTGTTTCCTCTCTTGCAAGAGCGTGAGGCGGTGGCAAGAGGGGGGAGGCACTTTGGGGAACATGTTTACAGAACTCCTGCCAAACCACAGGAAGTCCCAGCTCCTGGAGATGAAGAATGGGCGGAGGAGGAGGCAGATGTGGCCAAGGCTCTGTCAACTCCTCTCCACTGCCACTGGCAAACAAAAGCCAGAGCACAGCAGCGCTGTTGTGCCTGGCCATGTGGGATGCAGGAAGGCCTGGAGTCTTCTCCCTATGCTGTTTTATCTCAGAGCAGCTCAGCAAGTGAAGTCCTCCAGCAAAGGGGGAGAAAAGCACCTGAGAGAGGTAATTTTTCTGCACACGTCTAGGGTTAAGCACACCTCAGTGTGCTTCTGGTTGTGACAGCTGAGAACAGACTCAGAAATGGGATCCAACAGCTCACTGGCAGAAAGCTGACACTCGGTTGTATTAAGATATTTTTTAATGATTTCTAAACAGCTGCAGTTTACCCACCCAAGAACCTTGTGGAGTTCTCCTGGCTTCTCCCTGAAGGGCTGGCAGCAGAACTGTCCAAGCATCCAAGGAATCTAGAGAAAGGTATCCCTTCCCATGGCATGAGCTTGAATTACATGATCTTTAATGGTCCCTTCCAACCCAAACCATGCTATCATTCTATAATTTTATGAATCTACTGCCTCTGCCACCACTTGCAGCCGTGACATGCCACTTGTGGGGTGAGGCTGTCAAAGGTTTAGGCAACAGCTTGAAGATGCTCCTCCTTCCTCAGAAGGTGTTTGACACCCCTATAAATGCATCCTAGAATGGCAACGAGCTCTTGAGACTGGGCACCATGGGGGTCTCCTCTGCTGACACCACCTGAGCAGGATTTGGGCAGCAGGTCCACAATTCATGTTTCACATTCTTTTTCATTTCATTAGGGAAAACAGCCTTACAGCAGTCAAGGATGTTTCTTTGTCTCACATGATCTCACACTCCTGATGGCTTTGGCTGCATCCTTGGTGAAGATACTGCACTCATAATGGCTTAATGACTTTAACCTGAAGGTGAGTAGGTCTAGATTAGATATTAGGAAGAAATTCTTTACTGTGAGGGTGGTGAGACACTGGAACAGGTTTGCCCAGAGAAGCTGTGGCTTCCCCATCCCAGGAAGTGTTCAAGGCCAGAATGGATGGGGCTTGGAGCAATCTGGTCTAGTGGAAGGTGTCCCTGCCCATGGGAGGGGGTTGGAATGAGATGATTTTTAAGGAACCTTCTGACCCAAACTATTCTGGGATTCTATGATAGGTATCTACAGAGAAGCATTACCCACCATTTCCCAAAGCACTCAGCACAGCTGGTCCCTGTCCTCACTATTCACTTGTTTGATGAGGACAGACACTCCACACCCTGATTTATCTATCAACATCTGCAGGGGTACAGACAGGCAGAAAACAACCTACCTACCAAAACATTGCTTCATATTGCTCAAGCCAGTCAGAACTGCAAATTAATTCATAACACATTGAATTTAAGACCTAAAGAAAAATGCAAGTTCATTTACTGGACATGCTATTTCAAAATTAATAATAGAGTTCTTGTTTAAAAGCCACTAAAGAGACAGATTTAATAAAAGAAAAGAGCAAAGTTTCCAAGTGGTTTCATCTGACAGTGAATATCATATTGAACATGGTCAGGAAGAGAAGTTATTGTAGTATATATAATTAGTCCTTCCCTCCACCCCTGTTTGGCAATCACTTTATCAAATTACAGATGTCCAGACTGAATTAAGTGTTGCTGGAATACCTTGCAGTCAAAATCTTTGCGCAGTGTTCATTATCATTAATTAAGTGTATGCGATCCCAGTTCCCAGAAGAATGTCCTTTTCTATTAGCTGAGCTATATTTAAACTCAGGAGAATTCAGCATACATTTTTAATGGAAATTCAACAGACAGTATTGACATTTTCATTTGGTTTACAACAGCCTTTTTACGTCACAAAAATCATCACAATGACCCAGGGAGATTGTGCTTCTCCCCTTCAGCTACAAACCCCAGTTCTTTAAACCTTTCCTCCTAAGGCTGATTTCTGAGATCTTTCTATCACCCCATTCTAGACTTAGATCCAGAAATACCTTGCCCCACTTCTAAGTAGTAAACTTTGAGTTTACTACTAGGTGATATGCTTGTTTACACTCCCAGTACGTCCTTTACTCTCTCCAGAGGGTGGATTTCCTGACTCAGTGCCTGTAACCCATTGCCCAAACCGGTTGCTCCCCATTCTGTCTTTGTGCAGCTGAATGTTCCTCTTGCCTTATTCCACCATGTGCCTCCTGACTGAATCTCACCCTACTTTGGAAAAGCTGGTACTCCACAAACTGAGGGCCCCCCTCCTTCCCAATCTCATCCTCCAGTGCCTTTCTCGGGCCTCCCTGACCCTGCATGTCCAGCAGATTGAGTAATTCTCCTCTGGATTTATCCATCCACCCTGCAGACCAGTGTTTGCCATCACCATCCCTCTCAGAAGTCCTGTTAAAAAAGCATCTGAGTTGTGCTTCAGCTGTTTTAGAAGATTACTGATGAAAGGCAGCTACTGTGTCTCTCCTTTCCAGAACAACTCTTGCAAAGAGAATTTAATCAATCCAAAAGTTTTCTCTTGACCAGCCTCTAATGGCTGATATTAATTTCCTTCATTGCCTGTCATGTGTTTGTAAAATGATCATTTAATTACCTGTCCTTTGCTTGTTTTTTGTGTTTCCTACCCTGTTGACTCTCCCATTTTACTGTACAGGTACTGAACAATCTTTCTCTGCCTCATCATCCCTGATCCTCGGCATGAAACAGCCCCGTTTCAGGTCACTAAGGGGAGAAAAAGCCCCTCCAAAACGTATCTGCTATACATTCCCAGTGCCTTCAGTGAGTGTTTGGGTGCCATTCCTAATCTTAGTCCATTAGGTCCTAAAATAACACTTTAAATACACAACACATCACCAGCTTCACCACAGGTCTGCAGAGCTTTGGCTCTGGTTCATAACATTGTGGAGACTAAATGTCTCCATCCGTGGGTTAAAAAAATGCTGGTGATGCTTATCTGTTCCAAAGAACACCTGTGAAATGGATTCACACATTGAAACGACTTGTGTTCACCTCGATGGAGAAATGAGAACCCGGGATTTCTTCAGTGCTTCCCAGCCAAGCCCATACCCCTGTCCTCCTGGGAAGGAAAAAATTCCCATGAAGGATGGGCTGAGAAGCAAGGAGAAAATCCAAATTTAATGAAGAATTTTCTTCCCTCAGCATCATCCCACAGGGTTTTTGTGTAGGAGCTTGTTCCTACCTGATGATGTGACTAAGACCTATGCTAAGGTGGCCTCAGGGGACTTTAAAACACACTTGACTGAAGCACCTCCACTAAAAGCTGCTCCCTGGGGTCCTTATACAACCAAAGAAATGTCAGAACATCACTCCTGGGGGTCTTTAAGGATCCTCAAGGTAGCAAGCATGAATCCCTGCCAGTGGTAATAGGGATTCTCTACTATTTGGGGACAAGCTGCTCACAGTTACAACAGGGAAGAATCAGAGCATTTCTCTCACTGCTCAGCTGAGACCATCTTCTGACTACTCATCTCTCCTATGTGAGATAAAATTCATCACAAAGCCAGTCCCTCCTTGCCAAAAGATGGAAGTGGTCCAATGCAAGCAGGACAAATAAACCAGCTAACGCCAACTCTCTGTCAGTCAGTCAGCCTTCCCTGTCAAATGAAAAGCAAAGCAAGTCCCAGAGGTCTCTCCTGCTCTGAGCATGGCTTTACAATTATAAATTATCCCAAGATTATCTCTGTCCCCAGCGCTGCTGAATTCACCTCCGCTGTGTTTGCTGGGGGATTAATTGCTGCTGCATTGGCTGCACTGCAGAACAAAAGCTGGGGATGCAGCAAAGTCCTAATTGCCACCATCATTCAGCAAGGGGCGATAAATTTACAGCCAAATACACAGGAAACACTCTTTGATTTAGCACAGTCTGCAATTAGCCAGCACAGACCACAGCTGGGAAGGGAATTAAGGCAAACAAGACCAGGCATCCAAAGGATGTGAGCAAGGATAGGGATTAGGGTGGCACTGGGTAAAACAGCAATGCCCAGAGCTGACCTTCCTGGCTTCAGCAGGCACCATCCATGGACAAAGAGGTGCTTCTTGCTCTTCCCTCATCCTAGTATGATGTCTGATTCTGCCTGGATGCAACATCCAACTTATTCCTTGATATTCTTTCCCACACTGTCAGGAGACTGCATTGGTGCCAATTTCTAGGACTTTGCATTCAAAAGAGATGCTCCAGGACAGCCCTTCTATCCCACCTCTTCCCTTGATGGATCACTCATCTCACATGGGGAAATGTGGAGATATCTGAGGAGAGAAGATACCCAGAAAGTCTGATGCTATTGCAAAGCACCGGGCTTGCTTTCCAGATTGAAGTCTCTGGTTCTATCTTGGATATCCTGTCTGAGTGTGAGGAAAGGAGGAGCTTCACTTCCAGCAGAAAAATCTCCCACCTGCAGAAGTCATCCACAGCCTCACCATCCTTGTCCTTGGTGAGAACAAGCAGCAAACACACCACTCCTCACTGAATTTGGGCTGGATCAGAGGAAAGCTGAGATCCATGGGATTGCAGGAGGGCCCTGGACATCAGCACTGCTGTCATCCCACTCTGGTACTGCGGGACTTCCAGGCACATGGAAATGTGGTGAAAGCTCTGGACCCACAGGCTCAGATGAAACACCAGGAGCTCCAGGGCCCTGAGAGGGAATGGGCTGAAAAGCTGTCAAGCTTTCTCATGAGATTTCCTCTCTCCCTCCTGGTTCTGTTTGGACTGGAAACACCATGAGAATAACTTTCCTCCTTGCATTTCAGCAGTTTTGCTTCCGGGCCTGGGCTAAACAAGGAAGTGCAGAGGCGTGGGAACCGAGGGGAGACACAAACACATGGGAGCACAGGATGAATGGCTCCAAATCCCTGGATTCAACTCACTGCCTCCATCAGGGGTTCTCCTGCCAGCTGAACCCTTCTGCATGGGCTGACCCTCTCAGGTGGAGGTGGTTATCAGGTAGGTCAGATCCTTCTCTCCCTTAGGCAGCAAAGCACTCCCAGGAATAACTCAACTTTTACTGCTGTGAGACAAGAACATTTGGATCAGGATCCTGGTGCCTTTTAAAGACACATCACCCAGCCCACAGCAGAGCATTTGGACACAGAACCCAGACCTCCAGACTTTGTATTTGTGGTAAAAGGGTTTGACTTCTTGATGCACTCATCATCTCAGCACCCTGAAAACAGAGTCCATTTCAGGTGTGGAGTACCACAAACCACTCTTGGAAGGCTGACCCATTCCTCCAGGATCCAAACTTCTTCACTACTCCACGCCTTCAGCATCCACTGACAAAACAAGTTGTGCCCACAGGAGCAGGTATGGCATGTAGGAATGAATAATGATCCTATCAGCACATACATATTTCAGGATAAAATTCCAGCTTCACCACAGCCTAATGCACCACCCAACATGTGTTTACACCAAACAATCAGTAACTCAAAGCTACAAAGAATGAGGAAATGGGAAGGAGTTTTTACCATCCCAAGCAGCTTGCAATTTAAGGCATTGCTCTTTCCCATAAGTCTCCACCAGATTGGCATGGAAATCTCTTTAGGATTATGTGGATCTATTCAGCAGTTCAAAGGTTAATTGGAGCAACACCAGCATTATGAGCAGAAAAGAAGGGACAATTTCTAGCAGCAAGGTCATGTATCTACTGAGCACTTCCCTCTGGAGCATTCATTATTTAATTATCACTGTACTAAGAGCTAGCATGAATTAAAGTATTCAGGGTCTCTTAGGCTTTATGGAAGAAAAAAACCTTCTGGGTTTTTTAAGAACCTCACAACAGGAGATAGTAACATCCTCCTGGCCCAGCTGGCCCTGTCTCTGAGCACTTGGGGCGAACAACTGAACTTATTTGACTCTACAACTTCTAGGCAGGATTGGCCCAGACCACAGGCAAAGAAGTCCCAGGTGAGTCTCAAGGGTGTGCAGACAGCACTGGCATAAGCCAGGAGAGAACTCAGTGACTAGAGAGGCCATTTAAGTTGCATAAATTTGAACATGAATAGGTTTAGATTAGATACTAGGAAAGAATTCTTTACAGTAGGGGTGGTGATGCCCTGGCACAGGTTGCCCAGAGAAGCTGTGGTTGCCCATCCCTGGAAGTGTTCCAAGGCTGGGTTGGATGGGGCTTGGAGCAACCTGGGACAGTGAAAATTGTCCCCTCCATCCTGCCAGAGGCTCCTCACTGAGCAGGTTAAATCTGAATTTGAGCCCATTAATACCTGTTGCAAAATCACCTTCTCCTCCTGGATGGTGTTACCTGTAGCAGCACCTAGACAAGTTCTGCTGTCCTCTTGTCTGCATTGTGTTCCTGCTCTGAGCACATTCCCAGAGGCACAAGCACAGCTTCTCCATGTCCTTGGCTCAGACAGAGAAGCACGGCCCTGAGCCATGTCCTCCTCTCCCTGTCAAACGAAGCAAGAGAGGCAGAAATGCACCCAAGAGACTCCTTGTGACTCTGGTCCCTGCCAGCTCCCTCCAATCTGCCCTGCTCAAGGCACTTTTCCCTGTCACAGTCTGGCACATCTATTTCAAATGCAGAGGATTGCCACATATCACAGGGAACAAGAAACAGATTCCCACCGGGGAAGCAGGGCCCTGGAGCAGAGTGGCGTCAATGACATGCCCTTGAGGTTCAGAGAAGGAGGACACAACTGCTTGTTAATCCTGCTTCCCAGCTGGTGATTTCTAGGGATAACCTAGCCAGGGAATTCTAGGGAAAACGTTAAAAGAACTTCTAGTAATGCACTGTGAGAATAAAATCTGCATTGCTGCAGCTCACAGGGAGGCAATGCTGCTAGGGGTACAATAAACCATGTGAAGCCCTGGACACAGATCCAAGGATCTGGAAACAAGAAGAAAGTCTCCAGCAAAATCACTTATTTCATTAATTGGTTTTAGGAACCCAGGTGTGAGCCTCTGTGTTAGGGTGGATTACATGGTGGTCCCAAACCTACCTTTCAACCCCACTTTTCATGAATCCAATATTTTCTCATGTTATCTTATGCCTTTAATTACTTGTGTTCACATGTTCACCGCTACCTCATTCACCTCCTTGCCCTTATCCCAGCCCCTCTCCCCTGCTTTCCCAGCCACCACGAGCCCTCAGCCTGTTCCTTGACCTCTCAGAGCTGCAAGTCTTGAGCTCTTCAGACTTTCCCTGTGACTTTACGCTTCAGCACTTTTATTAATTCAGAGATGCCTTGTCTTAGAGGACAGAAAATGTAGCAACCTGGAGGCACAAGGTAAGGCCACATGGTTGCAGCCCCAGAAGACAAACACATGCCCAGCTAGATGCTACCTGCCACTGAGGGCCAAGAAATGAATCAACAGGACAGTGCTGCACCTCCACACAGAAAAGAAAAGAAAAGAGGCACAGGTGAAGGTAACTCATGAACTCAGAGCTCCATTACTCAGCATGGTCAGTTTGTCATTGCAGCACGATCCACCACCTGAGTCACAGGAGTAGAATTCATTCCACTTAAATCTAGACCTCTAAAATGTAGAATCTTATGTCTGGCCATGCAGATTCAGCTTCCTTTACAGTCTGTGATTCATTTGACCTCTCTCACACACTATTGTAGATTGAATCATACTCCAGTTTTTCCTATTTTTCTGCATTAACAACAAAGGGAGCTGATGGTGACTAGCTCATCCAAAGCCAGACATCTCAACTGTACATGCCAAAATAAGAGCAAAGGAATCCCACTCTGGGTATTGTCATTTCTCCCTAATTGAAGGGCTTAAAATTTTCAAAGCAGAAGGACAATGACAGCTGAATTTGTGGTGGGGCTTTTCATGCCAACATTCAGAGACTGTTTCTTCCCTGCCAGCTCACTCAATTTAATTCATGGGAATGTCCAGAAACAGGAACCCCTGGAGCACAGAAAAAAAAAAAAAAAAAAAAAAAAAAAAAAAAAAAAAAAAAAAAAGAGCCAGGCTCTGGCATTTCTGTGAGCAACCAGTTCTTAATTATTTGACTAATACAAGCATTGTGCAGCAACCATGTGCATTGAGTGGTTTGTGGAGGCTTCTTTGTCACCCGTGTACAAACCTCCACAAGGGTCCGGGGTTTCTGCAGAGGTTTGGGCACAAGATCACAATGACAAACTGAAACTCTTCTCAGAGTGTTTGAGGAACTTATAATGAAACTGACCTTAAATGTAATTTGTGTCAGGAAGGATCAGAAATGTGGGCTAATGCTGATCAAGTAAGAGATGTATCATGGGCATGAGGCAAACCCTCCCAATTTCTAGAAAGGGCAGGAACATGCTGAAAGCAGGACTGATGGGAAAACCACAGGAATGGGGGTTTCTGCACAGAAGAGACACAATTACCCTGGGAGGAGGCTGCAAAGAAGCTCTCTGAGCCATGAAAATGGAGACAAAATTTCTTCCAAGCCCCTGGATGTTGGATACCTGTGGATATGTGGGCTCTCCCTTCACTAGGAAATAGGTCAGATATGGTTAGAAATTAGGGTTTTATCATTTCCACTCCCCAGCCCCAGAAGCATTACTAGCTGAGAGCTCTGAGGCAGGGCCAGGAGGGAAGGAAATGTCTTGGGCTGTGCCCAGGGGCTGCACTCAGACCCCACAGGGCAACAGCAGGGCCAGGAGGAGAGTGCTGGGGAAGGAAGTCTTACAGCAAGGTCGGACAGCAGCTGTCTCCAGGAATGAATCCAGGAGCAGCATCCTCCTGGGATGGGCCAGGAGGATTTTGCATTGACTGACTGCCCTTCCTGAGTTCGGGAGGAAATTAATCTCCCACCGTAGGCTCCAGTTTATTTTTACATTGCAAGTTAGCCCGAAGGGAAAAAAAGAAAATCATAAAAAAAGTTCTATTCCCTAAAAGGAATCACAAATTTCACAGCGACCTAAGGAGATTAGTCAAATCCCTGTGACCGTCAGCAGTTTCACTTAGGTCAAAGCCTGGCATAACTCAATCTCTGTGAGAAGGGAGGAGTGGCGTGGACTGCCCAGCTCTGCAGGCTGGCCAGCCTCTCCAAGAGGGCCCTTCTGCAATATCTGGAGGGAAAGATCCCTTTTGCAGTCCCACAGCAAACAGTCAGACTGACCCAGAGTGCAGACTGCAAAAGGGAGCGTTATCTCTTGCAGATACCACAGTGAGACCTTCCAAGCTGGGAAGCAGGAGGAGGACCAATTTCCCAGGCTGGGAGACATCAAAGGCTGTGTGAAACCTTCCGAAAATGCTCACCCTGAATTTCTCATGCATGGGTGGGCATATGGGATAACTCTCCATAGGGTCAGGGAAATGTAGAAAGTGGAGCAGTCGGGTTCTGATTCGCCTCTTGCTTTGGGGGAGAAAATGAAGAGAATTTAGCTCAAAAACTAAAAATAAATATGCCACCCATAGGTTTGGCTTTGCACAAAAATTGGACTGAGTTAGGTAACCTAAGGCATTTTTTGGATGAATTCATTTCCATCCCCTGGCAAACATGTCTGTGTTAATGGGCTCACAAAGGCATCAGCCCTTCAAGCTGTGCCTCAGACTTCATCCAGGGCATCAGTAATGTGGTGCTGCTGCTGTGGTGCTGCTGGAGCTTCGAGAGCGAGCAGAGATGTGTTGGACAAATAAACTGAGAACAAACTTTTGGATCTGAAAATGTTCAAGACCAGATTGGAGCTTCGAGTAACCTGGTCTAGTAGAAGGTGTCCCTGCCCCTGGCGGAGGGGTTTGAAGAAGGTGATCTTTAGGGACCTTTCCAGATCAAATCATTCTATGCCTCTGTGGTTACTCTAAGGAGAAATAGGGGTTTCAGTTCATACTCCACAGCTTTAAAAAAAGGCTGCCTCCTTTTCAGTGAGATGAAAGGGCCTCTTGATGGAAACCCAACAGAAAGTCTCCTGCTCTGTTGTGCAAATGCAGAATTTTCTTTACATGGTATCATGAAGCCAAAAAGGATAGGAAGTTCTCATGTCCTTCCACCACTGCAGAGAGGCAGAAGGCTTTTGCAACTGTTTCTCTCTCTCTGATAAAGTTTTTGGTTTTAAGCAATTCTTAAAAAATGTTATTTTTTGCAATTCTTAGCTCTCCTCCCAGAGATACTTACTCTCCCTTCATGGTTTCGCAATCACTTGAACTCTTCCAGTAGTATCAGACCTGAAGTTTTCAAAATTATCAGTCAGGAACTAGAAAATCCTTACACTGATTTAGAAACTAAAATATTAAAAACAAAACAGCAAGAGACACCCCAACTGCTGGGATTTTTGAGTTGCTTCTGGTCTTTGAGCTTCTAAAACCAAGAGTGGGACAGTCCCGCTGCATTTTTTCCGAGTACCATCACACCTGCTCTTCTATCTGCTGTTTCTTTCCTGGTGTTGAGTTCTCTTCAGACCAGAAAGCATCCTTCTGTCCTGTGAATGTGCAACATTTAGCACAAGATGGTCTTCAGGCAGGATGCACCTTCTAGGCACAGGAAAAATGAAGGTGAATTGGTAAAATCACCTGTTTCACCTATGAAATACAAAATCCCAGAGTAAAATTTTGAGAAGTGAAGACAGCAGCTGGGATAAGGAGGACAGACAGCATCATTGTCCATCACAGCTGGCAGCACTCTCACTCTTCAGTATTTGCCCCTGACCCACTGAGAGCTTTCCTGTGGGGGAAAAGGAACAATAAATAACTGAGAATGATGGGCTTATAGAATGGTTAGGGTTGGAAGGGACCTTAAAGATCATCTCGTTCCAACTCCCTGACATGGACAGGGACACCTTCCACTAGACCAGATTGCTCAGGGTCCCATCCAACTTGGTCTTGAACACTTTCAGGGATGGAGCATCCACATCATCATCACCATTGTCATAATCCAAAATATGGCTCATCATCAACACATCAGAATATCCTCTGCTATTCCTCTAACATCAGGGTGACTAAAAGCATGAGTTTGCATTAAGTGGGTTCAGATTAGTCAGAGGTAACATGGCCCTTTGTTCCTGGTGATTTCACCAATGTGACATTTGTTCTCATGCCTTTCTCTAGCCTCCACTTCCCTCAGAAAACCTGGAAATGCAGTTTCCCTAACTAGAAACACACATTTCATAGTAACATTTTCCAGACCACTTTGCAAGAGGTAAAGTGAGAAGAATTTTTTCAGCAGAGCTTTTGTAGAAGCCCACAGCTCTTACCTGGCCCTTCCTGTCTGTATCCTGACATATACCTTCAGTAATCCCCAAGTCCTCTTGGCTTCATCTCTTTGTGGTGTTTGTTTCTTTGCCCTTCTTAAATAAACTACTGGCAGTTCCTATGGTAACACGCTTCATTCTTTCTCTCTCCTCCCTAAAAGTCTCTTCCCATTTAACAGGCTTTTAAAAACGCTCTATTTATACTTTCTTTTGTTATCCTGCCCCTGCTCCCTTGCAGTCAGACAAGGGCAAGCACAGAGCAGTGCATGCACTACCCTGTGTTACTAATAATGGCCATCCATAAACACGAGAGCGAGCCGTGGGGATCAGAGCTGTGACCTTCATCGGGAGATGCTCTGCTTCTTCAAGCAAAAAGAAAGGAAACCTGAGACACGGCTGGCTCGGGAGGGAAGCACTGTTTTCAAGGCCATCCCCACCCTCCCACTCTCCAACAATGAGCTGAGGGGCTGCAAGCCCCCCACACCAGCCAGCATGTGAAAAACAGCCTCGCTGTCTCTGCAGGCAGTTTCCACCTCCCCTCCTTCCTCAGTGTCAGACATTCATCTACATTACCGGTAATTGGATAAAGAGAAAAATATGAGCTGTGCTTCTTTTTGCTTCCTATTCCATGAAAAGCTCCCCTCCTCACTGTGCTTTTTCATTTTCAGTCTTGGGGCTATTACCAAGCATCAAGGTTTATTTCCTTAAGGTTCATCATATCATTTAAATGTAGATTACAACTTATCTTAACCCCTAGCTGAAGCAGTAGGTGGATTTTAGGGATGACAACTCATTGTTTCTCAAGCATTTCTCCTAATGAAAAACAAAGGGTCTGAAACAGTCCAAGTACAATTTGGTTCCTTTCTCCATCGAGAGGTTTCACTTGCACAGTCAGGCTGGTGCCAGAAACCACACGTTTTTTGGTCATCTTTAGGGTGTTCCAGGAAACATATTGTCAACAGATCTCAATTTTTCAGTAGGAAAAGCAAGTAGAAGAATGACTCCCCAGCCTTCTCCTTTTTTTCTCCACATAAAGACAGCTTTCAAGGCTTCTTTACTGATGAAGAATGACCCCCAGCAGTTGTAAATCCATTTTATTTTCTTGCTTGTGAACACTCCTCCCTGGCCAGCACAAGAAGCTGCGATGCCCTCAAAGTGCCACTGCAGAAAGGGTTAAGGTATCTCAAACTACAGCCTCAATAAGCAGCTCGCAAAAGTGTCCTGTCCCCAGGGTAGGATCAGTGTATGAGAATTTGCTCAGATCATTTAATGTTTGTAACTTGATTTCCTGCCGGAAAGCTTCAGTGGGCGGAGTTTCTGCTGAACCAGACAGAACTAGAGCTATTTCCTTCTCCAGATTGCTTGTGCATGTCCAGTCAAGCTCAACTGAATTAACAGCAACCGGCTTGTTTCCCCCACACACCCCTTCCCATTCACCTTTTGCAGTGAAAATACGGGAAGTGAGTGATAATCCTGCTGTCAGGGCCACAGGAGATGGGATGATCCCACAACCTTGGGCAAGTACCATTCGTTCTCTGCACCTCTGGTCCACTTCTTGTTAAATTCTGGAGAAAGGATGCTCTAATGACCCAGCTCCTGGCCTACTGATTTCCTACATGACCTTGGGAAAGTCTCTTAACATTTGCCTGCCTCCGCCTTCCATGAAATGGAGAGGAAATCATCAGAATGCTTTGCTCACTCTGCTGCCACCACCAGTATTAAGCCATGGCCCATGAGGACTGAAAGTAGAATTCTTTCCAGTTTAAGCTTAAAGACAAGTTGCTATTTTCTTCTGGACAATGCAGATCTGTGTTGGATCACCTGAAGCAGTTCTGCAAGAATAAAACAGCCCTGTTACCCCCACCATGCTCCCAACTGCAAATTGATTAATTCATCCCCAGCCTTGGCCATCCCAGGACCCATGAGTTTCCTTCACATCCATCACTGAATGCAACCAAACCTCCTGGGAAAGAAGAGATCATGATCCATGTGCTTTTTTTTTTTTTTAACCAAAGTTATAGGTATCATCAAAGTAGTCTGAGCTAAACCCCATCAAAGATATTTTCATCAATAGTGAGACTATCTACAGAGGGGTGAATTCAGGACCAGCCATGTGGGATCCTATGGATGTCATAGGAGAACAAATGGCTGGGGGCAAAGATCTGCCCCATGTACAGGTTTGGGACTCTACTGTTTTGAATGGTGTCAGGTCAATTTATTTGAGGTTCTGTTGGTAATCCAGACACTTTGTTATTGAAGTGAAGGTGGGCAAGCCCCCTTCCCTCAGTCAATTTTCAGCAGCACCACTCAAAAATCCTTCCCAGAGTAAACAGCAATGTCACCCCAAACAAAAGAAATTAAACATTGTGGGTTTTTGTTGTTTTGTTGTTGTTTTTTTTTTTTTTTTTTTCTCTAACAGTACTAGAGAGGAAATTCCTCTGAGGCACAGAGAAATTTCTGAGTGCTGTGTTTCTCACCCTTTTCCAGTTGCAGTCTCCACACCAGCCTGTGAGCCTCAGTGCTGGATGCCTGGGGCAGCACCCTCTCCCCCCACCCAGATAGTATCATGTCCTTAGGATGTGTCTACACTCCCAGGTGGAGCTGGTTATGCAGAATAGTCCTTTCCTTAGGCCTGGCTAAGTCTGGAGGCCTGGGAGTGAGACAGAAAATAGGCACTGCTCCTTATCATACAAGGAAGATTATGCAAGAATGTCCTGTAATGAGGAAAACGAAGGTGCTTTGAATAGGTATGTGGGGTTGGCTGCAGGTAACTTCTGGCAGCAGTAGGGCTCTTGGAGCATGGAGCAGCCTTGGTTTCCAGTGCCAGATGAAGTGGGGAAACCAGCTGCCCCACACCAACCTCCCTAAACCAAATGATCAATTTAGCTTCTTTCACACACACAAAAAAAAAAAAAAAAAGCACAAAATTTGAGGACAGCATCAACAAATGAACCATCACCAGGATCTAAAACTCAAAATCTTTATCTACTACTGTTACTTCATCCTCCTTTCTGATTGCTGGCTCACATGCATGGAAATGCGAAGTGTGTGGTTTTATTTTTTAATTGCAATCATCCTGCAGACCACCTTCAGGCATGCTGGGGACCACCAGCAGTGCAGGGACCACATGTGAGACTGTCCTGGGAGACCCATCCTGCCTTCCCTGATGTGGTTAAAATGCCATTCCAGATTGTGGTGCCTGCAAGGATTTAAGGATGTTCTCAGCCCAGAGGAGAGCCCTGGACCATGCCCTGTGCCTGAGAAAGCAGGACTGAGCTTCAGCTGTGTAGGAGGGCAGCTGTAAGAAACCAGGATATCTACAGTGGTGGTAGAGTTCCCTTCATAGCCTATCCCAACTCTTTTACATGCAAGTGCAACCTCGGAGTCTCTGGACTGAGCTCTTTCTGTTGTGAAGCCTTTGCTGACTATTAATACCTGGGGAATCTGTGAAGTAGGCAAACAAGGTTTTGATGAGTATGGGAAAAAGAAAGGCGTTACCACGTACGAGTGAACTTCAGTTTCACTCGTGCTGAATTAGTCAGTGCCTTCAAGTGAATTCCAAGTGCTGGTCCAGCTATTAAATGACTCTTCTTGAAGAGCTAAGTGCTCCATTTTTAGCCTCTGCTGGAGGAAAAGCTAAATTTAAAAAATAATATTTAAATCAGAACTATTGCAAAGGCTGCGGGGTTGGGTTTTTTTTTTTGGTGTGTTGTCTTGGGGTGGTTTTTTTGCAGTTTTCAACTTTTTTATCTCTTCCAGAAAGAAAAAGTAACCAGTAGTCAACACACAGCAGTTTCTGGCACTTCTGCAAGCTGGGGAAATCCGGGTCACTAGTCATGCCCGTGAATGTGATGTGTGAGTCAGGAAACCTCACTGAGATGTTGCAGCCCCAGAGGAACTTGATGTGATAATTGCCTCACCAAAGGACCAGAAGTACCTGGTGTACAGGTCAAGACACAAGCTCCAGTGGCTGAGAAATTCAGTGGAGAACTTGCTCAATTTGAACATTTAGTGGATGGGAAGGAGGTAGCAGTGCTGGAACATCAACACTGACATCTCAGGAATTCATGTTTCACTTCCTACCCTGGAGGAGTGGTTCCTCCTGCAACCTTTCCAACCCAGAATTATCACTTTTCTGCTGTTTCCCCTTCTAACACAGAGGCTGTGAGAAGTGCTGTCAGCAGGTGGCAAAAAACAGTCATTTTTTCCATCAGTTCACTGCTAAAGGTGGCCTGGCTTGAAGAAAGTTGAGTTTGGCTGAAATGGAAACAACAGAAGGGGCAGGGAAAAAAAAAGATTACAGAAATTTAGACAAAACAGGTGTATGGATTGCATTTCTATCCTTTCTGCAAACACGGAGACTGCGTGGGCTAGATCCAGGAAAGTGTCCCAGCTGTAATAAAAGCATTTTGACAAGCACACATTAAAACATAGCCAGGCTTTCCACTAACACTAAGGCAAACACAGCCCACTGGGATTAGCATCTGCGCAAAGGTTACAATCCTTCCACACTGCTTTTCAGTGCATTAGGCTGAAAAACGTGCTCAAAGATGCTCACGTGCACAGGAGATTGTCGATATTTGTACTGAAAATCCATTCAAATTCAGCAATTACAGCTAACGTGAAGCCTACTTGATCCTCTTAAGGCTGTGACCTGATTGTGGAAACATTTCTCTTTGCTTGTTTTTCCAAAATATGGAGAAGCAAGGCAGAGGCTTGACTGAAGATGGATTTAGGCTTACCAGGAGACCCTGAAGGTGTTCCCCAGTTGCATTGCCCATCAATTTTTAATGCCTCCATTTCCCCTCCAACTCACAATGGACAAAAGCTCCCCTAGTCAGGAAATTCTCTGATTCTGTGGTGCCCAAGAGCATCAGCCAAACGGGTATGAATTTACACCCCTGGCTGAGAAGCAACACTCCCAGGCACAGCAACCCTTCAGCCTCACCCATGCAAGAGAGATCAGGCTGGGTTTGACAGCACTTCTGAGGGAATGTGGTGGAGCCTCACGCTGTTGGTCCTTTTTCTCCTGCCAGAGCTGTCAAGCTGAGGTTGTGCTCGAGCGCTACAATTTGCCATGTGATATTTCAGATGGGAAGCAAAAGAACGGCTTTGCCAACCACTGCTCTCAGGTTCCCTGCTAAATAAAAAACAGATTATTGACATTTGCTGTGTCTGAGAGAAAGGCGGGTCTGTTGTTTTTACAAACAATAAGGGATGCAGAAAAACAAACATATTCCCTCAGAGCCAAGCGCAGTTCCCCATCATGCCTGGGGATCCCCGTGGAAGGGAAAGGCATAATGCTGTTCTAACAAGAAAAGATCTGAGCAAAAATGCCCAACCAAATGCAGCAACTGCGACATTTTTCTTTGGCTTTTTTTGTATGTTTGTTTCAGTTTTCAAGGTTTTTGGCTTTTTAAGGAAGCAGTCACAGACAGACTTCTCCATGGGTCCCACCATCACCGGTGTTAGCAGTGGGACCTCTGCCCTCCAGAGCTTTCCCTGGGCTTTGCCAGACTGATTTTAGCATCACTGGGTTTTCACGCTCTGAGTTTTCATTAAAAAAAACATTGATGTGAAAAACAGATAATTTTCTCACTTCAAAAAAGTAGCAGGGAGTCAGACAGCAGAACCTAAATGTCAGTAGCAAAGGAAATCACAGGTTTTTTTCTGTTCTCAGCAGATTTCCTTGCAAGGTGTGAATTTGCTGATGCCTAACCAAGGTTAAACTTATGCTCTGCGTTGAGAGGTGAAAGGAAAGGAGAGAATGAAAATCCCTTTCACCCAGCGGTGCATTTCAAACTTGCAGACACCAAATGTCTTGAATATCCTTTGAAATCAATCAACAGATTCCGAAGTTTTTATGCAATGATCCATTTCATACATATACACATATAACACTGTAGTTGCATAAGATTCGTGGTGTTAAGAAACTTCAGTAAATTTTACTTATTTCCTTTACTCTTTTGAAACAGTCATATGCCAAATCAGCCCTTCTCAAGTCCTACTGGAGGACTTGCTATTGGTCCTAACAAGCTGAAAGGTAAAGGCTGTGTTGTATAAAAGCCTGAAGCTGTGTCAGAGAAGGTTTAGGTTGGATATTAGGGAAAGGTTCTTCACCCAGCGAGTAGCTGAGAACTGGAAGGGAATCCCCAGGGAAGTGGTCACAGCACCAAGCCTGACAGAGTTCAAGAAGCATTTGGACAACACTCTCAGGTGTGATTTTTGGGGTTGTCCTCTGCAGAGCCAGGAGTTGAACTTGATGATCCCTGTGGGTGACTTCCAACTGAGAATATTCTATGATCTATGCTTCCAGGTCATCTCTTAACCAGAAAGGAGGACTGCATACTTTGAACAATGTTCTCAGAAACATAAAGCACTCTCAGACCATCCTGGTTTAGAGGACACCAGTTTAGTGCTTTCATGGAAGAGGTAAAAATATCCTTAAAATGCAATAACATCTGAGGATCTCCTGATATTCATCCCTATGTGTTTGTGTCTCCTGAGGAATCACTTCATCCCTCTGTGCCTGTGACCCCAAGCCCCCTATTATTCTTTTCACTTTTTGAAGCCCTTGGCTGGCTCTGTGGTAACTTCTGCTAAGAGAGTCCTTGACAAGTTAGAAATAAATGAAAGCTTGAGATGGTGTCAGGTGCTGTGCTCCTGTTCCTTTGAATTTAGAGTGGTTCTTTCCACCACAGATATAGACATGGGTTGTAGACACAAAGGTTGACAACCTGAGGTGAAGGTCTTGGCTATAAAGTGCCAGCAGGTCCTGAATTGTGCCAGCTTGAGTACATGACACACTGGGTGACCCCTGTGCATCACATGTACTCAGAACCACTAATGGGAGATGTTAAATATATCCTGTATAGCCTCAGGAATGGGCAGCCTCCTCCCTTCATCGGTCGGGGAATTAAGGGCATCTCCCCACAGAGGACAGGGAACACCTCTGCACTGAGCCCAGGCCTGTGCTGCCTCCCCTTGACTCTGCCCCCAGGCTCTTCTTCATCTTCCTCAGCTTCTTCTTTGTCATTTTTGTTTTCTCCTTCTTCTCCTTCTTCTTTCTTCTCCCTCTTCCTTCTTCCTGTTCTTTCTCCTCTTCATCTTTTTCTTTCTCCTCTTCCTCTTTCTCATCTTTTTTTATCTTTATCTTTTTTCTTCCTCTTCTTCCTTTTCTTCCTTCTTTTTCTTTTCCTCCTGCTCTTCCTCCTTGTCATCACCATCTTCTTTCTTCTTCCTCCTCATCCACCTCTTCCTCCTCCTCATCTTCATTTTCTTCTTAGAATCATAGAATATTTTGGGTTGGAAGCAACTTTAAAGGTCATCCAGTTCCAACCCCCTGCCACGGGCAGGGACACCTTCCACTATCCCAGGATGCTCAGGCCCCCATCCAACCTGGCTTTGAACACTTCCAGGGATGGGGCAGCCACAGTTTCTCTGGGCAACCTATGCTAGTCACAGAGAAGAAATTTTTCCTAATACCCCATCTAAACCTGCCCTCTGCAGTTTAAAGCAATTCTTGCTTCTCCTGTCACTCCAGCCCTTTGTCCAAAATCCCTCTCCAGCTCTCTTGGAGACGCTTTAGGCATTGGAAGGGACTCTGAGTTCTCTCCGGAGCTTTCTGTTCCCCAGGCTGAAGAAGCCCAGCTCTCCCAGCCTGTTCGTTTCCACAGCAGAGGTGCTCCAGCGCCTCTTACTCCATTTCTTTCTCTTTTTACTTTTGCCTCTTCCCTCACACTCCCCTCACCCCTTGCCCCCGCCCACACCCACAGTCCACGCCCCTTACCAGACCACGCCCATGTCATCCTGAGACCACGCCCCCTTCACAGTCTATTTCCTTCCCATTGGCTCCTGCGGGCGCCAC
>WEIU01024036.1:55640-103960 GCA_013389925.1 Aegithalos caudatus
CGGCGGTGGCCGCACGTGGGTACGCCCGCGCAACAATGCGGGCGGGAGGGGTCCATGTGCCGCCGGCTGCGGGGCCACCGCGCCGTGCGGAGGAGGCTGCGCGGTGCGGTATTTCCCCGGAGCGGGGTGATGGCTCCTCTGCAGCCATCCTGGGGCTGTGGTGGGGGGGGGGGCAGTAGCGTGCGAACCCCCCCGGCCCCAGCGAGGCTACAGCACCTTCAGATTGAACCCAAAATTAAGGGAGGGGAGCTACAGCCCCGGTATGCCAGGGTCACGCACGCTGCTTCCTCCCCGCCGTAGCCCCGGTGGGAGCCCACGCGCGGTGCCGCAGTCCCCCACCTCATGGTGCGGACGCGGAGCATCCCGCACACAGAGCCCATCCCGCCGCGCTCCGTGGGTGGGATGCAGCGTGGCACTGTCAGGGCTCCACGGGGCCTCTCCACCCCCGTCCGGGGCCGGACGCAGCGATCGGTGTCACAAGGGGCCCAACGGGGGAAGCGCCGTGCTCCAGTCTGTCCTGTCCCGCCATCCCTAAGGATGTTTCCCTCTTCGTCAAACCAACGGGGCTGCCCTGCATCGGTAGCTGCGGCAGGGATGGCCTCTCCTGGGTCGTGTTTGGAGCAGGCTGCCGAGGGAAGTGGTGGAATCACCATCCCTGGAAGTGTTCGGAAAACGTGTGGCTATGGCACTTGGTGACATGGTTCGGTGGTGAGCGTGGTGGTGGTGCATTGGTGGTTGTACTTGGTGATCTTGGAGGTCTTTTCCAACCTGGGTGATTCAGTGATTCTATATTTGAGCATGTCTCGTTAGGCTAACAAGCCTTTCCTGGTCTTGCCATGGCGTAGGGGCTTGGGAATGCCAGTGGTTCCCACTCCCTGGGCAGGCAGGTCACATAGCAGGAGGACACCCCATGCCATGCCTTTCTCTGCCGTAGGTAAAGTGGATTTTTGCATGCGACTCGAATTACTAATCCAAGCAATTAGCTGAAATCTGTCAAGTTTGTGCTGCTGCCAATTTCTCCAGTTCATTTGGTTGCAGCTTCATCTTTCTGCTTAAAGGAGCTGAAATGTAAACGGGGCAACTGAGTGTCTAGAGCTACTGGGTTGGGTTTATATGCATCCTTCTAGCCAAAGGAGGATCAGCAAGAAAGCTGAGCCTTAATGAAGTCATATATTTATTGGCAGCAGTGAAGAAAGAGTAATGTGGATAAATGGGGCTGGTGGCTTGTTTGTGTGCAAAATGTTAGGAATCTCCCTACCAGGTTGTGAGCTGGATTTAAATTCCACTGTTAAAATGATCACTGATTTTTTTTTTTTTTTTTTTAATCACATCATTGCTGATAGTGTACATTAAAAATGCTGCAGGTGGATTTAAAGCTGAGGGCCTTGTGGGCTCACCGATGCTCTGCACCAATATTTATATACATCCAGGGACTTAACAGTGTGTTGTCACTTGGCTTCAGTTAACTGCCCAGATGCTGGCTGGCAGGGGCTAATGCAGCACAGTCCCTGAGACAGCCACTTTCTGGAGATCTCAGAGGCCACCAAATTTGAAAGTTGGGCAAGTGAAGAGACTTTTAACCTTTGGTAAGTGCTCCAACCTAAAGTTTGTTCCTTTTGGGAATGCTGAGGCTTTAACGTTGGTTAACTTGTGTCAAAGGTGTGTGCCATGAGCTATCACCCTGTTGGCTCTGCTTAGGGAGAGAGCTGCTTGCAGAAGCAAAAAGCTTTTGTTGAAGCTGTTTTATTTTTATGTGTGCCTTGATAGCTCAAAAATCACTCGACTTCCAGTCAAGGCGATCCTGGGTGAGAAGCATCCGCTGGGATTGGCCTGTTAAGTGCATTTCTTTGATTTGACAGCAGAAGTGCCCAGAGAAACATCAAAAACTCCAACATTAAGGCATGTTTCCAGCTTCATCCTCCCCTGCAAGCCATGGAAATCAGTAGCTTGAAGTCCAGCAACCCTTGATGTTAAAACAGCAAACAGTAAACATCATCTCCTATCAATAACTTTAATTATGGTTTGGGTTTTCTCTTAAATAGACACACATTGTCATAGGGAATCAAAGTTTAGCATCCAGACGTGCTCAGTGGGGTGGTAGCGTCTTTGGACAGGGTGTAACACGCTTTTATAGCATAAATTAAAATAAAAAAGGGGTTTAGCAGCGTAGCATGCTGTTGTGTAAGAAAACTGCCAACTTTTGGGCTGAGACTGCGTGGTTTCTGGGCATCGTGTGCTGCGGCGTGTTGGCGGGTGGTGTTCCTGGGCGGCTTTGGACGAGGAGAGCGAGTTTTACCACTCTGCAGCTGAACCCTGACGGGATTTTTCAACCACAAAACGAAGTGCAGAGGAGGCTTTGTGTGTGCCACGGATAGCCAAACCGAAAGCAAAAATAAACACCCCTGAAAGCTGGGTTTTTTTGGTCATTGACAGAAAAGGAAAGTGCCGGTCTAGAGGCGGGTGTGAAGTCCCGTGTTCGTTACGCTCCTAATCTGGAAAATACAGACCGTGGCACATGGCAGCAGCGTGCATGGCTAATTTTACATCTTGCCCTTCTCCCTTTCTGATTTAACTCAAAATTAAGGAAGGGAAGCAGCACCCATTGGCCTTAAATGTTCATTTTTGCCAAGTTACGCCACTTTGCGAACACGAGACACGACCAGATTCCTGTGGCAAGGAGCCCTTAAAATTTCAACAGCTCTACCTATAAATATAGCCACCGTGAAAGGCAATCCGGCTTTAAAAGAAAAAAAAAAAGCAACCATGCTCTTTTTTTAGTCCCACTGTATCTGCCTGACTTTAGTGCCATGCGATGCATCTCCAGCCGGGTGGTGAAGCAGAGGCGGTGTGGAACATTAAGTCTCCTGATTCCTCTTGCTAATTTATGTGAAGAATGGGTGCAAGCAGAGGGGGAAAAAAAATCATTTTAGTTGTCCTAAAGATTTTTGGGGATGGGACAGCAGGGCTGGATCTCTGCAGCCACATCATGGCCTTTTGCAAGAGGGACCTTTGGTGATTGCTTGTTCCTGGTTAGTTCCCAGGAGCTGCTGCACTGCAGGGCAATGCAGGATGAAGCCTGAAGCATCCCTTGGCTCTAAAGCAATGTCCCAGATGAAAATTAAAGAGAAGAAAAAGAAAGGAAGAAGCTGGCTGCCACCTCACCCCAGGGGTGTCTGGGCTCACCCACTGCTCTCTGACGCAACCATAGCAGCTCAGGGAGCTCGGGGCTGGTTCTGGACATGCCCAGGGTTGCCCAGGGACAGGCTGGCCTCGGGAGTGGGTACAGCATGTTCTGGGCACTCCTCCAGGCCAGTGGGACCCCCCACCAGCCCCAGATGATGTAGTGGGATGATGGCCACTGGCACATCCTGGTGGAGAAGACAGCACTGCCTGCAGGGCTTGGATTTAGGTGGAGAAGCTCCAAGGGAGGGTGGTTTTGCAGCTTAGTGATGCTTTTCAGCATGCCCTGCGCTTGCATGGCAGAAATCCACCTTTGTGGCCAGAGCAGCTGGGTCACCTTGCAGTGCCAAAACCTGCTGGGTATGGTTGGGATGGGGCACAGGCTGGGAAGCGTGTGGGAGTGGGGCGGGAGAGCTCGGCGGGGAATTGCTGCGTGTGCACTTGGGCGAAGTGCTGAGCCTGGGCTGCGCGGGAGCTGCAGACAGAGCCCACACGTGACCGTCTGAATTTCAGATGATTGCTGGACCACTTTGCCAACAGCCTCTCACAGCTCATCAGCTGCAATATCGCTTCTTCTTTCCCCCCCTTTTTTTTTTTAATTTCCTTTCCCCTTCCCCACTCTGCCTGATTTCTAAGCCGAAGCAGGAGGGATGAACACGACACTGAGGGTGGTTGCAGCTGCGCAGGGTTTGTATCCAAATGGTTTCCTGGAAGGCAAGTTTTTTTGTTGTTTTTCAATCTTAAAAATATTTTTACAGCGAGTGTCTCTTATTGGGGCTGTTTGGATGTCAGGTTTAGTTTCCCATGACATGGAGTGATTAGAGGAGGGAGGGGAAGGAGGGGCTGGGTGCTGCTTTATGTGCAGATCTCTCTGCAGCAGTATCATTGCCTATTGATGGTAAATGTGTTCCCTCTCATCTCTGCGATAGTTCTTGGAGATTTCCTCTTTTACGTCACTGCAGTTAATAAGATGTTTAACTTGGGAGCTGGGGGCGATGTGCTGTGTTATCGTGTTGCAAGGAACTGGGGGGGATGACGAGTTCCCGCACAGACATGTGCTGGGAAGATCTTATCAATGCTGGGGAGAACAGCTGGGTTTGGAGTCAAACCATTGCCTTTCACCCTTAATGAACCTGACCTGGCTGCATCTCATTTTTTTTTATCGTGACAATGATTATTTTCCTTCTAATACTGAGAGAGGCAACTCAGTCCTCTCTATCTGCTGCATTGCTGGAGTCAAGGGTGCACCTTGATTTTTGTAAGCAGACTGTGTCTGTCTGTCTGGACTTAAGCTCTTTTTTTGGGAACCACTGAAGCATTTCATGAGAACACCTGATGGCTTTTTATGGTGGTGTTGCAGGTGCAGTAATTGCAGAGCTGGAGCCCTCTCCAAGGAAAGTCCTTGACTGTGTATTTTGTGTGTCACCAGTTGATTATAGAGTTAAGAAAGTGTTGCTGTTGTACATGCCTTGACCAGGAATAGCCTCGCTCCTGCCACAGTTTGCAAGGCCAGCTCGTGGAGGGCAGGCGAGTTGGTCAATAAACGCTCCAAGCGGCACCCTAGGGAGCTCTGAACCAAAATGGGAACACTTGTGTCCTTCAGCTCCTCCTTCCTTGCCAAGTTGTTTATTTCCCCCAGCTCCTTCTCTGACTTGCCACTCAAACCCTCTTCCTTCTGCTGTGTTTTTCCACAAATGTTTTTCAAGCGTGACAGCAGGGAGAATAAAGCCACAAGTGCTGCAGGGTGCTGATATCTATCAGGCCAACCCTTGCCTGTGGCTTTGGGGGCCCTTTCACATCACTGACTTGGTGGCTGCATGTGGGTTCACATCTGGCAGCTGTTGGGCTTGGAGTTTCCTCTGTCTGCCACCAGACCCAACCCAGCCACCTGCACCTATTCCAAGGCTCCTAGCTCATCCCCAGGGCTTGGGTCAGGTGGGGTAGCCATGGTGTCCCTATGTAGGTGTGGAGGGGAGAAGGGCTCCATAACCCTCTCAGGGAAATTGGGACATGGAGGGTTTGCAGGAGGAGCAACCACAGCTCTGGTGGTGGCATTTTCCAACCTTCCATCAGGACCTGTCACACGCAGACCTGATGACATTTAGCTGCTTTCTGTCACTGATTTTGCTCAATAACCCTTTTCTTTTTAAGACTAAAATGCTGCTTAAAAAGCAACATACCACCAACACGTTGGGATGTTGATTTGGTTTTTGGGATGCTCACAGCTTCCCAGTTCTCCTTTTACTCTGGGGAGGAAGCAACATGACTGGGTACAACTTTCAGCCCTCATGGGAACAGGGCCTTAAAAGATAACCCTCCCACATCCCAGCTCACACCCTCACAGCTGGATGTGGGAGTTAATTTTTCTCGCTCCTGCCATGCACAACAGCCCCTCTCTATGCTTTTGCTGCGAGCTGGGACGAGGGGAATTTTGGGTGCAACTCCAGGCAGTGCTGGCTCGGCACATGTCCCCAGGCGTCCCAGCTGGGCGGCTGCCCGGGGCCCCCTTCATGCAAACGGGGTCAGCAGCTGGGAAATAGCAGAGCAAAGTGCCTCCCTGGTAATTCCCAGCTGCCGTTAAAGCGGCTTTAAAATAAATTCCCTCAAAGAGCAATTCCAAGTATTTGAGGGTTTGAACTTTTCCAGAGAAGGGTTTGGGAGCTGCCAGCTACCGCACTGCACCCTGGCACGCCGGGGAAAGGCGCCAGGGCAATTGCCCTGATTATCCCAACATCTAAAAAACCCACTTTTTTGATGTCTATATGATGTTTATGTATTAGCAGCATGTGCGACGTAACTGTTGGAAATGGGGCGCTGCTGGAAGCAAAGTTGTGCTAAATTGGGAAAAAGGGTGGCTGGGCAGTGTCCTGGGCTGGAGGCAATGCCCAAGGCTCAGTGACCCTCACCGTGCCATCCTACCTGGCCACCAGTGCTTATCCAGGGGTGAGCACAGCCGGGTGCCCCTCGCTGCACATTCCACGGCCGGCTCTGCTTGGTAACATGGGCACAACAGAAAACAAACTTTGCAGCAAGCTTTGCTCTCCCAGAGCCCTGAAGCCTGCTTAAAAAAAATATTTTGGAGCGATGTGGTCTTTCTTTTTCTCATGCTCATGAAAATTCTCATACCAAACCAGTAACCTCCGCTGCCCCCGGTTCATTATTTTTTAAGATGGCGTTAGGGGGCATTTAAGGGAAGGCTTGTCCCAGCCTCTGTGTCCCCTCCTCTCCTACATCCCGTCATGGCAAATTACAGCTTCATCCGAGCTTGTGTGACAGGCACTAAAAGGGGGAGCTTTGGTCAACAAACTGGAAAGTTGGTCTCGTCCCTGAAAGGCTCTGGATGTCGCTGTGCTGGTGCTCCCCAGGGTGATGTGTTGCTGCATCCTGGCTGGTGCAACTTTTTGGTCACGGGAATGTCCCCATGGGTCTGAGTACCTCGAGCTGGGGACAGCAGAGCTTTTCCCTGCACGGTGCTGGGCTCTTGCCCAAGTCCCCTCTCCAGGGCCCTGGCACCAGTGCAAGTGCAGCCAGGCTGAAGGCTGATGATTAAACCCATGATCCAGGTCACTCCTGCCCCTCTCAGTGCCCCCAAAAATAAGGATGCTAATAGCAGGACTGTATCCAGTTGGGGATATTGCACCTCTGAGCTATTCAGGGGGTTTGGGGATGAACTGAGCTAATTTGGGGTACAACCACCCTAACATTGCAGCAGGGGGTTCTTCCCCACACACCCTTCATTGCCATGGCTAAGCTGCTCCCAGCTGAAACTCATTTCATTAATGGGCTGATCTTTACTGTGGCAGCTTCTTACTGAGCTTTCTATCATGTATGTAATTTTTAAATATTTTTTTTCTGTGTGGACATGACAAATCTGTCTCCTGAGGTGGCAGAAAACACATCTTGCCTCTTAAGGACAGGTAGGGAAACCTGCACATAGCACAGGAAGGTTTGCTGTGGATGGGACAACACTGGGTACAGTCCCAACACAAAGTCACATCACTGGACCACACACTTAGCTCCTTTTTTTTTTGTTTTTTCCCCTCCCAAACTAATCCCTCCAGCCCCTTAGGCTTTTTGTTGTTGTTGTTGTTGCTCCTCTCTGAATTCCTTCTAATTTGCAGGCTCACTGCCAGCATCCAACGCGCTATAAAAAGGGGACTTGTTCTTCAAGCTTCCCTCTGGTACAGAGCATTTGCACAAATAGCAACAAGCTTGACAAGTAGGTCTGATTCCCCCTGCTATTACTGAAATTCTCGTAGGGTGCTCGGGGAGTAGAGCTGCTGTCTCAAGACAAGCCAAGCTGAATTTCACACAGGGCCCTGAGCCCAATTCCCAGCCAGTATTTAAGCTCCTGTCAGCTGGAAAAATGGAGCTGTGCGTTTTTATTTTCCTCCCCATGCGGCTTCCCTCTCTCCCTGCGAGCAGGCGGATGCGGTTGCATCCCTCTGTATCCCACCAGCGCAGGTGGGATGTGGGCTGTGGCTGCAGACCCATGTCCTGCTGAAGGCAGCCCCAGGGCCACCATCAGTTTTGGGCTGGTCCCCCCCTCCTACTCACCATTACGAGCAGCCATGACACAAACCCCCTGCCAGCTTCCTTCTTAAAACTAATGAGCTGTTTGACCCTGGCAAGTCCTCTGGGAAAGCTGTTGCCAGAGCCTTGCTGCTCGCACGGATACAAACTGCTCTCGTTTCCAGCTTAAATTTATTTGTGGATGACTCGTACCCATTTGGCCTTGTTCTTCTTGTACCAGCACTGGCTTTTAGCTTGGATGGCTCCTTTCCCTGCTCTGGTATTTATCCTCTGGCAGGCTCTACCAAGTGCTGTGGGTCTGCCAATCTAAATAACCCAGAGCTTCTGGTGGAGCATGGCTGGAGGGGGTATAAGGGCATCTAGGCTTCCTCATTCCTGCAGTGGAGACAGCCCCAGAGACTTGATTTACATCTCACTCATTAAAAAGGAAAATCTACCATGAGTCCTCTCGACATCCTCACTGGGGATGGTCCCAGCCTGCAGAAGGACAATCCCAGCCAACCTCACCCCTGACAAAGGCTCTCCAATATGAAACCATTATCTAATTTCATTAGCACACTTCTCTTTTGCAATGCAAACACCATTTTGGCAGAAGATGAGCTTTTTTTTTTCCCTGGTGCAGCCTTCAGTAGCACCTTTCCCTCTCCTTTCTGGTAGTGCTGGGGCTTGTGTTCCTGCCCATGCTAATCTCAGCCCTGCTGTTTCGGAGCAGACATTTCCCATGCACAGCTGTGTCAGGTACTTTGCTCAAAGGCTGAAGTGGATGTAGAATGTGAAAGTTCATCAGGTCAAAATATACACGTGGCTCCTTACCACTAGTCCCCTTTTGGAGGTGTTAGACCATCCAGGGTGGTATGGGAAGAGCTGCAAGGTGTTTGTTTTCCCCTCAGGGTGATTGTTTTTCACCATATTTTTCACTGCTGCATCTTTGCCATGGGTTTTCTTTGCCTTTTATGTGCTTTCTTTGTGAAATCTGTGCTTATTCCTGGTGATGCTGAGATGATGGCTTATCCATCCCAATTTAGACTCCTGCCTTCTCCTTGGCAGGCAGAACTTGACTGATACCTTTGATGGAAGGAAGGATGCTCCAGGTGCCATCACTCACCAGCTCCTTATTTCCTCCAAGTTTTCCTTTAGTTAAGAACCCTTTTTTTTTTTCTTTTTCATTCTGTTAATCCAAACTGCACCAGCGAGTGTCCATTTGAGGCAGGATTTTATATTCCCCTGCAGTGTCCTTCCATCATCCTGTGCCCTCGTTAAACCACGCGTAAATTGGCATCATCGAGGAGGAGCTGGCCTCTGCAGTTATTAGCAGGATTATTCTCATCTCCTGGTTTCCAGTGAAGCTGCTGGGCTGGTGTAACACAATTCCCACTAATGCTCATCTGCACTGTCAGGGAGAGTGATGCTGATGGGGCACAGAGCATCAGCAGCAGATACCAGGAGGAAACCAGCAGACCCCTTCGCATCTTTCCACGTTAAGTGATTTTTAACCCCCAGCTCCTCTCCTCCAGGCCATGGTTGTTTAGCACATCACACTGGGCATTAGCTTCCCCTCCTGAATCTTTTCTGAGCAGCCCGTGGGCTCCTTTACAGCTGCAGCTCCAGCATGGGAGTGCATCACATCCTGCTCTTATTGCTGGGTTTACTTTGTGCATTTCGTTTTCTCGCTGCCTAAATCAGCTTGCACAGTCTCCAGCACTCAGAGTGGGTACAGCTGGGCATTTTCTGCCTGCAGTTGATCTTCCTTATTCCTCTCTCCCTATTTATTTGATTTCTCACTGTATTTAAAGGAGAGGTCAGTAGTGTGTGTTTTGCAACCTTCTCCTCTTATTAATTTCTTAGAAACAAAGGGGAAAGAACCACAAACAATAAAGAGCCTAAGGTTTGAGGACTGGCTGTTTATTTGTCAAAGCTAGAAATGCAGTGACTGAAGAGGACAAGAAAATACTTAATGCAGATGTATACCTCATTTAAGTTTAGGTTAGATGTAGGGAGGGTGTTGATTTCCTCCTGCTGCAGTTTTAGATGGAGCTGTTCTCATTGCCATTACTGCAAACAGCATCTTAATTTTGCCTTCTGCACCTGATTTTCGTACCCCCCAGCCTGACTTTCCTGCACCATGCCCATCTGATGCTGGAGGAGCAGTGATGCCCATCTCAGTGGCATCATGGCACCCAATAGGATTGGATTGCGTGTGGCTAATGGCAAGTGGGTGGCAATAAACCAGTCCTAAGGGTGCAAATGCTGCCAAGGAGGCTGGGACTGGCCATCAGCTGCCGGGAAGAGGGGAGGAGGAGCAGCAGGGTGGCTCAGATGCCAAAGCCAAAGATGCTCAGAAGCCCAGAAGGGACAAAAATAGGTGTCTGGGTCATTCAAGAGGGTTTGAGGACTGCTTAAGATCTTTTCCCTCGGAAGCAGCAATTACCAGATGAAAGGGAATGTCTTCAAGCAGGCATTTTGGAGCATCTGGTTTGTATTTGGCACATTCACTTGGGGAAGCTGGGAAGGCTGGAAGGCTGCTGGGTGGGTTGGTGGCTGGGTGAGGCAGAGGGTGTCCTTCAGGGGATGAGTCTGGTTGCTTACGGAATGCATTTTGCCACCAGAAGCATTCCCATATCTCTCCTCCTTTTTGGACTGTGTTGTCAATAACTTTCCAAAGCTTTAATGCTGGGCATGAGCTGGATTTCTGCTCGTGGGAGGTTAAGGGATGTCTCCACGTGAAGTGGTGAATAGAGGGATGCACATGTGGCTTTCTTTTTAGGTTTTGCCCTTCCTTGATACAGAAGAGGCATTGGCATGTAATTACCACCAGCTTTAATTCAGCCAGAGCAACTGCCTTTCTGGCAAACTCAAATACAATAGGAGCCAAAGGTTATTGCATGCCTTAAATAAAACCATTACAGCCCTGGGGCCTCACCCAAGCCCAGACCACAAAGCATCCAGGGCCGGTTCCATTCAGTTTTTCTGAGTCTGGAAGATTTGGTTTGATGGCAATGACCCATAACTTTTTTATTTTTTTTTTTCTTTTTTTTTTTTTTTTCCCTTGCTTTCCCCCTGCAAAGCCACCTGCACACTTGCAACCACTGTGGCACCTGCCAGGAGCAGCACATCTGGCCAGCATTAGCAAGCCTGCCAGAGATGCACTTGGTTTAGTCTTTTCTTGCTAAAATCATTAGTGGCTTTAATTGAAAGCAGAGATGGATGAAGGCACATCACACAGACACACCACGGCATGCAGGGCTCAGGCCAGCATGTGGCTGTGACCAGTGTCCTTCCAAACTGCTGCCAGATACAGCCCAATGTTCTGCCCATCCATGGGATGTATTGAGATTTCAGGCACCACATAAGGACCTATGTGGCCTGGAGTAGCCACCCGGGAGCCAGTGCATCCCACTGTGTTCTTCTCCAAGTTACTGCTCCAAACTGGGATTTATTCTGAAAGCTGAAGGATTTTTCTCTGTATACCTGAGCAAATACACCCCAAAGTGATGCAATTGCGTGACCTCACCCAGATCTCAAGAGGTAAATATTGCATCATGATGAGCATGCCCCATATCCTTTGCCTCAGTCTGAGACACCCTGAGTCCATCCTGATGCAGGGACAAGCCAGGCCACAGAGGAGGTATATGGTGGGAAAGGCTTTCTCCTCACCTCCCAGTTTAATTATCAGTGTCTCATGTTTGTAGCATGATGGACATTGGTCCTGCCTCCATGCAAGGCTGCTCTGGCTCCTGGCATCCCCACAGAGCTGCTGGCAGGGAGAAATTGCATTTCACAACCCGTCTTTCCAGGCTCCCACAAGATTACTGGAGGGAGAGGAATGTGCTGAAGAAAATATCCCAACTGCTGTTAAAAGGCACAGCTTTCCCTGCCCCTTTCTGGGATGACCATTCCTTCACTGAACCAGACACTCTCCTCCAGCTGGCAGCACCCACTGGAGCCAGCACTGTGTCACCTCCCCATATTACCCTGGGGTGGCTTTGCCCTCCTGGCCTCCCCTTCATGTACAAATAATTGAAATTGTGATAAGTAGGCTCTTTTGTGAAGAAATTCTGCTTTTCTCTGCAGTGCTCCTGGGACAGAGCACAGTCACTTTATATCTGGGCAATAAATCTCCAGGCTCTCCAGGGCACACCCACCACACAAGGCAGTAATGGGCCTGCCAGATGCTGTTCTGTCTGGGTGAAGAGCTCGCCAGCCAGTGCAGCATCTGTTAATCATTTGCCAGGAGAGCCCAGGCAGTGAGGGAGTCTCAACTTGAATCCCTTTTGGCCAATCCTTTTGAATCACAATGAAGGTTTCTGGGCTACCTGGAGCTGAAACCACCTGTGAGCTGCAGCAGCCTGTGGTCCTGGACTGAGAGATGCATCCCACATGTCTCAGGAGGAAGGTGAGAAGTCTTTCTCCTTGGTCCTTTTTCTTCTAAGAGGTGTAAAATCCTCATCAGGCCAAGGCTAAGGTTGCCCTGTTTTTGATCCCACTCATCTGCTTTTGCTTCAAAATCCTGTGAGCATCAGATGATGAGATATGGTCCTGGGCAGTGAAAAGCACTAGGAAGCTTGAACTGGTTTGGTGTTGAGTCATCTCTTCCTGAGTGTTGGCATGTGGACAAGACTGAAAGCAGGGATGGCTTTCTCTGATGGTTCTTTTCTGTTGAGTCTTCTTTCAATATTCCACAATCCCAGTCCACGCATTTTGCCTCCAGCAAGTAGAACACCTCCAGGTTCTCCACAGAAGATCTTGTTGCATCTGGGGGCGATGGTCGGGCTGTTGCACTCATTCTCATTTCTCTCCCAGGCTAATTACAAGCCTCTTGGACTCTCTCAGGTGGCTTTGGCAAGTGCTCTGCTTTTCTAGTGCTGGTGCTGGGGAGCCCTGGCCACAGCCATCAAGTCTTTCCCCAACTATTAGACAGCAGTTACGCTCCTTGTGTGTCTTTTCATTTCCGGAAGCTGGTAAGTGGATGGATCCTACACAAATAAACTTCTCAAGGGCAGAGAGTCAAAATATCCCTGGGCTTGTTTGGTGGGAAAAGGTTAACCAGCGTGAAGTCTATGAATTGCTGCTGACCCGACTTTGTTGACAAAATACAGTGTTACTAATTGGGCTTGCAGGCAAACTGCCTGGGGATGTTTAGAAGGAACTTCTCCATCCCAAAGGCTGAGATTTCCCTGGGAGAAGATCTGTCTGGGCTCTTCGGAGATGCGCCTAGGCCTTGGCCATGGCTGTTTTGGGGTTGTTGTTGAGGATAAGATGTGTCTCGGTCTCCCACACTGGCCATGGGGCCAACACATATTCACCAACAGCAGAGCTGTAGCAGAGGAAGAGAGGAGGAGCCTGTCAAGAAGCCTGGGACCAGTGACTGAAATGGTCTCCTGATCTACTGGAAGGTCTCCGTGCTCATTGCAGGACTAAATATTGTTGAGCTAGACAACATCTGGAGTTCCTTTCCAACCCAAACAATTTTATGATTTTTGTGATGACTCTAATGAGGTCCCTAAATTGTCGTGACTCCTGGGTCCCTAAATTCAGGTTTCTGCTCTTGAGCTGTATCCTACACAAGGCATCATTACCTGGACAGGAGAAGCTTCATGATGAAGCTGAGGTTCCGGAGTGTGACCTGTGCTGTTCCCAGTGTGGTCCCAAATCCCAGCAGCTGTTCACTGGTGAGTTGGCACTGATGACACTCACTGTCACCCTACCCTCAGCCTGGTGCCTTGTTTTTGACTGGACAGGGCATGTCCCTGGGTGCCATTGCAGCCTTTCAGGCACCATCACAGCAGCTCCAGAGCCGGCTGCTCCTCTCGTGGCTGGCGAGTTCCTTCACAGCATCTCACGGCCCTGTGTGACAAGCAGCTTGCTTCCCTCGGCCTGGGAGCGAGCAGAACACCCACACTGGCACCGGCCCAAGACAGAAGCTTTGGGAATCCTCCTCGACAGCATGACAACAAATGCTCCTCTCTAGCTGGGCCAGTGCTGGGAGGCTCCCAGCAGCAAAGCCTGTCCCAGTGCAGGAAGAGCTCTCCTTGGGCTGCGAGGTTTCCTGCACCTGCCTGACTGAACGTGCTGGAAAGGACCTTCCATGTGTGCCAGAGTGGTGGAAATCCAACTGCCAGAAAATGAAAATGCCAGTGCCTGTCCTGCTTTGAGGAGAGGGGTGGCACCTAGTGGAGGTGGGCAAAGGGGCTGTGCCCTTTCCTCAGTTTCCCTAAAAAGCTGACAGTTGTCTCCTAGGTGAGGTCAGCCACATCCATGTGGAGCCTCAAACAGCTTAACTGTGCTCCTCAAGGGTGGCCTTGTAGCCCACAGGTGAAGCCGCCTCTCTGGGGTGCTCAGCCTTGTCTAATTCAAGTTGGGCCATGCAAACATGACCTGGAAGAGCCAACAGGAGCAAGATCCATTTGTCTGTTCCTCTTGTGCAGCCTCTGGACGTGGTCTTGCCCAGGCTGAAGTGGCCCCAGGGATGAAATGGTCCATCCAGGCTGGAGTTCA
Organism: Aegithalos caudatus; assembly: GCA_013389925.1. Lineage (NCBI taxonomy): Eukaryota > Metazoa > Chordata > Aves > Passeriformes > Aegithalidae > Aegithalos > Aegithalos caudatus. Next base: position 69,849 of record WEIU01024036.1, read on the forward strand.
GAGCAGCTTGACCGTTCCCTGAGAGCAGCCATGGCAAGCAGCCCACGTTTCACAAGTGGGGTTTTCCCATCAGGCTCTCCAGCTGCTATAAATAACAGGAAATGTTTTGTCATTTTGTACTCCAGAGAAGGTCAGGAGCTGGATTCTGTGGTCTTTGGAGCTTTAATAAGATTGGAGGTTTATGCAGTGTACCCAGAACTCCCCTGAGACAGCTTGCCTGAGGCTGTTTGGCTCCTTGGATGGAGAAGTCCTGAACACCAGCCTTTGACAAAGTTACCTTAGCCACCCTTTATGAGCTGTCAGGTCCTGCTAAATCCTTAATGCGCTCTTCATCTCCAGGCCAGATGCTAACTCTGGGATTGCTGCTGAACCAGCTCACGAGAGGTTTAAACCATCCTCAATCAGTGGTAGGAAAAAGCTTCCACCATGGATCCCAGGATGGATGGATCTAGGGACACCAGCCACTAGTCTCATGAGCTTGCTGGGAGCTCATCTTCACAATCACAGAATTTGCCCTTGTGAGGCCCCACCTGGAGATCTGTGCCCAGGTCTGGGGTCCTCAGCACAAGAAAGACATGGACCTGTCAGAGCAGGTCCAGAGGAGAGCACAAAAATGGTCAGAGGGTGGGAGATTCTCCTCATGTTTGTGTTTGCAGCAGGATGGAAACCCAGCAAATTGAGTGGGAAGATCCATCCTCAAGGGGTTGTTCAGACACCTAGACAGCTTTTCTGGGTCCTGGAGAGTCCCAGGCTCAGGTCTGTGCTGCCTGTCTCCCCAGCAGTCATGCAGGGAGGAGGCAGAGCCCTGTCTGCCGCCTCTCCCATTTCCCCAGCAGATGCAGGAATGCTTTGATATCCACTTCCCCAGCCCCAGTGCCCAGCACCAGGATTAACCACCAGTCAGATGCCTCCATCTACTCCAAATAAATCTTCTAAACTCAGACAAGCACTACTCAGAGGGGTCCCAGCATTCCTCTCTTGCAGAATAAGGGTTATAAGTATTTTTCCCCTTGCACCTGCCCCACTGAAGCCAAGACTGTGTTTTATTTTTAAAGCCTAGGCTTCTTGGTGGTTGGCTCCTCTCCTGGGGCGTACAGGCCAGGGACAAATAGAAAAATTGCCTATCTTGGTGGTACAAAGAAGGTGGGCAGTGTGGAACATACTCACATGGGTTGAAGAAGCTTCCCTCCCCCCCCCAGTCTCTTCTTTCTATAGCCAAGAGAAAAATATAGCTTTAGGGATGATCCTTCAGAAGTATACTGAATTTTGCTCCTTTTTGCATGTTTATGAGAGTGTTTTATTTGCCTCTGTGGGGGTTTTGGGTCAAAGTTAACATGCCCTGTGCAGATCTCTGAAGCCTGGCTCAGTCCCACTTAAATGATTTCAGTGAGGCTGAATTATTTTTTGTAAAAGCCCATGTGTTTACATTTCATAAGCTTATTTTAAAACACATATGTATACAAGAGCAGGCTTATTTATATGGCAGATTGGCCTGCTGTGTCCTTACCTGACTTAAGTGTCAAGGAAGCAGCTTTTTTTAACTTTTTACAAGCACAGTTTAAAATAAAATACTGGTTTGCTGTGCGCCAGTGAATCTGCCCAAGAGAGGAGGTCAGGACAAGGTCTTGTTTTCCAACTGTAAAATGTTATTTTGCTTATTTACAGAGCTTCCTCTCACTAGCCATCATTTTAGGTTAATATGTTAACGACAGCTATAGGTAAAAAAAAAATCATTTATGTTCCCCAGAGTCATGCAAGCCAAAATCCCAAAGTAGCCAGGCTTCCCAGTAAAACAGCTTTTGGGAACTTTCCATCAGTAAAGCAGGATTTTCTGGGTGACCCATTCTACCCAGGTTCTTGGCAAGATTTCTGATTTCAAGTACCCCAGGGAAATACTTGAGAAAAGCCTTTGTGGAGGGATCTTGGCATTTTCTACTTGCCCTGGAGGAAGGATTTTATTCTTGATTTTAATCCTGCAAACTGGTAATGCACCAGTCCAGCTGCTGGAAGGTGAGGAGCACTTATGGTGCTGTGGAGTGTGAGGAGATGTGTGTGGACCCTAAAGCAGGATGGGAAGGGTGAGGAGAGCCCCAGGGAACTACAAATGTACATGAAGGAAAAAAAGGGAAGCTTTGACTGTAGGACATAAAATTCATCTTTCACAAGGGATGAGAAGCCCACATGTGTTTTTATACCTGTGCTTGGAGAACTTCTGCTTCTATCAAGCTTCCACATGGGGCTGGTGGATATGGACATGAAGACGTGGAGGTAATGAGACATGTTGACATTTACACCCAGGAGAGAGCTGGAGCAGACACAGAGTGAGGGGTGGTTTTCCATCCAGAGAAGCTGTAAACCAAAGCCCTGACCACTGGTGGTTATTTAAAGACTCCAGCAGTGCTTCCTGCCATAGGAAGGTGCTTGGCCCACGTTCAGCCTGGGCGACTGCTCTCTGCAAAGCCAAATAAATAGCAGCCACTTGAACTTTCCACCTCGTGGGCTCAGCCAGATGCCTCATCCTGAGCCATGAGTGGGCACCATGCCTTGAATGGGCTTTGTGGATGAGCCTCTTTGGAGGATCCAGAGTGATCACCACATTTTGGGGTTGAGGGTGCGTTTCCCGTCTGTGAAGGACCCTAGTGAAAGAGTTTGGTGCTGTTTGGAGCTGAGAGAGGGCATTTGGGAAGGGAGATCCATGTTTCCTTACAAGTCCATGTCCTACAGTGACTTTGGGCAGGGCAAAGGGAGGAATTTACATCCTTTTAACTCTGGAAGTGTGCTTTAGATGCTACATCTCAGAGGAGCACAGTTCTCGTAGCCAGGACCAGGAATCTCATCCATCAGTCAAGGCACGGTGGTAATGTGTGACTGCAGTGACCATCTGATCTGCAGGATGTCCGTGAGGGTGCCAGGGCATCAGTGTGAGATGCCCATAGTGATGATCCATCCCTTGGGGAGGCTGGAGGTGGTCCCACCTCAGCCCTCCTCTGACAGTCAGTGTGAGATGTCACACAGTCCTCTGTAGGTATTTTGTTGTTTTTACTGAATTGTGGTCAACATGATGGACATCCTTCCCCACTTCTGACCCTTCCCCAGTGAGCTGAGATGTTTCATCAACTCACACAAACCCTGAAGTGGATGCTCCTCACATCCAGCTCCTCAGCCTGGGAACTTTTGCGAGACTTGGCAGCAGGACTGTTGCAGGAGTATTCCACACAGAACCCAAAAATATTGCTGTGGGTGCAGCGTTGGCCGGCCTGGACGCAGGGTCAGGTCCCTCAGAGATCAGACTGTTGACGAACAAGCTTGAGCGCATTCAAATGTTTCATCTGATTTTTCTTGGACTGCAGAGTTTCCAGGGGAGCCAAAAAGCTGGCTGCTGCTCTTGTTGACTCCACAGACCAGAAATACAGCCAGGTTCAGTGCAATAAGGAAGCTCACAATTCTTGTACTGGTGTAGCAGAGAAGGGGAAAGCTCACTTTGGAAAAGCTCAAGTGTCTTTCTAGAGATAAAAATAAGTCCAAGGTGGTGCTCTGTGCCTGTGCTCAGCATCAGGGATGATTGCTTGGGCAGCCTCAGGACCAAAATCCTTGCTTGATGTCCCTCTAAATTTCTGGCAAAAAAGCAAATCAGTGGCATTTCACTTGATGAAGTTCGAAAAGTGCCCACACAGGCTTTGGGGAGTGCAGAGAGGAGCTGTGCCAGCACTGAGCTGGGATGAGAGCACAGGAGACTTAAGGCAGGAGGAGAGCATCACTTCAAACTGCACATGAACCCTGAAATGACAAAAAACTTGAAGCAAGCCCACATTTCGGGTCAGGCTGGCCGTGAATCAGCTCTAGAAAACGAAAGACGAAACTTTCTGACTTCAGTTCGAGTTATGAACTTATAAACTCTCATTTATCTGGTTTAATGGCTGTCAGCCAGAGACATTTTTGAGGTTTGTGGATGGGACAGCTTCCTGAAAATGAACTCATTGAAAAAGGCGTGATTTGGAGACAAAGTTTGTCTCAAATTCGTGTATTGTACAAGGCTTGTATTGTAATGTGACATGGAGATACCTTCTATATGTCCCAGAGCATCCTCCATCCATTTAGTGCTCTCTGCTGAAATGTAAAGGCATGATAAATCACTTCCAAAAATGAAAGTTGAGAAAAACTAATCAGATTTTTATCCCATCTGAATGATGACAAATGTGCAAAAAGATTTTGCACAGGAAGGCCATGTAACCCTACTCCATTCCCCCAAGACAACAAGCACAGAGTGGCAGTGAACTGTGGACAAGTAGGGCAACCCATGGTCCAGCTTTGTGATTTCATGGCCCAGAGATGGGGGTCAGAATAGGAGTGTCTCACATGTTGGTAATTTTTGTCAACAAATCTTAGTAGATTTTTTTCCAGAACAAGACTATTTCCCCCCGCTCTGTTTCCCTTTAAAACGCTGATTTATTTTTGCCATTGCTTTAAAAATGGCTGTGTATTCCCCACAACTGTCTTCAGGCATTACAAAAATGAGAATATCTGCCTGAAGCTAGGCATAGAAATGCAGCAGAGGCGTCATGCAGGCAGCTGGGCTAAAATTGGTGTCTGCTAAAGTTAGGGGAGATTTCATGGAGCTGTTGCTTGTTTTATTGAAGTGGACAGGCTGAAGACCAGAGTTTCATCAGTGCCCTGGCATCAGAAGGATGTACTACTGGTCCTGGATGCTGTGAATTTTCCTCATCCTTGGTGCTGTGGCTGTAAGCTGGAAGGGTGGCTGGGATGTGCTCCTGGTGAGGAGTTGGTGATGTTGTCACCAGCTTTGGAGGCAGATGCCACAATGATGCTCCTGCCTTCAGTTGTGCTGGAGAAGTGGGTAAGCTCAGAGTTGTGCTGGAGAAGTGGGTAAGCTCAGAGTTGATCATTAGTGTTAACTAAAATCTCCTATTCCTACATTGTGCCAGTCTCCTGGGAGCAGATTTGGGGCAGGTGTTCCTCTGTGCCTGAGTTAGGTGATGGCTCCATTAGGATGCAGATCCCCACAGTGCTGCCAGCTTGTGAGGCTCAGACAGGGAGACTGGGTCCAGCTACGTGGGAGAGGTTGGTTGGCATTTCCAAACCTTGCAGGGAAGTCTCTCACTGAGGTTCCCACAATCTTTCTGGTGCCACTGTCTGGTGGAGCTTGAGGGAAGTCCCTGTGCTGCATTTCTAGTAAATGCCAGCCCAGGACGTGCTAATGACAGCAGAGGATGTGCTCCATCTGCGTGACAAATGACACTTACAGGAGATCTGGAAACAGGATGGGGATGTTTTATCGACCAGCTGATAAAAGAAAATGCCAGAGAAATTCCCATGTGGGAACACACGGCAGAGTTTCACCCCATGCCTCGGCATTGAATTACAGTGCTCATTTAGCAACCCTTGGCTGCCTGTCCCAGTGCTGCCCACATGCCCTGCCAGTACAGCTGCCTGTTTGTGGAGAGATGAGCTAGGAACAGATCAAACTGAAAATAAACTTTTTTATTTATTTTTTAACTTCCCCCAAGACAAGATCGACTCCATGGTGCCTTTGCTGAGATGGCTGTCACAATGGCCTCGTGCTGGTACAACTGAGCCAAACCAGTACCTGCTGGCTTTGCACTGGAGCAGATGAGCCCCATGTCCTGTAGCTGGAGGGGACATCTTCAGTGTCCCTTATCTCTACTCCCCCTGTCCCACTGTGATCCAGCCCAGGCCAGGCTGGTTTTGCTGTCGGTTGTCACATGCAATGCCAAATTTAAATCATTTGTGAAGTAGCAAAAAAGATCCTTTGTGCTGGCTGCTGGAGTACTCTGTACATATCTGTGCCTGTAGGGTATTTCTTCTAGGATAGTTCAAATAGTGTGGATTTCAGCATGGAGTCAGGTATATTAATAGGAATGCCCTCATTTTCCTTTTTCCTCTGTACCAAAGGAGCTTACAATGGGGGAAGTAATTGAGCCTTAAGTTAGCACTGGGTGTTCTGCAAAGTCTCCATAGATATTCCTCAATGTTTTGTTTTCTGTTTGCAGCAGCCTGGCACTTTAGGAAGCGGCATGAAAAAGGGATGGAGAAAAAGCCTCCCAGGATATACCCATGGCCAACAGAATAGGGAATGTCTGTCTGTCTTCTCCCCAGGATGAAACCCTCTTATGTGCCCCTAGGAGCAAAGGGACAGGGACCATTCTGGACAGATCACAATGCCACTATTTAATCCAGACAGCTTTTTACTGGTGTTGCTTTTTCATTCACCTCCTTTCCCTTTTTTTCCTGCTGAGAGGCAGAGCATGTGCGTGTACATCCCCAACATTTACTATCATCAGTCGGCTTCATCATAAATGATAAATTTGGGCTAGCAGCTTCCTTTACCCATGGAAGCTCATTTGCTTTCAGCTTGATTAGAGCCTGCTCCAGCACAGCAAGGGTGGCTGGGAAATGCCACCCACGCCGGGGTGTCAGAATGCCTCAGAAACCATCCGGGAGCCAAGCGGAGCCGGGAAACCAAGCGGAGCCGGAGCAGCTTGCGTGTCTCCAGGCTATTAAAGATCACCCCTGGGGCTGGGGAGGATGTGCAGAGCACGGATGAAACGCTGCATCCTGCCTGTCCCATCCCTGCTGGATCCGGCCGTAGGAGCTGAGGAAGTTTTCCTGCTTAGCAGGGTGGGGAGGCTTCACATCTCAGCCTTTATTTAATTTTCAGGTGATAAAAGCGTCGCTTCCTTGCCTGGCGCGTCAGAGCAGCCAGCACCTTCAAACGCTCTCCTTTCTCCAGGGAATTTGCATTTCCCTAAGGGCAGCACCGGATTTATGCAAAAATCTAGATGAAAGAAAGTCAAAGGCAAAGCATGTTTATGAGTAAGCTTTCCTGGGCACTTCCTGAACAGTCGCTCTCCTTACAACCTTTTGGCATTTTGGGGAGAAGTGATGCTGACTACAGGTTCCTCCAGCCCCAAAAACATTTGGTGATGATCACCTCACCTCCTTGTTGTCCTAAGAGTGGTATCAGTCTGGAAAGGTACTTTGAGGTTTTGACATCCCACTGTTGAATTTGCTTTTTCCTGGGTACACCTTTCCTTGGGATGTGCATCCCCTCTTGTTGTGGTGTTCAGGTGGTGTTTCCCTTGTAGACAGGATGGATTTTCTCCTCATTCTGCCATTACCCTGACGATGTCGTCCTTTTCCTTCAGTGATCTCCAAAATCACCTGGGCACAGTCCATCAAAGCCAGCTGGCTGTGCTGCATGACCTTCTCCTTGCTTTCCCTGACAGGATGGGAAAAGCACCAAGTATCATCATCTCACAGTGGCTCTGACATGAGCTTTTTGCTCATGCAAATCATTGCAATTTCCCTTCCTGAGATACCAGGGCATTTGCTGGCTTTTACAAAGCCACTGCTGGAAATCCTTCCTGTGAATGACAGGAACAGGATTGGATGACTGTTCATCTTCTGTATCGAAAGACAGTTCATTTAAGTTCAAGAAGCGCCAGGATCTATATAATTTGCCATCTTTTTTTAGCTGGTTTCTCCTCCAACAGTGGCTGGGAGCAGCCTTGGCATGCCAGACCATCTCTGTGTGACAAGTGAGGATGTGATTTAAAATGTGCTCTTCTGGGGCTGCAGCAGCTGCTCTCTGCTTCTGGTGTGCAGCCCAGAAAGGGACAGGCTTGATGGTAATTGGGGAGCCCAGTTTTGCAGTCCAAGACCACATCCCAACCTGCAGCATTGCAGGGCTCCAGCCCAAAGGATTTTTCATCCCATTTTCATAATTCTCAGAGTGTCCTGTACCAGCAAGGTTTTTTTTTTTAATACCTTGGTTAAACTGGAATCCAGTTTGAACCTCACTTGATGAAGAGGCAAGTGGGGAGCTGGGTGGGAGCTGATGTGGAAAACCCAAGGCAAGGGTCATGGTGACACACAACCACCCTGGCCATCAGGCACTCAGAGAATCATGGAGTGGTTTGGGATGGAAAGGACCTTTGAGGGTTATCTAGCTTCAGCCATGCTGCCATGGGCAGGGACACGTTCCATTGCAACTGGGGTTGCTCAATGCCTCATCCAGCCTGGCCTTTAATTCTTCCAGGCATTGGGCAGCCACAGCTTCTGGGGGCAACCTGTTACAGTGTGTCACCACTCCTTTCATAACAAATATCCTTCTTATGTTCAATATGAACCAGCCCTCTTTAAATTTAAAGCTGTTGCTTTTTGTACTGTCACTACAGGCCCATGTAAATGTTTTTTTCCATCCTTTTTTTCTCAGCCTCTGTTTAATACATTGAAAGCCTGCAATGAGGTCTCCCTGGCCACCAATTCCTGAGGTGGAGAAAGAGCCTCGGCCACATCCTCACCTTTTTATGTCCATCTGAGCCCAGCTGCAAGGTGTATTTCCAAGGGGCTTCGAGTTTCAGAAGTTCTGTAGTTGGGAAAAGGCCTCAAGTTGCACCAGGGGAGGATGAGGGTGGATATCAGGAAGATATCTTCACTGAAGGAGCAACTCAGCATTGAAATGGGCTACTCAGGGAAGTGGTGGAAACCATCCCTAAAGTGTTCAATAATGGATAGACATGGTACTCAGGAATGTGGTTTCGTGGGCAGGATAGCACTTGGTTGAAGGATGGAGTTGATGAGCTTGGAGATCCTTTCCAACCTGAATGATTCTACAATTCTATGATGCTGATTTGCAAACCCTGAGCAATCTGAGCTCTGCACTGCCTTAAACTCCTTCCTCCAAAGTGATGCTTGATCCTCCCTCCTCCTCCTCCTTCCAGTTTAGTCCCCCATCTCCCATGTGGACAAGGTGCAAGTCGGGCTGAGGACATGAGGCAGTGCTTTACACACCAGGCAGGCTCTGCAGAGTGAGTGGAAACATTGATGTCCCTCCCTCCAGCAAGAACAGCTGTGACTTTCAGCATTTCATGCCCTTTGATCTTTTATTTGAAAGAAAACCACCTTCATTTGCTCTGCAAGCTCCCACGGGTGGGGGACAACTCCTGGCACAGCTCTGGGGTTTTACGCAAGAGCGGCAGGACCAAAGGATTTTGTCCCTGTTGCTCTGAGGATGGCTGAGTCCAGGAGGGTAAGAGAGGGTGCAGGGGAGCAGGAGAGGGTGTAGGATCAGGCCATGCTGTAGCCATGCATCCAAAACTGGCAGCTTGAAAGTACCCACCTTTGTCCCTAGAGCTTTGTTGACATGTTGCTTTTGCAGAACACTTGTCCTATGGCAACCATGGAGCTCTGCTGTGGCTTTTTGCTGGAGCTACGGAGTTTTCTGGAAGAGGGATTTAAGGAAAGCCATCTCTGTAGGACCTGGGTTTAGTGGAAGGAGTCAGGAGTGTGACATACTGAGGGGTCTTGATAATACTGCCAGACCTTGCCACATCCTACCTAGGAGCAGCCTTTTTTCCCATCTCCCTTCACTTCCTCCATGGATTTTAATTATCCTGGCTGACAATTGTGTTTCCCCTAGAATCTTTGTATTGTTGATAGTCCTGAGGGGACACTTCCCATCTACATGCAGCATCTCTGTCCCATCCTGCTGGAAAAGGGACATCCTTGGAGGGGCTATTTTAAGGGGCAGTTTCTGCTGTTAAAGTGACACTGGCCATGGCTGGGGAGGATGAGGAGGAGGCAGCCCAGGGGTTTCTGAGCAGCACTATCCCCATAGGCTCAGTGGCTGCCTTCAGAAGTGCTTTGGTGTCCACCACAAAGGAGAGGGCTGGTGGTGCTGCCACCTCCCAGCAGCCTGTCAGGATATGTGTGACCCTGTCTCCATGAGGTGAAACGTGTAAACCAAATAGTGCAGAGCAAGAGCAAGATGGTTTGGAAGGGCAACCCCAGGTAGCACAGGGTCTGGATGGTGGAGGAAGCTCAGAGACCCACAAACACCATCTAAACCTGGTGCCATTGACTTGGGAGAGCTGCCTTTCTCCAGAGCTTGGCTTCTCTGGACAATCCTGACCACAGCTTGATGCCACCAGAGATCTTTCCATGGGACACATCACAGGCAGAGCATGTTCTGTCCCGTGTTGCATCCCCAGCATGTCACAGAGCACTATTTCAACATTGTCTGCAGGTCAAAATCCACCCTTTGGGTAGATTTGAGTCCCCTGGAGCCCCCTTCATCATCAGCAAACTTCCATCAAAGCCACCGCAGCCAGTCTGGGTTGAGGGTTGTGCAAGAGGCGCCAGTGACGCAGACAGGGCTCTGGTGGCCTTGGCTCAGGGCTGCTGGTGGCCTGATGAGGTAAGGCCAGGTAATGTAGGGACAACTTCCCATCAGAATCCCACCACCAAAGAGGGACATGGCAAATAGCAAAGTTCAGGTCTGGTGGGACACAGGCTCAGGCTCAAACTGTACCTCAAAACAGAGGTCATGGCAGTTCCTCCCTGCCCTCCCCAAGAGTGTGCTGCTGTTTCTCAAAAAACACATCATTCTGCGTCCCCACCCCCAACTTTGCCACCTGCCATAAGTGTTAAATTTGCTCAAAATACTGTGAGAAACCACAAGAAAAAGGCTGGGCAGATGTTCAGCTGCACCAGAGTTTCAGGCTGGGAGAGATGTGGCAGTGGCACTTGTTGGGGGGGGACCACGGGATCATTTTGCCCCCAGCATCTGTTTTGGGGTGAGGATGCTGCTTTGAGATTCTTTTCTTTCCAAAGATACTGTTGGACAAGGCTTGAAGCCTGGAAATGCCCAATCACACACAGAATTGCTTTTTATTTTTCTAATTCTTCTGGCCAAAAGAAATCCCTGAAGGATGTGGGGAACTGGTCCCCAGTGTTTGGAGTGCCTGACTTCCCTGTGCATCGGGCACCAGAGCGTGGGGACCATCTGTCCCCAGGCTACTGAGCCTTTCACCCCTCCCCCAAAAAAACCCTCCAGGGCACACCCTCTGCAGATTTGGGAGGTAGCCAGCCCCAAGCCTGTTATTACTTTTCCCAGTGGAGTTGGCCTCTCTTCCTCCCCCCTCTTTTTCTTTTTTTTTTCCTCCTTTCCCTTCAAATCCAAGCCAGGAAAAGCCTCTGACATCAGCACCAGGGCTGCGAGCTCCTTGTGGCTGCTGGGGGAAGGCAGTGGAGGGGATATCCTGGATCATAAAACCAGGATCTCTCTGTGAGCAGGGCCACCAATGGCTGCCTGTGGGAATAAGGCAGGAGGGAGGGATGGATGGGGGACTTTGTTCAGCTGGGGGGTTCCTTTTCCCCACAGTATGGAAGGTTTGGTGCCTTTTTATGGTTTCGATGATCTTCTGATGGCTGAATTTCTTTTGTTACAAGAAGGAATTAGGTTAAAAAGCTGTCCATGTAGACCTCAAATTCTAGTTGCTTGGGGGCTGCATGTGAAGGGGAAAGCTGAAATTCCAGTTAAAGGGCTGTTGAAGGGGTGCTTGAAGCATCATGTTTCCTCCAGGGCATTGCCCCATGAGCTCTGGTGGCATCACAGGAATCCCAGTGTCTGTGCCCAGGGGTTGTGAATCTGGGTGAGAGGGAAAAACAACTCCCAAAGGACCTTTGTAGACTTTCTACACTGTGCCTCAGCCTCTCTTCAAAGACAAAAGGTGCAAATACAAGATAAGAAAGGGTTGATCATGTTACCAGTGCCTCCGGTGCATTCCCATCTTGCACAGTGCTGGGAAGACTGCTCTTCTTTTTATCTGGCTGGCTGGCTCACTGCCTCAGCTTCCCCATTCTTCCCTCTGTCCTGGTGTCCTGAGTGCCACCTGCTTGCAAATGTCCACGCCAACATCATGCTGGCATCTTTCCCTGCTCTCTAAATGCTACCAAACTCCTTAAGTCCAACTGGAGCTGTAAAATCAAGGGCTGCACAGCTGACTTCGGTGAAGTTTCATGTTAGCCAGTATTTACTGCACACCAAAAAGGATGTGGGGAAAGATGCATCACCTGGTTTATCTTGCAGGTGTGTTTTCATGGAATGCTGAGAGCCTCACAATGCTCTCCCTCTGTACCTGTGCATTTTAAATCCTCCTTGTCGTGTATTTGCTCAGAAAACATTGCACGCAGCAAGAGAAACAACCTAAAAGAAAATCCCTCGGAGGAAAAACCCCACAATGCTTCCCTGGCAATAGTGCCAGGCACTGCTTCACTCCTGGCAGCAGGTACCCCACAGCCACCATGGTACACCAGCATGGCTTTTCCAGGACATCCCATCTGCTCTGTGCAGCTCTGCAGCTGGAGCAGGACGTGCCAGTGGTTGCTTACACCTCTCCCGACAGATGCCGGCTCCTGCTGGGTGTTTTGTTTCCGTCGCTCTCCTCCCGGACCTTTCCTGTTTCCTTCCGTGCGGATGCAACTGGAGGAAATCTCAGCTCGTTGGCCATGTCCCAGCTGCAGTCACAGGCTGGGGACAGCACTGTGGCTCTCTTGTGTCCTGAGACCTGTCCTCCCTGGCAGTGATGGCAATGGTGGCAGCTGTGATGCTGATGGTAGAACCCGGTGGTGGCAGTGGTGGTGTTGCTCATAGCGGTGGCACTGGTGACACTGGTGGCAGTGGTTGGAATGGTGCTGGTGCTGCTGCTGGTGCTGCTGATGCTGGTGGCAATGGTGGTGTTGGTGGCAGTGGTGACATAGTGGTGACAGTGGTGCTGCTCATGCTGGTGGCAATGGTAGTGATGGCAGTGGTGCTCCTACTGATAGCAGTGGTGACACTGGTGGCAGTGGTGCTGCTCATGGCAGTTGTCATTGTGGTGGTTGTGGTGGCAGTGGTGACACTGGTGGCAATGGTGTCAGCGGTGATGCTGGTGGTGCTGCTCATGCTGGTGGCAGTGGTGACAGTGGTGGTACTGCTGGTACAGATCTCATGTGTGCAGCTGAGCCTCACAGACCTGCTCGCTGTGGTCGCTCGTGTCAGTGGCAATGGATGTGTGCAGAAACTTCTGCATGGTGATAACTGGAAATACTCGGAAACTTGGATTCCGTTTTTGAGGTGATGGAAGTGCTTGTTGGGAGCAGGGAGAGCAGCACTTAATCAGACTTAAGGGGGAAGGGCTGGTTGGTGTCTTGCTACATGAGCTGAAAGCAGGAGAGAGGTCAAGAAAGTGACACAGCTGGGTGTTTTGTTGGGTTTCTCTGAAGGTGAACTTTGAACAGGAGATGTGCTCACTCCGAGATCGCTATATTTATATATGGGTGAGATACACATTGTTTGGGTGAGTAAGAGCCTTTGTTCCCAGTCCCGCTGCTAAAGCCCATGTGGAGCGACACTTTGGCTCTGCAAAGCTTCCTTTTCCTTCACTTGGGGATGTGCTGTGTTTAGGAAAACTTGACTCCACCATCTGTGTCCCACTAGCTGGGTACCAGTGGCACAGCTGTCAGGTCAGGCATCTGCTCGCTGCTCCAGCCAAGCTCTTCCATTCACTGGGTGAAGAAGATCTGACCTTTATTTTCCATCAAGTTGTCGTGAGGAAGATCAGCCTCATCCTCCTGTTGCAGGCTCAGTCCCTGGACATCTGGGATGAAGCCAAGGCATTTGTAAAGGTCTTGCCACACTGCAAAGGAGTATTTTGGAGAGCCCTGTGATCCCCTCAGCTTTGGGGGTGTAAGACAAGGAGATGATGGCTCAGTGGTCCCCATTCCCCAGAGCAGCATCCTTAACTACTCTTGGTGTGTGTTCATATTGGATCCTCAATGGGCTCTTTGCTGCGAAATTGTTGTGTAAGAAGCAGAAATTTCCACAGTCATGGTAAAAAGAAAATCAGAGAATCATTAAAGCTGGAAAACATCTCTGTGGTCAACTGTTAACATAGCACTTCCAGGTCCACCACTAAACTGTGTGCCACACTCGTGTCTCTTTCAAACACTTCCAGGAATACTGAATCTACCACTTCCGTGGGCAGCCTGCTCCAGTGTCTGAGCATCCTTTTGGTGAAGAAATTTTTCCTTATATACCCAATCTTAACCTCCCCTGTGAGGCTGTTTCATCTTGTCCTGTCACTTCATTACATGGAAGAAGAGACCAAACCCCACCTGGCTACAACCTCCTTTCACTGGGCTTCCCCAGATGGGTTTGAGCCTGACAGGGCAGCTCTGCTTTCCTGAGCATCCTCATCCAGGGCTTGTTCACTGTGTCCTCACATGCTTCCTTCAGGTCCCCCGGAGCGCTCAGATCAGAAGGATTTATATTCCACTTGGCAGGTTATTAAGATTAGCTGAAATTCCCTTTTCCACATTATTCTGCCATGCTTAATATGGAGATCAGCATCGCAGCCTGAAACGCCAGGGATGATTTGTGATTGAATATCCATTAGGGATTTATGGGCTTCGGGGCTGAATTGCTGGGACGTGCGATTGCCAAAATACTTGAAACGCTTCCACTGGAGAGGAGACCTTGTGGGAAAGGAGCACTTGCTGTTCTCATAGGCAGGCAGTTCCCACTGAGCCTCCCTTACTGGCAGTAAGAACACCCAAGCCAATAAAAAATTGTCCGGGATCCGGAGCGCTGATGGAGCATGAACTTGGATGATGACAGGGAGGCAGCATAGGCATTGGTGCTGGCAGCAGCTCCCAGTCCCACGGGGTTGCTCAGTGGGTGGGATTTAATCCAGGACGTGGGTAAACATGGGCACAGTTCGTATTAATGTCTCTGGCAGCCAGTTAAAACGAGGTATGAAGTTGTTTGGAGGGAGAAAAGTTGTTTTTTGATGCTGTCCCTTGTGCACCTCTGGTGCTGGTACGTCAAATCAGATGGATCATCAGGATCAGATCAAGTCATTAGGACAGATGGCATTAAACACACTGGAAGCCTGAAGAGCAAAGGCAAGAAAAAAAGCAAAAGATCCTCAAGTCCTTTTGTTTCAGAGCAACTGAGCTTTCAGGGTGATGGTTTGGGGCAGTTCCTACTTTGCATCAGCTCTTCTCTTTGAGCAGGCAACTATGGCTGCCCATCTCTCCCACCTCCCATCCCTTTGTAGGGCTTTAAGCTGTCTTTTCCTTAAAATGAAAAAGATGAACCTTGCTGAGGTAATTGCCAGCAGGCAATCCCCTTGGGAAACGTTCACTCACTGGGTTGCTGGCTCTTTTTGTGGTTGTGCTGGCCAGCAGACTGGCATCTGGACATGTAGGAGCCACACAGTCAAAACCAGCCCAAAATTACCCTCCAGAAATACCAAATTGGTTCTTACCCAGCCATGGTAAGATCATCTTGTAGAGAAGCAGACCCCACAAACAAAGTGATGGGTAGGATCATCATGGAAAAAGCACGGTGAACACTGTGGGGGGAGCAGGTTTCCCAGCCCATCTTGCAGCATCATTGCTTTGAGAAAAAATTCCAGCTGCTGTGGTCCAGGTGGGGAGGTTCAGTTGCCCTGGGGGATTCAGCATCATCTGTGGGCTGAGCTGCTCTGAATCACATCTAAAATGCTGCGGGGAGACAGCTCCCACCTCAATCCCATGCCTCAGCAAAGCTCCCAGTCTCCATCAGCTGCTAAAATCTGATTTCTCAATGGGGGCTGGAAAGTCTTCTCCCCCTGAATGTCCCACTCATCTCCTGCAGCCCAGGCAGGGTTTGAACTTGCAAAACATCCTTGCAGGGCTCTGGGATAGCATTATCCCCTTTATTATGGGCAAAAAAAAAAATTGGTCAGGTATGATGGGACATGGTTGCTGAGAAGAGTCCATGATTTTAGCAGCCAAACTGGGCACATTCAACAGAGCAGCTCTGCTTCCACTGGCACCTCACCTGGCTTTTTTCCAGTTGCTATTTAACCCTTTCATTCCTGGGTACCACTGGAGGAGCTGTGTTGTAAATGATGTTTGGGCCTGGGCAAACCCAGGTGCTGTGATGAGCTTGTCAGGGCTCAGCTCATCTACCTACTCCCACCTTGTCTCATTGCATAAGGGTGAGACAATCCAGAGGGGAAAGTTTATGGCTGCTGTGAGGAGAGGCAAGGAGGTGCCTGCTGGCCTGGCTCGGGTTACTTATGTGCTTATGGTCTATTTTGAGGCTCTGGCCACACGACACTAAGCAGCCACTGACCTGGGGGAAGGACCAGCTTCAAAACAAGAGTCCAGTAGGGAACAACCTGGGGAAGCTCCGGCTGGGTTTCCTTTGGCTCTGAGTGGGGCTGGCAGAGCCCATGCCTCCCCGCTGGGCCCATCATCTCATGGATTGGGGTATTTCCACAGTGGGGATTGATTTTCTTTTTTAATTCTTCCCACTGCCATCCTTGAGAGCAAAGAGGCCGCTGGTTGAGGAGCCGGGCTCCGTTACTGGGAGCGATGTGCCGGTGGAGTGGGAATGTGGATGAGCAGGCAGGGACACACATCCATCACTAACCCTGACAAAACCACACACACGCAACCCCCTCCTCGCCCCCCTCCCCAAGATAGCTCATTTGCAGGCGGCTTAATTCTCCTAAGAGCATTAGAGGTGCATTTGGTGGACATGAGCCCAGCGCCAGGAGCATGTGGCCGATTAGCAGCAGCAGCAGCTGGTTTCGGGCACAGCGTGCATTTGGGGTGGACATATTCAATGTGCTTTTCTGGGGACACAAAGGTGAGGTCTGGGGGGTCTTGAATGGGTGTCGGGGGTCAAGTGGCATGGATTGGATGCTTCAGCACCAGCAGGTGCAGATATTGGGTGGTATATGGGAGCGAGGCCTGCCTTCCCTGCCATGTGCTTTTCTGTTCTGAGGGTGAAATATGAGTTACCCCCTCTGGCTTTCCAGTGCTGTTTCAGCTCTCCAGATGATATTTCAGCTTGGGCTTTAAATACCACCTCACTTTCTAATCTATGGTCTCCTGTGAAGATGAGCATGGTCAGGGATGCTCATACGGGATGTAGAAAGTGACGGTGCCTTCAGGGGCACCCACACCCAGCAGGGGCTTCCTTGGGGAGGACGACACACTCACCACCGCATTTCCCTTTCTCTCCCCTGCAGCCTCGCTCTCCGCTGGGATTTATGGAGGTGCTGAGGAGCAGCTGTGAGCCCCGCAGCCCCCGGCAGCCCACCCTGTGAAGAAGCAGCCCCCGGCCGCCTCTCCTCGTCTGGCCCAGCACCCCGACCCTCCCGACTCAACCATTCAAGGCTCCCGTGCATGGATCGCCCCAGCGAGGCACCGCTGCCCGACGCCGCCGACGCCGCCCCGTAGGCTCCCGGCCCCCCGTGCNTTTTTAATTATTATTATTATTATTATCATTAATATTATTTTTTTTCCCCATCTGGCTTTTTTTTTCCCCCCCTGAGGGGCTTGTGGTGTGTCAAGGAAGCCGGCGCGCTCCCAGAAGTTGGGATTATTTGCACAACGTCTGTATATTGAGTTCTCGATCCTTTTTTGTTTTTATTTTTGAGGCGCAGAGGGGTTGTTGGGTTTTTGTTTGGTTGATTTTTTTTTTGCCCCTCCACACCACACTTTTCTTGGGTTTTTCCCCTGCCACTGTCAGCACCACCTCACCTTCCCACTGTCCCCACCATGGCCCGGATGAACCGCCCTGCGCCCGTGGAGGTCTGCTACAAAAACATGAGGTTCCTCATCACCCACAACCCCACCAATGCCACACTCAGCACCTTCCTGGAGGTAAGGAGGAGAAACTGGAAGGTGGGAACCAGGGTGCAGTTGCATCATTTGGGGCTAAAAGCTGATGTCTGTGAGAGAACAGCACATCCTGTTTGGTACCACAGCCCCTGGTGGCATCCTAGGACAGTGGGTCTAATCCTTGCCAGCTTTTTGGGATGGGATGTTTTTCAGGACCCCAAGTGTGATGTTTGGGCACAGTAGAGAGAGAGCAGTTTCCCCGTTACCATTGCATCCCCTGCTAGATCCCCTAGCACGTCATGTCACAGGGTTTTGGAGCAATGCATGTGGGTGCACACAACCTGCCCTATTCCTCCCAGCACCTCAATAACGGCTTTTCATCCCAAATATCCCAGGATATTTCCAATGCCCAGAGTGTTTTGGGTAGTGCTGGAGAGCTTGGTATTGAAGAGCACTGGTAGCAGCTGTGTGAGTGCCACTGCCTCATGGTGACAAGAAGGTGGCTGTGATTTGGGGGACAACCACCCCATAATCTGCCCACTCACACAAGGAAATGGGTACCACACCAGTGGGAAGGGAGAAAAATTCCCCTTTCCTCCAGTCTCTTAGACTTTTGGCTGGTCTTCTGAGCCTGTGGGGCTCACCACGGTCTGGTGAGCACACATGGGGAACAAAGGAGGTGGATCATTGGCAGGGATGATCTCACGGTGCCCGGCGAGGCCGGCGCACCGGGCACGTAGTCCGGGGGCAATCCTCTCGCCGGGCAATGAGCCATGCTGGAAACATCCCAAGTCCCATGCCTGAGCCTGCAGCGTGTTGGAGTGATGATGGGATACAGCAGCGAGGTGGAGAAGGAGCCCCTGAGCCATCTGTGAGATGCTGAGCTCAGCTGGTGGGGCATGCTACGACTCCCCCCCAGCTGCCTCCATACATTTCTGCATCAGGGGTGTGACCTCAGCAGGCACAAATAATTTCTCCTTCAGAGGACTTGCACCCATGTCAAGGATGTTTCTTTGCCTGGGGTGTTAAATGCCTGCTGATGTGGCTGTCAGGGCTTAAAAATAAGTGGCCCCATTGGTACTCATGACTCTGAAGAGTCATGAAGATGCTGGTAAAAAATCCTACAAGGCCACGTGGCTTTGGAGTCCTGGGATGTCATGTTTCTTTGTGCCTGCCAGGCTGGATGGACCACGGGTCAAGGGTTCAGTGGAGGGGCACAGCACTGTTTTGGGGTCCATACTGCTCCATGTGGTCATAGCAGGGCTTGGATGTGTTTGGGTTAACTGGGGTGCATTGACAGGGCCTGTTTCAGACCCCTTCTTCTCCTTCCCTCCCCAGGACCTGAAGAAATACGGTGCCACCACAGTCGTGCGAGTGTGTGAAGTGACCTATGACAAGACCCCCCTGGAGAAGGACGGCATCACTGTCATGGTAGGTGGGCACTGGAGGGGCACCAGGGGGGCTGCCCCAACACCACCCTTAAACATCTCATCCCTTGGGGCTGTTAAACACCCCTGTTAAAAACCCCAACGCAGCATCACGCTGAGGCAGCAGCAGAGTTGGAAGCCCAGCTGAGCTGAGCTGAGGCTGGTGCTTTAAAAAGAGAAGTGCTGCCCACGCAGCCGAAACTGTGACTCACCCGGCTGAGTCGGCAGCTGCCTTCCCTGCCTGTTGCTCAGGCTCTGAAACATCCAGGGATGAGAGCGCCTGATCCCACGTGGAAGATGCGCGTGGTTCCCATTACCCCCGGTGTTATCTTATCCTGGGGGGTGGTGTGAGGGTTTTTTGCTCTTCCAGCAGCCGGCTGGTGCAGCTGAGGGGGATGAAAGGGATCAGGCAGCAAGCTGGGAAAGGCAGAGCAGGCAGCTGCCTGGGCTGTATCTTGGCTGATAAGTAATTGGAGATGATGTCAGGCATGATAGCCCTGCCAGGGAGTTCAGATCCAGCTGGGAAGTGAGGCTCTGCTCATTATTTAGGGAAGGGTTTGGAAGTGCCTCGTGTCTCCTGGGGTGGTCCTCTCTGTGTAGGACCTCTTTATATATCTCTGTATAATGCAAGAGAGAAGAGGCTCTATCTTAGATCCTCAGGGATATAGGTGGATAATCCCGTGGCTCTCTAGATACAGATCCTCCAGATGCAGATGTCTCTAGATATAGATGCAATCTGTGTCTCTACAGGATGTATCTTGGAAAGATTGCCATATCCTACATATGTAGAATCTGTGTGTTGGAGATCATATCTGCTCACACACCAAATTCTGCATTTTACCCCGTTTCTAACTGGAGCCTACAATCTGAGTTTCTGTATGTAGAATATATTTATCTTTATTTATATATCTTTACATCTCTTATATCTCTCTTATGTGGAGAGATAGATATCTAGGATATGTTTTATATAGAGAGCTAGAGAAACTATACAAGACACTGTATAGAAACTAAATAGCTTTTATATCAAAATTTCTATAACCATATAGAAACTATATAAGGTAAATCAAGATATATCTATAAGCTGGTTTTCTATAGACGGATTTGTCTCTGCACATACAGAAATATCTCTATAATTATATCAAATCTTTATATATTTTTGAGATATATATATCATTGTATGTATTTTTATGTGGTATATTCAGTTTGGTATATTTTTTATCTGTATCCTGATATATGTATTTGACATATAAATATATCTTGGTGCACAAGTCTGATGAGGAGCATCTGAGGGCGTTTAGCATGGAAAAAAGGAGGCTTGGGGAAGATCTTATCCTCTCTACAACTGAAAGGAGGTTGTAGCCAGGTGGAGGTTGGTCTCTTCTCACAGGTTACAAGCAACAGGACAGGAGGGAATGACCTTCAGTTGCTCCAGGGGAGGTTTAGATTGGATATTCAGAAAAGTTTATTCACTGAAAGGGTTGTCAAGCATTGAAAGAGCCTGCCCAGGGAAGTGGTGGAGTCCCCATCCCTGGGAAGGTTTAAAGGAGCTGTAGATGTGGCACTTGGAGACATGGTTAGTGGTGGCCTTGGCAGTGCTGGGTTAACAGTTGGACTTGATGATCTTAGAGGGCTTTTCCAACCTAAACAATTCTATGCTTCTATATATAGACCATATATAGGTCTATATATGGAGAATAAAAAGCTCTGGGGAGACCTTAACACCCCTTCTAGTCCCTAAAGGGGCTGCAGGAGAGCTGGACTATTTACACAGGCATGTAGTGATAAAACAAGGGGGAACGTCTTTAAACTGAAAGAGGAAAGATTTCAATGAGGCATAAGGAAGAAGGTTTTTATCATGAAAAAATAGCAGGCATTTTATCATCAACTGGCACAGGTGGCCTAGAGAAGCTGGGGCTGCCCCATCTCTGGAAGTGTTCATGGCCAAGTTGCAGCAGCTTGGGATAATGGAAGGTGTCCCTGCCATGGCAGAGAGTTGGACTAGGTGATATTTGAAGGTGCCTTCCATCCCAAGCCATTCTATCACAGGATGATTCTGTGGTGTGCTTTTTCATCCCTGGTGTGAGCCCCTGACCTGCACTCGTGGCTGCAGGGAGGAGATGGCCTTGCAGGAGGAGGTGGCCTTGCAGGAGGAGGTGGCCTTGCAGGACAGGCACAGGCTGGCCAGGGGGGCTGGCTCAAGCAGTGCAAATACCCTGAAGTCCAGCATGCTCCTTTGCTATCAAATCCCAACAGAAATCACACCACCTGTTCAAACACTGAAGTGAAGCAGCTTATTTTGCCATCACACACCAAGGATGACTCCAGCACAGCAGCTTAGTGACTCACTCCTCAAAATCTAGGATTATGCCCCAGTACCCCCCACCCTTCAGGGCTCACCAAGCCACATCCTCTCCAAGTGATGCTGCCCTTCTTGTCTCTCTTCCAGTGCTGCATAGCCAGTGGCTACACTCCTCCTGACAAATCTGTTCTGGGAAAGAAATCCCCATTTTGGGACACTTATCCCTCATAACTGAGCCCAGGGCTGAGGGGAATCAAATGCAGAGCCCATTTGACTAACTTACTCACAATGCTCCAGTTTTGAACCCCTGCAACTTGAGGGTGAAGCTCAGAAAATGGGATTTTTTTTTCTTTGTCCCTTAATAGCCTTTTCTGAAAGATGGTATTTACATGGCCCCATTTGGAGTGATCTCCCTCCCTTTGACTCTCTCTCTTGGGCTGTGTTAGTGGGTCCCCAGACCATTCTTTTGGTCTTCCCCTCCATGTGTTGCAGGAAGCTGAATTTCAGCACCACATCGAATTCTGTGGTTTCAAACATCTTCAAGCCACCTTTGCTCAAATCCCCTACAATGTGCTCCCAAGTGCTGGAATTAGCAGCCAGGCAATTCCTGTATGCCAGATGATGCCACAAAACCACCTGTATCCCCACAGAGCTATGCTGTGAGCCCAGTTCTGGCACTTTTACCTCCCTGCAGCTGAGACCACCATCACCCTGAGTAAAAAAACACCCCTGAGAGGTTTTCCCCAGAGACTTGACAGCGTTTCTCTCTTCCCAACCTTGCAGGATTGGCCGTTTGATGATGGAGCGCCTCCTCCCAGCAAGATTGTGGAAGATTGGCTCAACTTGTTGAAGACCAAGTTCTGCGAGGACCCGGGCTGCTGCGTGGCCGTGCACTGCGTGGCCGGCCTGGGGCGGTGAGTCCTAGCCCAGCACCCCGGCTGCCACCCCTCATGAATGCAGGAGAGGGAAAACCATGCCAGGTCTCCTCCTTCCCTTCCCCAGCCCCTGTTTGAGCAGGGTTTTGTCCCAGGTGCCACCTCCCCACAAAGGCAGGAGAGGGACAACCATGCCAGTGCTCCTCCTTCCTTTTCACAGTCCCTGTTTGAGCAGGGTTTTGTGAAACCTTAGTGGGAATAGGCCAGCTGATGGGGAGGATCTGCTACCTGAGCTTCTCCTTGAACTTTAAATGACGTTATAAGCCTTTGGGCTGTGTGACTGGGGAGTGACAGCCACTGCTTTTGTCTTTCAGCGCTCCCGTCCTTGTCGCGCTGGCCTTGATCGAGAGTGGGATGAAGTATGAAGATGCCATCCAGTTCATCCGGCAGTAAGTGGAGCAGTGTTGTGGTGTTGGGGCAGAAAGTCCCTCTCTGAGGGAATGGAGAGATCTGGCATGTCCCAGGGTTTGGTTTTTTTGGTGGCACCAGGGTTGCTTTTCTCTCCTTTGAGAGTGGGAAAACAAGGCACTGGCATGGAGCACCCTGTGCCTTTGCAGGGGGCTGGGGCAGCAGCTGGCAGCATCCCTGAGGGGATTTTGGCAGTCACCCCACCTCTGCCCCACATGTTTCCTCTCCAGCTCTCCATGTCCTGGGACTCAAAGGGTGGATGGGCAAGGAAAGCTGCTGGGGTCAGTGCCTGTCTCCATCGTATTCAGCCTCCAAAATCCCTTCCTGCTCCAGGGGGGCTCAGCACCTTGACAGGGGTGGTTTGGGGGTGGAGGGATCTCATGCCACACCTCTGACTGTTCTGGCATTTCTCTGTCCCCACAGGAAGCGCAGAGGAGCCATCAACAGCAAGCAGCTGACGTACTTGGAAAAATACCGACCAAAGCAGAGACTCCGATTTAAGGACCCTCATAACCACAAGAACAAATGCTGCATCATGTAACCTCAATGACCTCTTGCCAAAATCCGTGCACAGATCCCCGGGCACTCGCACACATCCCCCCCCTTCACCTCCTTGCCCAGCCCTGTGCTGCCCACGTGCTGCCCCTCTGCCAGGGCTGGGCTGGGGACGTGGGGCATCTCCAGTGTGTTCAGCACTCGCAGCACACTCGTCTTGCTGGATCCCCAAAAAAGGCTGCTGTCTCCAGCTGCAACCCCCAGGAGGGAAGGCAGCACTGCCCTTTGACTCTTGGTGTTAGCAGGCAATGAGCTCATGTGACCGTTCTTCATCACCATCCTCCTCCCTCCTTTCCCCTCCTGTTGCACTGAGAGGGGTGGGCAATGGGTGCTTGCTTTGGGGTGATGCAGGCAGGGCTGTGCCAGCTGAGAAGGGATGGGGTGCAGAAGGGCCAGAGCACCCCCAGAAAAACCTTTCCCCACCTCTTCTCCATAATTAAGGGCTGCAGCAGCACGGATGGAGGTGGGGATGGCACAGTGGCCTCGGGGGGGAAGGTGGTAATAGCAGGGAGAGGTGACAGGGGCTCTTAGCTCAGTGACCCTTGTGACCAGAGGAAAGGCTAAGACCCCCAGTACCATTCCCTTTCTCCTGGCCCCTCTGTCACCTCACCACCTCCTATTGCCTCAATGCCAGCCAGGATGCTGCAGATAGAGCTCGCTGGGGACTTGCTCCAGTGAAGGCAGAGCCCCTGGGAGCCTCGGGGACCACGGCAGAGCTTTGAGGCACTCAGCTTTGCTGGGATGCTGGATCAGCACTGGGTCCCCCAAAGTGTGGGGTGCTCTTACTTATAGCTTCCAAATTCAGTGCCCAGGGTGGTGAGCTCTCTGCTGTCATGTCCTCATCCCTGAGCAGTGGCACAAACCCCAATTCTGGCTGCAGTGCCCTGGGGACACAATGTGCCTCTCAAGGCACATTCATGTCCTCCACCACCACTGCATTTGCTGGCCAAGGGGCTGGGCTGCAGCTTTCCTAGGGGATTTTGGGTGTTCCTGGCAAGAGCACATCACCTGATTTTGCACCTGCCTTTTCCATATCTGCACCGAGGCACCTGGCACCCCTGGCACACACCCAGGTGGGCTGGGCTCAGAGCTGCCCATGAGCTGGGACATAAACATCTCTCGATTTTTTGCCTTTGAACACTTGCAGCAGCTGGAGCAGTGGGCACATAGGGGGGTGCGGGGATGTTTTTTTTTTCTTTTAATGAGGATAAAAAGAAATTTGCTAATTAAAGGAAAAAAAAAAAAACTTTAAAAATACCCTGTTTGTCTTCCGCATATCCTCGGGCCTTTCTTTCTCCCCTCACTGCCCAGTAGAGCCCAGGAGGTGACCCATGGTCCCCCAGACTGATCCCCAGCACTGTTTAGGTGTCACAGCTGGCTGCCATCCACTATCACCAGGACATACATGTGGCCCAGGGGATGTTCCAGGTGTCCTTTGGGCTCACTGCTGCTCACCCCTCAGCTGCAGAGGATCACAGTTGTTGGGACAAGGAGGACTGATCATTCACCTCTTGGAGTTTTAGGCTGACCAGCTTGAGATGCCTTCAGTGTTCTGTGTTGGGTCTCCAAAAGTTTGTGTGCCTTCCAAAACAGATATCCAGAGACATTCTCTTCAGGGCATTCATCCCTTGGGACAGCTGGTGAGGAAGGCTGGTTAGACACCTTCAGTACCTGCAGAAGGTTGGGGACTGCTTTGTACCACGACATGGGTGGGCAGCAGAGGTGTTTGGAGCTGTTTCCTGCACCACTTCATCTGTTCTGATGGGGGCCAGCCCCACTGCAGGGCAGGGAAGGCCATCCTTTGGGATAAGCTGTTGTGCTGAGTGAGATGGGGACCCTCCACATGTTGCCCTAGAGTTGTCACACCCAACACCTTTGGCCTGTCCAACATTGTGGGACAGCCCTCAATTCCTTGAGTTTCTCCTGCTCTATCCCAGGCTGTTGGTTCCCATGACTCATGGAGATGGCAGCAATGGTCAATGGGTCTGTGTTGATTTGGAATAGTGTGTATTGGGCTGATAAAAAGGCCTGACCCTGTGTTAGAGCACCCTGCTGGGTGGGTCACCATCCCCTTCCTGCTTGGGTCTGTCCTGCTGCTAAAATAGGTGCTGCTTCATCCCCAGGGACATAGGAGGTGGCTTGGCATTGTGGTGGTGACAGCCCCAATCTCTGCTAGCCAAGAAGCCTCCCGATCCCATGCCCTTCCTTGTGGGAACTGTTGCTTTATGGGCTTGGAGACGTTTCTGTCCTGGCAAGATGAGTTTTCCTCATCCATGCTCATGGCAGCATCACCTGGAACCTTGCCCAGGGCAAGAGGTCCTGGGATTCAGCCCCTATGCCTTTGAGTTGGAGTCAGGCTGGGGACGGAGGGATTTGAATTCAGCCTCCTTTGGCCACTCCTAAGTGAGACTTCACTCAGGCCTCAGCTTGGGGGGCTGGTTTGAGGGGAACATGAGGGGGACAGGTTTTGCTTTATGTAGCATCAAACCAATCACCTTAAAATTAGGAGATTCTGGTATAAAAGCAGTCCTTCACCTAGCCATGTGCTCAAATCCTGAGGGCATCCGGCTGGCAGAGTGACATCTTTATCCTCCTCAGTTTATGAGGTCAAAAAAAACCAACCAAATCAAACCAGATGATGCTGATTTAATTGTCCTAGATATTTTTCCTTTTTATGGATATCTCCCCCTTAATCCTAAAATGTGCTACTTCCATGGAAAGGGCACCTTGGCAGCCCAGGAGCTGCTGTTCTGCATGTAGGGCTGGATTCAAAAGTTTCTCTGGGTTGGACTGCAAGATATTTGGGATTTTTTTATGTGGTCTTGGGCTTCTTCCTCTGAGATACCAGCTCCTTGATGTTTCAGCCTAGAGAGAGTTACAGAAGCAACAGGCTGGGGAAAGGGAGGGGTCTTCCAAGGGGGATTTGGGTTAGAAATCTCAAAGAAGAGCTCGAAAGTCTTGAGATAGGCAAGAGGGAAGGTTGAAGCTCAGTAAGACAACACTAGAGTGAGGCCTAAGCAGCCAAGGGCTCATGGTTTGGGCTGGTCCTGGGTTCTCTACTTGTACACTAATCCTTATTTCACCTCAGATGTCAAGATGCTGAAAGCAGAGCCTTAAAAATCTGATGTATTTGCCAATGCTGTCACTGCTCTGGTTGTTTCCATTGAGTCCTGGAAGATGTCACAGGAACAGACACCCCCCTGGCTTTGGCTAAAAAGCAGCCACCTCATCCTGCCTTTTTCTCCAGAAGCAAAGGCTCAAACTGGGTTTTATAATTTCTCACCCCTGTCCACGCCCTCACCCTCCATGGAAAGCCACCACAATTTGCAGGGACAAGGCTCCAAATTGGTGCAAGAACTTTGGAGACCCAAGAGATGGCAAAGCAGAGATGCCCCAAACATCAAGAGCCTGTAGCCTTTAGCCAGGAGTCAGTCATGGCTGAGCCTTGTGCGAGGGAATAAATCCGAGCAGGAACTTTGTAGCTGTGTCCTCTCACCAGTAGCACATGGCACACGTATGCCCTCAAATATCCCTTCTGTTGTTTGTTTTCCAGTCAGATGGAGCATGTGAATGGGGTGGGATGGTGGGAAGGCAGGAAATGTTGCCATCACAAATGTCCAGTTCTTCATTTAAGAAAGTTCTGGTGACACGCATTTAAAGACTTCGCATTTGTGAATTCAGATTATGAGTCTTGCAGTAAAGCTGACACTGTGGTGCTTGGGCTGGGAGCTTCAGAGGTTTATGAGGAACAGATTTCCCGAGAAAGCAGAGTCTGGCTCTGCCCACAATAGAACGAGTCGTTTCCTTTTTTATTTTTTTCACTGGGTTTGTTTGGTTTTTATTAGTCCCAGTGGGAAAGCGCACAGGGAGATTCGTGACTTCCATGCAGTTTCCAAGGTCTTGTATCTTATTTGCTGCCAGCACGCTGGGTAGGTGCAGCTTGGCGGGTGGGTTTGGATGGGATTCTGTCTGGTGGGAGACAAATGTGGCTGATTTCTTGGCACAGAGCGGGGGTCCTGGGCCGGGCTCTTGCAGACATTCCCGGGGAGGGGTCGTTCCGCCGCTTCCCTTCAGACGATGATCTCCCAATGAACTCTCCACTTCCCTGCTGTTCCTTTCTGTGCAACAAAGAGCTGCATATTTTCCTTTTTAACCCCCTGGGTGACCATAGTAGTGTGTAGATTAAGCCCAGATGACTTTTTTTTTTGTTGGTTTTGTGGGGTTTTGTTTTGTTTTGTTTTTTGGGGTTTTTTTTGTCTGAGCCATAGCTAAATTATTGTACCCAATGCTTTTTGTATCAGATGGCATCACTTTGAATATGCAGATGAGGTATAGGATCTTGACACTTTATAACCTTTTTAAAAAGAAATTTGTCTGTTTACTTAACGTCTTGTGTAAAAAGGAAAAAAAAAATGTATGCCTTCGGTAATCACTTTTTTTTTGTTTGTTTTTTTGAGTTTTATGAAAATACAGTGGTTACACTCCAGCAGCGAAATAAAAAGCGTTCACTGTTTTGTACATCCCTGTGTGCCTGGTGCTGCTAATGGGAATTATCAGGATGTGGGAGGCAAAGGCAGAGCTGAACTCTGGCCAAGGGTGGAAGTGTATGGGGGAGTTTGTTCCAGCTGGAGAAGAGAGGGCTTCAGAAAGACCTTAGAGCACCTTCCAGTTACAAGAGAACTGGAGAGAGATTCTGCAAGGGCTTGGAATAACAGGACAACAGGGAATGGCTTCAAACTGACAGACAGTGGGTTTAGATTAGGTACAAAGAAGAAATTCTTCCCTGTGAGGGTGGTGAGGCCCTGGCACAAGTTGCCCAGAGAAGCTGTGGCTGCCCCATCCCTGGAAATGTTTAAGGCCAGCTTGGATGGGGATTGGAACAGCCTGGGATAGGGGAAGATGTCCCTGGCCATGGTGCTGAAAGTGTAACTCTATGATCTTGAAGGCCCTTCCAACCCCAACCATTCAGTGATTTTACATCCAGAAGAGCATGGCCTAACCTTGATTGGACACCCTGGAAATACACCTCAAGGAGACACTACACACACCCCACCTGATTTGCTCATTAAATCAGTTGGGTTTTTAACTCTGCTCCTCATGACCAAGGAAGGCAAAGACCAGAGTCTCCATGGAGGATGAGGAATTGGAGCTTGCATAAACAGGCTGGTAAGAAAGGAAAGCTGACACAAAATTGTGTGAGCTCCCAAATAATTACATGAGGTTGCATAGAAGAGTGGGGAGGAAATTCTCCTTGTACTGCTCTAGGCTCAGGAAGGCTTTTTAAGCCAGATGCCAGCTGGGAAGAAGATAGAGGTGAAGCAGAGTGGTGTGGCCAGAGCTGTCCTTGGATTCCCCCAGCACTTCCCAAGTGTTCGGCACGGCAGATCCTTATCTCCTGCTGGCTTTGAACCGCAGCTGCAAAGGGCACTGCCTCCTCCTTGTGCAAGAAGCAACTGGGCCTTCAATCAGCCTAATTGCTGCCTCTCCTCTCAAGCAGGAGGGCCAGGGGGACTGCTGAACACGGCGTGTGTGCTGGAGAAACACCCACCCATGCTCCTGCCTGTACATGCTGTCTCCTACCTGCTGCATTCCTCCTTGCTCTCCGTCACCCAAAAACGTGCACCTCTTTGCAGGCCAGATCCCAGCTCTACATGTTAGGCTGCTGCCACTCCATGCACAAGTCCCTGCCCTCCCTAAGAGGAGGACTATGAAAATCCATTAAATTTGAGGGTTCTGGAAAAGATTAAGTTGGGCATTAACAGGGATTGGCCTGGAAAAGTTGTGGATGTCCCATCCCTGAAAGTGTTCAAGGCCAGGGTGGATGGGGTTTGGAGCAACCTGGTCTGGTGGAAGGTGTCCCTGCCCATGGTGGAAGCAGGGGTAGAACTGGATGATCTGTAAGATCCCTTCCAACTCAAACCACTCTATGATTCTATTCTATGAATCTTTGATCTCTTCCCGACTGGTGCCATGGTCCACAGTGCCTTAAACCATCCTCAGCAGAGGATGTTGGTACCTGCAAGGCCCATCACAGCCCCATGTTGCAGTGCATTCAGTCCTGCCAACAATAGATCAGTGAGATCCCCTCCCCCCCACCTCAAGGTGGACATCCACATCTTGGGCTCATCCCTGACTCTGTCATCAGATCAAGGGACAACACCATAGATTTAGGAGGGACTGATCTCAGACTGTCATGGACACTCAGGGCTCCACCGCCACAGAGGGACCCCCCAGAACTCTCAGCTCACACAGACACATCCATAGTGGAGATCCCAAAGCCTTGAGAGATGACCCATGGCTCACAGCTTTCCCTGTCTGTGTTCCTAACCCACCTCAGCAAACCAGGTCTCCACAGAGCAATGAAGTAAAGGTTGCAGGGTCTTCAGTAAAGTCTAGACCAGCCACAGTCGAGCCTCATAAGACTGGATTAAAAAATGTTTTCTGAGGGCTGCCTTGGTACATTCTGAACCATGATGAAACCTTCTTTTGATTATTTTGGACTGCTGCTGGCTGCTATGGCCAACACTGGCTCTTCCCAGGCACAGAACAGCTCTCATTACTGATCCCATTTACCGGCTTGGGATCAGCCCTTTTGCAACACCTCCACCTGAGGACATCCTGCTGCCTGAAAGGGTCTCCCCACTTCCCTCTGTGCCCAGGGAGTCTTGAACCATCAGCTGTGCAGGGGCAAAGGTCTCACCTCCCCCCAGGACCTGACAGACCCCGTGGGTCTGGGCACATGATACTGGAAGGTGGGAGGTGCTGCCCTGCTTGCACTGCAGTATCTGGAAACTCCCATGCTCTTAGGGATGAAAATGTAGGGCAGCTCTTGGGTTGGAAAGAAAATTATAATGTTCGCAACAAATATAGCTGAAAAGTCAAGTGGGGAATTAGGCACTGCTTGGCAAAGGTACAGGAATGCGGATCACCAGGGGTGGGTTTTGCCCTGGGAGCTTTCCTTGGGAAACAGAACAAGGAAGGGAAGGAGAAACTCCTTGCCCAGGCTCACACAACAACCCCCACGGCTCAGAAAGGGAAATCCTGCAAATCCGTGCTCCATGCCATGACCACAGCAAGGAGCCGTGCTGCCCTGTCTGAGCTGCTCGCTGGGCACGACCTCGAGGCAGAATTTGTTTTAACCATCGGAGACAAGGAACATTTGAGTGGCAGGAGAAGAGGCTTGGAGAGAGCCTGGAAAGGGCTGAGTCACTCGCTGTCGGCGTCAGCAACTGAGGAGAAAAGCGTGACTGCCAAACAGCCACCTGGAGCTTTGTCAGCTCATCGTTAAAAAAAATAAAATAAAATAAAATAAAAGGAACCATCTCAACTGACAGCCTCTCCCGCATCCCACTGGAGAGCTGAATGTGCCGCACGCAGCCGGGGAGCTCCGTGCAGAAGCAGTGGCTGTGAAAAATGCCCTTCCCTGGCTGCAGGTGCTGGTTTCTGTTGCAACATCTCCCTTGGGGCTCGCAGAGCAGAGGAGGCAGCGCTGCTCTCCCACAGCACCCGGGCAGCCTCCAGGGACGCGTCACGGCCAAGCCGGGGCTCGGTCCAAGGACCGGGGGCGGAGGTGATTAGAGAGACCTGGCGCTGGCACAGGGACGACGCAAGAGCTGCCTCCGCCTCGCAGAGATAACTGCGGCTGACTTCAGCCAGGGGCTGACTCACCTAAGCCAGGGCATCTTGTCTGGATATCAGGTGGAGACAGGGAGAAGCAACGCATTTAAATGAGCTTTGATCTTTAAAGCAAACAACGCCGCCTTGTTTTGCAGCGCTCAGGCAGCCGTGGGTGACAGGCAAGCACGGCCAGGCTGGTTTTGGGGGGCCCAGTTCAGGGCACTCGGTTTTCATGGGTGGGTGCTCAGCACTCAAAACAAGGGCTGTGATAAAGTGCTTATCAGGAAAACTCACCTGGAGCTGCCAAATACCATCTTGTGCCTGTGTCTGCGTTGCAAATCTGCCAGGTTGAATGAGACAACACAGCTGGGTAACACAGAGGCACAACCGTGACTACCGCAGCTGCAGCCAAGCAACACATCTGGGAAGAGAAGCCTAGTCCTTCTCTTTGTAGTTCCTCAATTTGTTCTATCCACTCTCCATTCTGGGAATATTTCAGGGTAAAGCTGCTGATCCCCACAACTGCACTGCTTTGAGCAGGAGACCTCCTTCCAGCTGGAATCATCCTGTAGTCCTATGAAGGTCCCAGAGAAGAAAAGGATATCTTATAGCTCATAAGGGTGCAAAACTGGGTCACTGAAGGAGATTCCAGAGAGATACTCCCCTTGGGGCATGTAACTTCTCCTGACTCTGCACCTGTCTCCTCCAGCTCCGTCTGTTATGGTTAAAATGTCCATGGCTACAGAGGGAATTGTGTCCAGGCTGCCTGCTCCCCCCACAGACAGCTCAGTATCCTCTCTAAAATGTGATTGTACTCAGTTGCACTAAATCCTGGGATCACAGAATGATTTGAGCTGGAAGGCGTCTCAAAGATCATCCAATTCCCACTCCCTGCCATGGGCAGGGACACCTTCCACTATCCCAGCTTGCTCCAAGCCCCATCCAACCTGGCCTTGAACACTTCCAAGGATGGGGCAGCCACAACTTGTCAGAGGATTTCAACATCCACTTCCCTACGTGCATCCATAACTCAACCTGTCTTCTGCTTTCTCTTGAGAGTGTTTCTATCACGAGGTGCAGATTTACCACACTCAAAGCCCTGCAAAGAGATGTCTCTGGCTCCATCAGCTGTTGCCACATGATCCATCATGTCCTGAAGAGTCTGAGCTGGGCCCCCTCACATTTTGATCCTTCAATCCACCACTGGGGTCATTTCCAGCTGGATGAAGTTTGCATGAAAATGCAGGTGCCAAAGCGTGTCCAGTAAAGGAGAGCGGAGCTGGGGGAGCATCTGGAGAACAACTCTGATGAGGAGTGGCTGAGGGAGCTGAGGCCTGGAGAAAAGGAGGAGGTTGGAGCCAGGTGGGGGTTGGTTTCTTCTCCTAAGCCACAGATGGCAGGACAAGAGGAAATGGCCTCAAAGTTGTACCTGGGAGGTTTTGATTGGATATCAGGAAGAATTTATTTTCAGAAAGGATGATCAAGCACTGGAATACACCAGCCAGGTCAGCTGAGGAATCACCACCCCTGGAGGTATTTATAAAGCATGTAGATGTGGCACTTGGGGAGACAGTTTAGTGGTGAACATGGTGGTTCTGGGTTAATGGTTGGACTTGGTGCACTTAGAGGTCTTTTCCAAGCTTAATGATTCTGTGATTCTGTGAAATGGTTTCATACTAAAAGGAACTGACCAGTCCCTGTGTGTGTTTGGCCTTTTCCACCCCATTTTTCTCCCCTCACAACTTCTTCAGGAGCAATTTCACATTTACTCCCAGCTCAATGGAGGAAAAAGCTGCACAACTTTGGGCCAAGGATTTTCCACTGAAGAAACAGATGCAGGCCCTGGTGATTGTGCACTGATCAGTACTTTTTGAGATCTGTCAGACAGCCAACTCTTAGCTCATTTAATACGTGCTCTACTGATGTGTGGTGCTTTTCCTCCCCACTGGAACACCACACTGTACAAATCTAGTATTTTATAAGCATGTTGCATACCTAGTTATGTTTATGGCCCAACCTTATGATCTAAAATAATGACATCAAGCTGGCACAACAAGACCCCTGTTTCAAAAACCACGTTGACTGGCATTTTTTATATTTTATTTATGCTTTCATGAATCAGATTCTAGATCAGACTGTTTTTATTAACCATCAGCCTGTTGTTATTACTAGCCTGACATCACCCCTAGACATGTCTGGCCCACAAAGGCAGTTTTGCTGCTCAGCAGGCTCCTGATGCTTAGCACCACATTAGCACTGGTACCAGAGACCAGGAGAAGATGTTGGCCCATGCATCAAGGCCTTTGCATCTTACAAGGATCGGAGCTCCAGGCTTGCTTGGGTTGAGCCTGAGGCAGCAGTTCTATATCCAAACAGAGATTTCCTTACTTTGTCCTGAAGTTTGTCTCAAAGTCAGACAGAAGACAGATATCATGGCAGCCTCTAATAGACTCATGAGGGCTCATTGTGTCTCTTTGCACAGTGGCCAAGGAGAGGAGATGGTTGTGGGGAGCCTGGCAGGATACACCAGGTGAGACCTGAACTCACCTCCCTGAGCTGGAGGAGGGGCACAGCCACAGTGACCCTGCAAACCTCTTTGTGTATGACAACACAGTGCTGTGGTCTTCCACCCTTGGGCTGTGGGACACCAGGGATCAGACTGGGTGTGATTAGAGAATCAGAGAATTATTAAGGTTGGAAAAAACCTCTAAGACCATTGAATCCAACCATTAACCTAGAACCATTGTGTTCGCCACTAAACCATGTCCCCAAGGGGCACATCTAAGTGTCTTTTGAACACTTCCAGGGATGGTGATTCAGTGGAGGATGCACAGCTTTAGGATGCACAACTTCAGGAAACTGTCCCTGCCCTGAAAAGATTAGAAAGCAGCAGCACCATTTCAAAAATGTCAAATCCTACCCAAAATCAAAGGTGAAGCAGCTGATCTGCTGAGACCACTGAAGCACACTGTCAAATCCTGCATGACCATTTCCATACAGACCCTCCTGTTGCCTCATCTCAGGCTCTGCATGGGCTGTTTACCCTCATTTTATTCCACATATGCAGTTTCCTCCATAGCATGTGCTTCAATTCCTGATCTTCTGGGTCCCCTGGAAATGTCTAAAACTTCAATGTGAAGAAGAAGATACTTCAGACATTGCACCAAACCAAATCCTGGTGCAGAGTTTCACCTCCTCGCCCTGAGCTCACACCCAGCCCAGCCTCCTCCTCTCGCAGCCTGTGCTCCAGCAGAATCATTTGCACACTAAAAACCCCGCCAGACAAAGCCCCAGCCGCCCACCCGTGCTCTCGGCCTGCCACCGGCGTAGAGAATCCCCGTCCTTAAGGACACAGCCTTGAACAAAAGCCAGGGAAAAAAAAAAAAA
>WEIU01024036.1:103999-237786 GCA_013389925.1 Aegithalos caudatus
AGCTTCTCTGCAGCCTGACCTTTTATTGTCTGTCGGGGCTGCCAAACCAAACCCGCGCTGCGGGTCCTTCCCGCTCCTTGCATCCTGTCCGAGATTCCTCCCCTCCCTGCTGAGGCTCAGTCGCAGCCCTGGCTGTGTCACTGGGGCTTCCCAGGAGTGAGGAAGACAATGGGGGGATTCTCGGGGTGGTGTGGGTGGCTTCCTCTTCCTCCATCCAAGGAGGGCCTCACTCAGTGGAGGGTGGGATCCGCAGGTCCTGGCAGATGGAACAGTGAGCGAAGGTGGAAAAGCATCCGCAGCCTTGCGGGGTTGGCAACGTTAGAAGGACCAGAGGGGACACGTCAGGTTTAAATAATCTTCTTCCCTCCGGGGCCCGTACAAGACACTTAAGGAAAAAAAAAAAAAGATAATCCCCCTGTGAATGCCTGGTGCCGGCTGCCAGAGGAAAAGCTTGGCTCAGATCTGTGCTTGCCCCAGCAGAGCCTATCTCGCTTTTGCTGCCTTTCACATTTCCCCACCACCCCTCGGCTCAGCCCTAGAACTCCTGAGGACACGAGCTGAGCTGGAGCATCCAAGAGCCCCTTGCCAGGACGTGGCAATCCCTGCCCTCCCTGCCTGCGAGCGCGGAGCCGGGGCTTGTCCACATCACACAGCGCCGGCTGCCTCTCATTAGCACTGGGTGATAAATCCGGGGGAGATGACAGCCCAGAGGGATGTATCCAAGCGTCCTACCCTTTCAATTCTCCTCCTCCCAGCACACATGGCCGGGCTTGCCTGGTCCCATCATCCACTGATGGCTGTGAGCCATCGCCCCCAGATGGGGAATGAACCCTAAGGAATGGAGCATTTCCTTTGTGTCCTGCTGTTGGGAAGCAGGGGTTGTCCCGGCCTCCCAGTCCTGCTGAAGGTGAAAGGAGGTGCCATGATGTCTCCCCTGTTACACCATGGAGAGGTTCAGCCACGTTGTTCAGCACAGACTTGGAGTTCCAGCTGGCCTGGAACACCACCTTGGTTTGAGAGATAGGTTGGGTGAAAAACCACCTGATCTCGTGGTTTACTCCAGTGTCACTGTCTCCTCCTGAAAAACAGGCTGTGGCAATTGCAAAGAGGATTTATGGAACTCAGTGTTCTGCTGTGAACAGCCAAGAGAGCTGGTGCCCAGCATCCACCCTCTCCACAAGCCTTGATCCAGCCTGGCACAGGAGTCTGGGAGGGGCTTTAAAAGCTAGTGTGTCATGGATGAGGATGCCTGCATGGAGACTGGGTAGAGGCAGCTGGTAGAGGGGCTTCCATGGATCACTGAATCATAAAATGGTTTGGATTGGAAGGGACCTTAAAAGGTCCTCTAGTCCAGACCCCACTAAACCAGGTTGATCAGATCCCCATCCAACTTGGTCTTTAATGTTTCCAAGAATGGGGCACCCACCAACTCTCTGGACAACCTGTGCTGGTGTTTTACCACCATCACTGTAAAAAAACTTCTCTCTAATATTGAATCTAAATTGACCATCTTTCAGTTTAAAGCCATTGCCCCTTGAACCATCACTACAGACCCTGCTAAAAAGGCTGTTCTCATCTTTCTTATATGCCCCTTTTAGGCACTGAAAAGGTCTTCCTGGAGCCTTCTCATCTCCAGGCTAAGCAGCCCCAGCTGTCCCAGGCTGCCTCCAGAGCAGAGATGCTCCAGCCCTCTGATCTTTTTCATTGCCCTCCTCTAGACCCACTTCAACAGGGCCATGTCTGCCTTGTACCTGGATTGATAAAATCCATTGCCTTGACCCACATGCAGCACCAGCACTTGGCTTTGTTGAACCTGATGAGATTCCCATGGCCTACTTCCCAAGCTTGTCCAGGTCCCTCTGGCTGGCACCATGCCCCTCAGGCACATCCTTCAGGGTGTAGAGGAACAGCTCAGCCCATTTTTACACCAGTGATTCTCTGTCCTCCATCCTGCCAAGCACAGGGAGGGGCCCCTCAGTGCCACCGTCCCAAGGGCAGGAGCTGCTTTTCCCCTGCAAATCTGGAGGGAAAAAAAATCTCCTTGAGGACTCTTCTACTTAGCATCATTTGAGTTGAAAATGCCTGGATTAATCACATAAATCTTGCTTCTTTAGGAAAACAAGGGAAAAGCTGGTCTGTGTTGTCAAAGCACTTTGCTGTGCCAAGAGATCCCTGCTGGGTTTGCTAAGCCTTCCCTGGGGTCTTGCAACCCCTCTCTGTCACTGACACTCTGGGGAGACCGTAAACCTTCACTGGCCTGTCATGTTTTTGGGGACTGCCAGACCCAGGGGTGATGGAGAACAATGTCCTCTCTGCAGACCTACACAAACTGCTCTGAGCCCAGCCCTGCTGCTGCCCAGGGTGGACAGGCTGTGGATTCATCCCTCTCCAAGGAAAATAAAAAGGGCTCAGGACTATTTCTCAGCTCTGACCTCTGAAAAGAAAGGGGGAACCTCACTGTGGATTTTCTGCACAGCTTTGTAGAGTTGTCCTTTGGTTTATGGTGCATTTCCCATTGCACCAGACTTGTCTGTAATAAAAAGTGAGAGAGGATGTAGGAAGATGGAAGCTTCTACATCCTCTTGGATTTGGGCTTAAGTCAGGGTGGACTGGGAAGGAGGAGCTGTAGGGTGTGGCTTCATGATGATGCTCAGTTACATTGGGAACACCTAGTTCCTTCTGGAGGCATCTCAGACCCTGCCACCAGTCTGGAGAGGAAAACACCACTGTGGGTTCAGGGATGAGGCAGCAGATGAGGGCATGGATGAAGAGACAGAGAAGGCTGGAGGCTTGAGGTGCTCAGTCACTGATCTGCTGTAAATCAATTCTCCTCTTTTGGAGCAGCCTGAGTCCTTTTTGGAGCAGGGTTCCACTTGGCTGTGGAGGGCAGTGGGGTTGCCTGGGACATGTGGCTGGGGTGGGAGAGCTGCAGGCCCAGGTGCTCTCAGCCCAGCCCAGCACTGGCCCAGCCACATGTGGGGCATCAATGACCTCTCAAGGAGCCCTGCAGAACCATCACACCCTGGGCTTCCTCACATGGGACAGCCAGGGAAGGGTTCTAAGCAAACTCCATGGTCTTAGAGGAGAGAAGGAGGCAAAAAGGATGTAATTCATGACAAGGCAAACTCATTTCTCCTTCTTTCCTCCCCACTAACCTCTGTGGAGAAAACAGCAAGGAAAAAAAAGGCTAAATAGAATAAAACAGACTAATTAGAACAAAATAGAACACTGGGGAGCAGGTCTTTGTAACTCCAGCTGGAGTGGGTTGTTCCTGAGCCAAGCCTAAAACACTTGAACAAGGCCAACCTGGTCATCCCCCAGGCAGGCCATGTGAATGATAAGTGCATCAGCCATGCTAGCAGCTCTCTTTCATCAGTTTCTTTATAAAGAAATATTATATAATTAACTGCAGGCCAATTAAACACATCAAACAATCATTGTTGATAACCTCCACCACCCTGTGCTGCCAGGAAATCTGAGAGTGGTAAAACAGGTCTGGCTCTCAGAGTGGGAGTAACAACTTGGGTGGCTTGAGGATGTCAGGGATGGGCCATGACTGGTCACCTGGACACTGGAATGTCACAAGGCTCCTCCACATCTCCTGCCTTCCTGGCTCAGGTGGATGCTCTCAGTGTGATTAACCAAACCTTCCAGCACGACAGCTCTGGCACACAAGACACATATAAAAATGAAACCAAGAGCCCTCCACAGGCTCCCATCTGGATGGCCAAGGCCTTTTCCAGCCCCTGACACTCCAGAGCTCTCAGCTTTCTGCTGTAGTACCCACAGCAGGTTTGCGATGAATTCTCTTTAGTGTTTCTCCCCTGCTGCTCCAGGCTCTGGGAGAATTGCAACCACTCACAGCAAACTGGTGCTGGAAAACTTACTGGTGCCAGAAAAACAGCCCCAGGATGTCATTGTTCCATGCACAAGGGTAGAAAGCTTCTGTGGGTGTAGGTTTTCTTCTCCCTGGGCTCTGCTCTGCAGAGGGTTTTTTGCAGCCTGGAGGGCAGCAGATTCCCTAGGGCTGTGGGCAGACCCTGTGCATAGCAAGGGATGTTTCTGTCACAATCATTACAGGAGGTTGTTCATGAAATAATTTCACTGCTTGGAGCAGCTGGACCCAACCCTTCTTGAATGAATTCTGTCAGGGCCAGCCCAAGAAATTGCTCCTGGACCCTGGCTTTTAAGAAGCCCAGCAGTCTCCAGAGCAGTGATCCTAGGAGAGTGCACCAGGGAGAGTGTTCGTCCAGAATATTTCCAAGAGGAGAACCACAGCATCTTGAGAATACCTTACTTTTACTAAAGCCACACACCTCACCATGGATATTCTGTGTGCCCAGTTAAAATATTCCTCTGGAGTACAGAGTCTGGGGAGGTAGGAGCTGTCTCCTGGTGTGCATTTCTCAGTAGTAATGTACAGAAAACAGCTTCACCAGCCTGGGATCAGACATAGCATAGGCTGGGGTGCACCCCAAATTCAGCAAAATATCTAAGCACCCTTTCAGCTGACAGGTGAGGCTGGATGTTCATGGTGCCTCCATCAAACTGGGTAAGGGGAGCTGAAACCCCTGTGATACCTTGTGAGTGTTGTCTCAGGGTTTTTTTCTCCTTTAGCTCATTTGTACTCATCACTATTGTGCCATTATTTGGGGAGCTGACACTGAAAAAATGGTCTCATCACAGGGTGAGGCAGATGGATGTGAGAGAGGGCCTTTGATTTTTTGGGGGCTTTATCTTAATTACACAGTTTAAATGCTTTGGGGAAATTTTCTCTGCTTTTTTTTCCAAAGCAAAAGGAATGGGCAATAATGTGCTTAGAGGCAGCCATATGATGTGCTTTCTTATTGGGCTAATAACTACTGGGAAAAGATTAATGAAGGGGAGATATTTTAATAGTTAAGTACTTTTTATTTTTTCTGGTTTTGTTAAATGAGAGAAAGGGTTGAGTTCCTTGACTGCTACACCAGCTACTCATTGGATCCATAAGATTTGTGTTCCCTGTGTTCTTGGGCTAAGTTAACAAATATTTACAGGCTGGGGCTGTGGTTCAGCAGAGCACTCTCAGCTGTGTGTTCAAATCTCCTTGGCCTCAGTGGTGCTTAAATGCAACCTTGTGCAACGTGCTAGATGTGAGGACCTTGGATTTTTTGGATAACAAATACAACATGTGTCATTGCCAAACCAGGGGTCACTGAGTCATGTTGCTGACTAGCACAAAGCCCTTCATCCCCTTTGTTCTCTCTGAAATGGTGAAATAGTAGCTGACTAGGTGATTTTCACAAGTTTTTACTTTTTTTCTATGTGGGTTTGTGTGTGAATGTTGTTGATTTCTAAATTACCTGAAATTTCTAAATTCTAAATTATGTAAATCTTTTAGCCTGGGTCTTAAGTTCACACTTACTTGATTTGCTTTTGTGTGCTGCTGCTGTAATGTAATCAGGAGATTTTTTCATATCCACCAGGAGAAGAAAGATTACTGAAAACGTCCGATGTCCCTTTTTGTGTGAAAATGCAGAAGGATTCACTCAGCAGGTGGCCAGGAGGATTTCTGCCCTGGAGGGCTCATTCACCCCTGAGCCAGGCTCATGGAGCACCTCTGACCAAACCCGCTCACATTCAGTGTATGCACTTCTCTTTTCCTTGCTCTTGCACTCCCTCTGCTGATCCCAGGGACCTGTTAGAAGAAAAATGCTGGTGCCAGAGATAAGCAAAGTACAGGGGGAAAACAGCTGTATAGCAAAAAATGAAGCAGCTCATCCCACATGGAGAATACCTGAAGTTCAGAGGGCAGAAGAGAAAAAACACCACAGAGTGATAAAAGAAGAAATATCAAATACAGTTTCTCTTATCAGCTGATTTCTTCCTTCTGGTAACCAGTGACATGACCCAAGGGAACGGCTGGAGCTGTGTCAGGGGAGGTTTAGGTTGGATATTAGGAAAAGGACAGATGGGATTTACCCTCCTACCCCCTTTCCAAGCCATGAACCAGGTCACCTGTCTGCCTCTCACCCACCATCCTCTATAGATTCCTCTTGATCCACTGGAGTGAACTTGAGCTCTATTTCCATGTTGAGTGCCTATCCCTCAGAAAAACCAAACCCAGAATTAGAAGACTCCTTGCCCAGAAAAGCTGTGGCTGTCCCGTCCCTGGAAGCATTCAAGGCCAGGTTGGATGTGGCTTGGAGCAGCCTGGGATAGTGGAAGGGGCCTCTGCCCATGGCAGGGAACAAGATGGTCTTTAAGGTCCCTTCCAAGCCAAGCCTTTCTGTGATTCTGTGATTTTTATGACTCCACTTTGAGGGCCTGAAGAAACACAACCCATGGGGGCTCATTTAACCTTTCCCCAAGCCTTGCCTTCCATAAGCCAAAGAGACAAAAATTAATGGGACTGCTGGGAAGCAGGGAAGAAGTACAGAATTGCTCTATGTGTCCTTTGGAAGGTCCCAAAAGGAAAAGGTCCTTGACAAGGAGTTTATTTTCATTAAAAATTACAGGCCCAGCTCAACCAGTCAAATAAACAAAGCAAGTCTGTAAAACAGCAAGTGCAAAAGGTCCTGGGTTATTTATAAAGGGCTTCTAAGTATATTAGGCCTAACACCAAGATAAATCAACCCTGCTAGGATTCCAGAGGCATATCACATGTGGCCCTAGCTGTTGTCAGCTTTGTGCTGGAATATATTTAGTGGCCTGTTTCACTATGAACCTTCATGGCTTTTTCCCTAGTGACTCCCCCTTGAAAATTAATACATTGGGACCAGACACAGGTTTCTGTCTTCAGTCACATATTGACTTGATCAAATCCTTCATGGAATCACAGAATATTTTGTGTTGGGAAATATGTGAAAGATCATCTTGTTCAAACCCCCCTGCCATGGACAGGGACACCTTCCACCATCCCAGGATGCTCCAAGCCCCATCCAACCTGGCCTTGAACACTGGCCTTGATAGGGTATCCATGGTTTCTCTGGACAACAAATTCCAGTGCCTCACCATCCTCACATGGAAGAATTTCTCCCTCATACCTAGTCTAAATCTAACCTCCTTCAGCTTGAAGCCACTCCCCTTGCACTCTCTCTGTATGCTCTTGTCAAAAATCTCTCTTTATAACCATTCAAATCCATGCCACTGCATTCAACAGACATTTTGCCATGCAGTGTGTTATAGAATGGTGAAGGACCCTGCTCAAGACCAGGTTATTGGATCCAACAGAATTGGGGTTTTCCTGAAGGGATATTCAGTACAGAGGGTCACCAACATCTGCTACTGAGATCTTCAGTTCAAATAGATCTCAGCAGTTACTTTTCAGCTGATCAGAAGGAAGATAAGGATCTTTGGGATATTGTAGGATTTGTTCACATGGTCCTTTGAAGACCCTAGGCAAAGTAAGTGCTGGGAAACAGCCATGTGCTGCTCCAGCTCAACGTCCCTGCATTTCAGATAACTCCTTACAGTGATCAGGCACCAACCCAGGACTTCTTTTTGGGTGCTTTCTTCTCCAATCCCACCAGAACAACTCTGCACTTTCCCAGGGTCCAGACCAATTCCAGCACAACATGAGGTGTCTAGGACTGCACAGAAGGTTTGATTGTGTGTTCATGGTGTGATTGTTGGGAGTATCCTGTGAAGGGCCAGGAGTTGGACTTGAGTATCCTTGTGTGTCTCTTCCAACTTGGGATATCCTAGGACTGACTATGAAATTGTCTGCATGGGCTTTACTTTATGCAAAGGGCACAGTTTAATGTCCTAACACAGGTTTTTCAGACCAGTTGGGATGTTCCCATCAACCTCCAGCTGCCACAAGAGGAAATGGGTGTCCTAAGGGTTTAATGGCCTTCCATAAATATCTGTAAGGTATCCTGGAGTATTTTGAACAGTACCAGATGTTTAGGCAATTTCATAATTCTCTTTAAACCCCCAGAAACTTGGAGAAAACTTATGCCATTTAGTGCCTTACACTCTAAAGTTAGGGATAGCCCCATTCCCAAGTCTCATTTCTGATTTTTATTGTTCCAGCTC
This sequence comes from Aegithalos caudatus, assembly GCA_013389925.1. Taxonomy (NCBI): domain Eukaryota; kingdom Metazoa; phylum Chordata; class Aves; order Passeriformes; family Aegithalidae; genus Aegithalos; species Aegithalos caudatus. The sequence continues at coordinate 112,019 of WEIU01024036.1, forward strand.
CTGTTTGGAAAGAATGCCACATGAGGGAAGGGAGCCTTTTAAAGGGAAAATATTCTTAGAGCAACCTTCAGATGCTCATGATTAGGATCTCAATCTACTCCCTAAATAATCTGGCTGGTTTTGCATCCCTGCTGGAGCAATCTGGACAACTGATCCACCCTTCCAGAGAGAATTCAGGACAGGCTCTTCTGCCTCATTCTGTGATGAAGTCAGACACCTCTGTGATCCCCTGCCCAGGAATATGATGATATTCTTTCACTGTCATAAGGCCAACATCACAGGTAAGTTTTCTGAAAGGGAATGCAGAGAGGGAAGAATATGGTTTGGGAAATCCTTTGGATTTGCTTTTTTTATGCCAAATTCCTCAGCTGTTTCCAATTTGTTGAAATTAACTCCAGTTTAGTAACACCCAATAATTGCCTAATTGGTTTGAACTAATTGATTGCATATAGTCCAGAAGATGCCAGCTGGTGATCCCCTGCCTTTCAGAAAGGGCTGTAGGAATTGTCTGCAGGAACAATTGCTCAGCAGGAAAGGCAAGTTTTGCAAAAATCATGTTTTGCTGTGAGAAAAAGCTGTGGTTTTGCTCAAATAGTTCCAATTTTTTTTGTTTGTTTTTCTTCCCGGAAAACTCAAATAAAATATCTTCATTTGAATAAGGTTAGTGCCAACCATTTGCTTTTAACTTTGTGCCATGACACACACAGAGCCCCAGATCCTTATTTCAGCTGAGCTGTGCTGGTGGTGCCTGTGAACAGAGTTTTGCTTTCTTCTTAGACAGAAAAGAAGCAGAGGAAAACACTCAGACTGAGGAAAATAAAAATTTGGCTATTTGGCAACTGAGTTTTATTATATAGCAACTTCTGTAGTTATTTGCCCCCATGACTAGAAAACAAAACTGGTTTTTGGGTTTTTTTTGTTTGTTTGTTTGTTTGTTTTTCCCTTGGTGCAATCTTAGCTCTCCATCTTAAATAGAAAATATCATCTCTCTTAAAGATAAGTTAGAAAATGTTTAGCCACCCCACAGACTCAGATATTCCCTATGAAAAACAGGGGTCCAGCCTCCACTGCCCATTACTTTTCTTTCTTTCCTCTATCCCAGCACTCCTCAACTTGCTCTTTGATGCCCCAAATGTTTCTGAGGGGAGAATAAGGCTGAAAATGCTGAGGATGAAGGTCATCTCTCCTTGAACCGTTCAGTCCAGCAGTGCTGGTCTGGGACCAGCGACCTCACCGTTGTTCTGGTCAGTTTTTCAATCCCAGGCAGGTATTTCCATGCTGGAGCTGCTGGGTTAATTCTGGGAACTTGCACCAGGTGGCGATGCCAGCCCACTTCCAGCTTCATCTCTGAAAAGGCGAACTCCGAGGCATCCCTGGAGTGTTTGGTTTTGGGGTTTTTTTTTGTGTGTGTGTTAGCGGCTGATCCCTGCTGAAATCCCTGAGCCAGGCAGGTGTCCCACTGCAGTGCTTCCTGCTAAGGTGTGCTTCCATGGGAATTCCTTGCTGTATCTTGCCACCATCCTACGACAAACAGACAGGCAGGAGAGAAAACAGCCTTCATTGTGTTCGGGACAAGGAAATATTTACAGGGATTGAAGCATGGCTAGATATAAGGGGTCAGAGCAGAGGGGGACGGCAGCTGTCAAGAGCAAGGTCAGGGCTGAGCAGCACCATAAAGAAACTGTCCTGTCCACTGGCCCAGTAGAATCAGAATCATAGAATGTCTTGAGCTGGAAGGGAAGCACAAGGATCAAATTCAGCTCCTGGCCCTGCAGGGGACAGCCTCAAGAATCCCACCATGTGCCTGAGACCATTATCAAATGCTCCTCGAGTTCTTGTCAGGCCATGACCACGATGACCTCATATAGATATGTAGGTATTCCAACCTCAGTGGGTTAAAAGCAGCTTGCACAGAACCCTGATAAAAGCACAGCTCTGATCACTGATGCCCCACATGCTGCAGCACTGACTTTGCAGTGATGTCAAGCAGATTTTGTAGTCTTTGAGTTTTTTGGGGCTCCCCTCCAGCAGCTCCCAAGGGCTCACTCTCAGAGGCAGATTGCAGCCATGCCAGTCTGCCTGGCCATGAGTGTTTTCACCACCCTGATGTATGCTGCCAGTGCTCCCAGAATCTGTCAGGGAGCAGCTCAGTAAAGAGCAATTGGATTTACAAAGCTCATTCTTGGATGGGAAGTGCTGGCAGGGTGACAGGACAGATCCTGCCTGTGCTATCTTATCTCTGTGCAGGTGGGATCACAGCCCTGCAACCCAAAGGGTGGGAGGCAGAGTCCCTGCCACGAGCTCTGTAACTCATCTGGCTTGGTTTGGGATGCAGCACCAGCAGGGCTCTGGGCTGCACAGAGAAACACCTGCATGGACACAAAACAACATGGTGAGCCAAGCTGGACACAAAACAGACCTGTCAAGATATTCTCTGGGAAAACTGAGCTGTTTCTGCACAGACCTCTAACATGCTGATCTGAAAAGCAGCAGCCAGCAAGAGGGGACTGCCCCCATTATCATGCTGGGAATGCACAGGCTGGAAGTTGGTTGAAAGATACAACTTCCCAGCCTGGCCCATCTCTGTCCAGCATTTTTTATGGATTATTTCTACCTGAACAAGACTGTGAATGTGATTTACCTGTTCAGATGGGAGCTTGGTCTCCCTCCTGTGCAGAGGTGAAGGAAGGCTCTGTGGGGAAGGAGGGAGAAGGTGGCAGGGTTGAGGAAACCAGCCTGGCCTCACTGGGACATTACATTTGCCATTGCTACTGCAATAATAGCTACCTGCTCTACACTGCCATGGTTTAAAAACCCAGGTCACAGCCAGTAAAAATTTCCATCCCCCACTTGCCCCTGCAAGCACAGCCTGATCCCAGGGGAATTCTGCATCAGAACCAAAATATGTCCTAACATTAACATGTGCAAAGGTTTAGACCATGGCTGTCAAACAAACCCTGATCAGTCATTGTTTAGCAGCTATGGATCCAAGCTACATAAATTGGTGACAGAGCTGACTGGGAATTCATCCACCTTTCTCTTCTGGAAGTTTTCAAGGAATTCAGCTGTGACCCAGCTGATCTCTTCAGTCAGGCAGATGTGCTTGCAGGTGGTGTCAATCCCCTGCATGACAGGATAAGCAACATCTGAACACGGGAAGAGCTCAGAGAAGAGATGAAAGATGAACAGAGAGCAGGATGGAGGCAGCTGGGAGGTAGATACAGCACAGAGTTGTCACTCCCCTCTATTCCATGGAGTGGGTAATGCCATGATTTCTTTATTCTCAGAACTTCTGACTGAGGAAAAAGAATTTAAATCATCATTTTTATCCCCAGAAAATCAGAGGTGATGGGACAGATGTGGTTACTTAGACCTGTCTGTGGGCTGGGTGAGCCACTTACCAAAGTTCACATCCCTCTTCCACCCTCATCCAACCCAGCTACCCAAATTCCAACCACTGCCACAAGGGATACCATATTTAGCCCTGTTATTCCAGAATCCCATGGTCTGGAAGGCTACCAGCCTTTCCCAAAGCTGGACTCAGAGGCTTGCCCAGTCAAGATAACAGAGCCCAGTCCATGGTTAATCATCACTGCAAAGAATCTCCACTGTCAGGTCTGTGTCACCCCACTTTCTAAAAGCTGATATTCACAGCAGCAGGGATCTCAACCATTGTGATCCCTGTCCTGTGGGATTTCCACATCCTCCAGGCTCAGATAAAATGGCACACAAACTCCCTGCCTCTGGTTTTGGCCCCAAGTTCAGACTGGGACCTGAGAAATTTTTCTCAACTTTTTCTCGAAGTTTCATTGAAATGGATATGTTCCCATGGAAAGTTTCATTTTCAGTTATATCAGCACTTTTTAGGGGGAAAAAAATTAATCAGAAAACATTTCAGTCAGATCTAAGCAAATTTGCTAATATTTACCAAAAAAAGACACCTGTGTCTCATTATCAAGATGTTTGGGCTTTCAGGTTATACCCAGAAATCTTTCTGATGTAGAAACAAGGCATGAAAGTCTTTGGATTGATGACTTTAATATGTCTGTCTTTCCTTGATTAGGAGTGTTAGTGCTGGCCTGCCTTTGTTCTGCTGAAAAGCCTTTTCTGGATTCAAAGGCATATTTATTACAATCTCTAAATTCTTCAACTGAACAGGGAAAGGAGGCTGAATCCTTAATAAAGACTTCCTTCCTCCCAGTGTTATTTATTCATTGGATAAAGATAGGCTAAAATAAACACAAATTACTCGTAGACTTAAAAACTTCACTGATTAAAACATCATTCTCCTGTGAATGCTCCACATAATTTTTTTGATTTCTAGAACACTATTTCTCAGTTTCTCCCATTCAGCCTAAATTATCTCAGATGACAGACAAAGCCAGTCTTTATCATGAATGAAGGTTACAGATTTTTGGAAATAAAGCCCTGTGTGCTTTGTGCTTTCTCAGATGGAATTCCTTAAACTGGGAACCAATTAGGGCAAAATATAGACAAAAAAAAATGGTTTCTGACTGCTGATCATATTAGAACCCAACCAGTATCCAGAGTCAGGGGCAAAGGGTTTGATACCAGCAAATGGAAAGGGCTTTCCTTCTACACAATGCATGTAATTAATTTGTGGGACTCATTACCAAAGGAGGTCGTGAAGGCCAACACTATGCATGAGATTACAAAGGATTTATTAAAAATTGTGGAGGATTTCATTGGGACAATTTAGCACAGTGATCTGGCTGTGACATCTACATCAGGAAATCCCTAAAATACTGAAAAACAGGCAGGGTCTGCCTTGGTCTGGGCATCTGTGTTTCAGATCCCCTGAAGGGGCAGCAGACTGAGGTGCACTGGGAGAGTTTAGCAGTTATTTATTGACCAGGGTGATGAGGAAAGATTGGGAATTAAGGACATAATTCTATATTTAAGAGGATGTGGAGAACAGGTTTTCAACTGCTGTAAATCAGTTTGTGTGCCTGGTTTTCCACGACACTGGAGATTTTCCTTTCCCAGGGATCTGGTTCTTCCTGTCTTTCCTTGACCGCAAGGACATCAATTTCCAGCATGCCCAGAGCAATGCAAAGGGTCCTGGCAAAGCTCTTGAGACATGCTGGAGTTTTCCTCATGTCCCTTCAATCTCTGGATGTTCACAGTACCCTGACTGAAGTGATGTGCCCACACAGTCCACGCAGGTGTCTGATGGAGTTCAGGCTCTTCAGCACCATCCAAATGCAGGAGAGCAAGCCAAGGAGCCTTTCTCCAGTGCCAAGCCATGCATCTTCCTCTCTTCTCCCTTGATCTTAAGCCTTTTTCTCTCCCTTCAGAATGCTTTCATCAGGGAGGGGAGTATTTCCTAGGAGAAGTGCCCCTAGAGCAGCTAAGAGCTGGTTTGGGAGAGTTTTGATGGTGTGGACTTCACTTGGCAATGAACAATAATCACCTCTTGGGATCCACCAGCCACCTGGGCTTTGAGAGGCTGTAGAAAGGTATAAATCGAGTCCTCTAAACAAACCATGATAAGAAAAGCCAGCCCTCAGAAATAAAGGCAGAAAGCCTCTTCTGCCAGCAGAAGGATACTGTGCATACTAAGCACAGAGTGGGCACCTGCTTGGCAACCCCCAACCCTTCCCACAAAACATCTTTATCTCTGCCTACAGGATTTGCCACCCTCTCAAAACATCTTGAGGTTTCTTTCCCTGTCATTCCTTAAATAAACTTTTCTAATATCCATAATATGAACTGGTCCCAGGTTCTCCAAAGACAGATGGCTCTGTCACAGATCAGTATCAGACACTGACGTAACACTCCAGAACTTTGCCTTCCTCACTTCCCACCCCTTGTGATACCCTATTTCACTAAAGCAATTCCCAGCCAGCAGCCCAGCAGCTGAAAATGCTTTGTAGAGAGATCTGCTCCTGCTCTGAAGGATTTATGCCAGCTGACTCAGTTTCTGGAGGCAACTAGTGAGAAAGGTTGCCTCCAAACAAGAACAATTTGTCTGGCAAGTTTTACGGTCCCTGCTGGTTGACACAGACTCAGCCTGGGATGGTGGCAGCACATAGAAAACAGGAGATTTCAGACCTTTCTCTGCTGTTTTGATTAGCATAGATCCCCCACAGAACTGACATGCTATGCCAAGCTGCTTGGGATGAGAGGCAACCTCCACCTCTGAGCCAGTGACTTTCCCTGTGATTCAGTGGGGTCCAGAGCATGGACCAGCCTCACCCAGAGAGCAGAGCTGTGGCTCTGAGGTGCACCACAGCCTGCTTCATACCCAGAACTCATCACACTTGTTTTTCCCAGGAGTCTGATGTCTTCTGGGTGTCTTGCCTGCCTGTAGGTGATGCTGGGCATCACTCTGGGTGCTTGGGGAAGGCTAAGCCTGAGCTGGCCCATCCACACCACGGGGTAATGGCTACAGGAGGATGCCCTAAAGCACCACAGCTGCATGAGGCAAAGGGGGAAACATCAGCCTCAGAGGCATGATCCTTACTGTGCTGCATTTCATCTTCCCTTCTGCCTCCAGACAAGTGAATCCCACCCCCCTGGCCACTTGCTCCAGCCTGCAGAGCCCAAATGCTGACAGAAATGTCACAGACAGCTCCTGTCCCCCATATGCTCCCATCACCCAGCCAAGGCTACTCCATGTGAGTGTAACAGAGACATATTTCAGAGTTAAACATCCTGCAGAAGGGGCTGCCAAAGGAAAAAAAAAATAATTTCCTCCCTTTCTTTACATTTTTCTGACTGGACTGGATACACCTCAGGGTCTTCTCTAGTGTTCATAAGTCTTCTCTCCCCTGTCCCCACTGGATGGATGCATCTCCAATCCAGCATAGACCAGGAGCACAAGTCAAAACACTGAAAATCCCATTCTTGATATGAGGAATCACTATCATTTTCCCCAGTGCCAGCTCTAATGTCCAATGTTGTGTGATTATGGAAGCTCTCACTCCCATTTTGACATCTCAAGGCAGCCCTACTGTGCCCTCTGAGAGCACCTTCTTTCCTAGGCATGCTTTGGAGCCCCCCTTCATCTCTGAAGTAGAAGAGTAGGACATTGGGTCAAGCCTAGAGAGAGATTTCAGGTGTCTTCACACTCAGTTTTGTTTGCAGCACCAGTTTCCAAGAAACTGCACAAAAAGAAACCTCACCAGGAAGTTGTTGTCTGACACCACACAGTTTGCTCTGTGATGTATGTGAAAAACACTTCACTTCCCTTTGGGCTGGTCTCTCTTCTGCTCCTTCTGCTCCCAGCTCTTGATCCCTTCCTTGTTCCCAAACAGAACTGGGGAAAGCAGCAGCTTCTCCCAAGCCTTACACAGTGCAAGGGGCTCAGAGTAACCCCAAAAAGCTGGGCCAGTTTTACAATACACTTGTTTTATCCATTTAACTAACTCAATATTTTTTCCTGATTTGCTTTTGCTCACCCTGCAGCACGGTTTGCTGCCCTGCTCTGCAGCCCAGACCATCTTCCCAATCCCAAATCCCTACAGCAATCCTGCTCATCATCAGAGGAAAGACCCTTTGTAGCAGATAGCAGCAGAGGGGTTTGCTGGCTCTGCCTATGACCCTGGGAGGCTCCAAGCCCATTCTTTCACCCCATGGAATCCCATTATCCCTGTGGGTTCAACCACTGTCCCATGGCAGACACTGGCATGGACATGAGCTCCCTTGAGGAAAAGGAGACCAAGGTGCCATGGATATTATAGCCCTGACAGCTGGATTTACACTTTGTTCCTCTGTCTTCACAACTTGTTGCTCTGCTTTCTGTCCAGCCCTGCTTCCAATCCCCCCTCCCTCCTCTCCCTTTATGTATAGATATTTTATTGCAAACAATCTGGCTTTTACGACCGGATTTTTCATGCTCTGGACCACTTCCCCCATCAATTCTTTTGTCACTTTTACTGTCAGCTGCTTCTGGATAAAAATAACAAGAAGAGCCAGGTTTTGTGAGCTGGCCTGTTCTCTGGGGGGAACCTACCAGAATAACCTGCCAGGAGAAGCAGTTGCTAATAATAATATGTTGAGTGAAGAGCCCAGTGGATTGGAACTCACTATTTAATTGAAATTATGACCTCCTCGGAGATCTTCATCTGACCAGAGTGTTTATAAGTCAGCCTCTCACAGTCCACCCCAGCCTGAGCTGGAAGCACACAGGTGTTGCTGTAACTCCCCAGTGAGACCCTGTTCCCATCAGAGCTGAGCTTTGTCCTGCTCCCACCCAACCATGGGAGCCACCAGCCCCTCTCCCAGGCAATCCTTAGTGACTGATAAGGCATCATGCATTAAGTTAATTCCGAAGGAAAACTCATCCATTTCCAGACCCCTGCACCTTGCCTCACAGTCCCAAACCAGCAGTCTCTCATTAGGAATGGGAAAAGCTCCAGAGCCAGGGAAGGCTGCTGGTTCTCCTTGCTTACATCTTGTGAGCTTTGCAGATAAGAAAGCAGAATAATGCCTAATTGCACACCTGATGTAACTAATGCTGGTTTTCTACCAACTCTGAGTAACTAGAAAGAGACTCTGTTAGAAAGGGATCTTCATAAAACCCACAGGAGCTCAGCCAAGCAGAGTTGATCCTGCTTCTGTTCTTAAACCAAGCCCGACAGTCCCTGTTTCTATGTCAACAGGGAAACACTCCTGGGACCACACTGGAATGTCATTTTTTATACTGTCAAACCACTGGCATAGCCAGAACTCTCCTACATGATTCCCTAACACAAAAATCAGGAAAGCCAGGCTTTCCCATGAAACAACTTGCACACAGTTGTCTTTTCTTGCATATAAGGAGTGTTCAGCCATGCCCTGGTCATTCCCATAGAGCTCAGGGTAGTAGGAAATTCCCTGACTCAGGAGAATTTCCTGTTGCAGGCATCAGTGCCCTTTGCAGATGAGCTGGCATTGAATCTGCTGCCCTCCTTGCCTGAGCATGGCTCAAACTGTAGAGCTTTGTAGGACTATTCCTAATGGGACCAGCAGTCAATGTGGCAGCCAGGGACTTTGCTCCATGTTTGGCTACAAAACCAGTGACTGGAACTCATCCTTCACAGCAGTTCCCAGCTGTTGTGAAGAGCTGACCTTTCTCTGCTGGCCTCTGTGATCAGAGAAGTTCCATCTCTCTGCTTGTCTTTCTCCAAAGTTGTTCTCTTGGCTTTCCACCCATCAACACCCAGCTCTGGTTTTAGAAACTCAGAGACACCTCTCAACCTGTGTCTTTCTGTACCTCCACCTTCTGCTCTTTGTGCTGTTTGTATTCCCCAAATTATCTTCCTTTTAATTTTTGCAAAACAGACCTTCCTTTGCTGGTTCTCAGACAGGAAAGAGAGGCTACAAGCAGGCATTTTTCTTCTCCTCAGCACAAATCTATGGGCTGCAGTTTTAGTTCTTTCCCTTTTCCTCCCAAGGCAGTGTTGACTGTGCTTCTCATGGCAGCTCACAAGAGTTTCCCAAAGTTTCATAGAATCCTTAAATGGTTTGGGTTGGATAGGATCTTAAAAAACAGCCAGTTTTGAACCCCCAGCCATGGGCAGGGACACCTCCCACTATCCCAGGTTGCTCCAAACTCCATCCAACCTGGCCTTGGTCACTTTCAGGGATGGGGCAGCCTGTGCCAGGACCTCACCACCCTCACAGTAAAGAATGTTTTGCAAATATCAAATCTACACCTGCTCTCCTTCAGTTTACTCCTTGTTCTATCACCCCATGCCCTTCTCTTTCAGTAGAGTGCCATTTTCTAATAGAATAAAAGCCAACTCTTAAAAACAAACCAGGCACTACTGCACTAACAAGAGAGAGAGCAAAACTCATTTCACTTTACAACAGGCCTCCTATAGTTAAACATTAAAGATAAGTCAATCATTTAAGTTTTTCTCTTATTAGTATCTGAACAGACCATCCCATGTGTATTGTAGCTGAGTCTTTTCAGATGTTAATTATTTTTGATAAAATACCTTCCTATAAAGATGGAAGTTTCTCCTTTAAGTGTTTGTATATCTGCCATATAACAAGCGTTACAGTAAACAAGGGCTGGCTTTGGCATAAAATTCAATTCCTTGTAGGGAAAGAAAATTTGATTTAGAGTCTAATAATTTTCTTTTAAAAATTATGCTGAAAAAATAATCTCAGGGTTTTTTCACAAGCATGGATGGGAATGTGGTACAACAGCTCATAAACACCTGGAAAATTAAGCAGCTCATCTGCAGAGATATGAATTTCATTTGTATTACAAACTAAACAAAGATACAAAAGTTGCTCAGGTTTTTTCATATGCATTCGTGAGACTGAGAGTTTCACAGACAAAATGACACACAATTGTGACTATAATTGGCAGGAGAGTGCAGTTCCCAAGTTGACAGGAAAAAAATTTCCTGTCCAAATTGGATTCATGTCAGTAAATGCCTCATTTTTAGTTTCCTACAAACTGGAAAGTTTCCAACCATGGTGCACACCCACCAGAGCTGGCATTTCAGTTCCACATCAGAAATTGATACCAACTGTGCTGCAGTGCCAAGGGCAGTGCCCACATCCCCTGCCCCCCTTTGAACTCACCCAGGGCTCCAAAACTGGCAGGTTCCAGAGTTCCTGGCCCATAATCCTGGCCAGCTTCCACTGAAGCCTAACCTTGGATGCAGTAAAATCACTTTTAACCCGGGTTTTAATTTTGTGCTTGCTGAATTGGTATTTTCCCATGACTTCTAAGCATAAAAAAAAAAAAAAANTTGAAAAAAAAAAAAAAAAAAAAAAAAAAAAAAAAAAAAAAAAAAAAATAGTTCCAGTTGCTACAGTAGGTCTTTTATGTGCCTGTCCTTGGTTTTACATGGACATCTGTGCAACCTCTCCTACCCAACCAAGGGCCAAGCATGCATAATATAACCACATAGCTAATAAAAGTGGTTATTTCTGACAGCCTGAAAACAGGAGATAAAACCACTGATTAAAAATAACTTAAACCCAGATGAAGTCAAGGTTGAAAACTTATCAACAACTTTCAGGTAAGCAAGTTACAGAGGGCAGGTGCCAAAAAGAAGAAAAAAAGCATTGCAAACCCTGGCAAATTACTTTAAGTTTAAATTTAAAGAAATCCATCCACTTCAATGTAAAGAAACACAAAGGTAGGACAGTCAAAAATATTAACTCTAACTGTAGGAAGTCCACATTTCACTGTGATGTCTGCTCTAATGCTATTTTGAGGCACCATATAGATTGAGCTGCCCAAGGTCACGTTCAATGCTCTCACTTTTCTCTTGTGATGCAGTTCGGACAAAATTAACAAAACGGACGTCAAGAGCCTTAAAAAAAAGCGGTTTTGCAGAAGGGCATGTAGGCAGTGGAATTTTCTTGCAATAACAGTCTTCTTGCTGGAGTGGTTTAAATCTGGATGAGACGCTTGAGAATGAAGTGAAGAGAGAATCTGGTCCTGCTCCTGCCGGGGCATGTGGACAGGATGACCTAACAAGTCTTTCCCATCTGCCATCCCTGTGGTTCTCTGAGAAATGAAATCCCACGAGACCCAGGGCCTGATCCTGAGAGGTGAACCCAGAGGACCAGACTTCACCCTGCTTAAGCTTTGCTATAAATACATTTGTGTTGGGGCCCATTACTGGCATTTGCCTCTTTCTCAATCCTTTCAGCCAGAACCTCTTGGCATTTATCGATGTGATTTTTTTTTCCAGCAATATGTGAATTGCTTTCACTTCTATGTTTTTCCCAGCTGTCTGACTCAGAAATGTGGCTGACTTGGTTAAATCAATGCTAGAGAAATGGGATGGGCAAAGATGTTAAAAAAAAAAAAAATTGTGCAAAGGAGGAAGTGAATCTGCCTCTCATAAGCCTCCCCTTTGCTGAGTTAATACTGAGAATGCCAGTGGATGGCTTTTCTGACAGGAAGACGGGTGTATAAAGCACATATTAAGTGAACATTCAAAAATAATTCAAGAGGGTTAATTTTCGTGGTGCAGACTCATCCCAAATGTCATTAATCTCAACAAAGATCAAAAATTCTGCTGTTTAATCTGTGTACCCTGCAAAAAGTTAACCAGACATGAAACTGTCACTAACTGAGAAATGTTTACCACTACAAGATGAAAAATAATATCCTATAATATGTACAATCAAGAAAACCTTCCTCCCCTAGAGGACAAATTAAAAACAGAAAAGGAAGCTAAATTCCTGGCATGTGTTATTTAACTGAATTATGTTCTCAGCCTTCATTTTATTATTTTCATATGTGCCTTCCATTCTGTGGAAATCATTTGACAACATTTAAGGACTATTCAAAAATTTTTGGTGAGAAACTACTTAATTGCATGAAATCCACCATTTTCTGTCCAATTGGCAATTTACACAAGAAGTTTCCAATTTTTCTGCAATAATTTTGACCTTCAAAAATGCTCTGGGACAGACATCTCAGTCCATCTAATGGATATTATCAATTTAGCACAGAATCACAGAATGGCTGAGTTTGGAAGGAGCCACTGGTGGGGTTATGTGATTCAACCTCCTTCCTCCAGAGCAAGTTGCCAAGAACCTGAAAATTATTTTCATTCAGCTTTCAAACATGGAAAAACTGGAACTTTAAATATGTTAAAAATCATATGAAGTTACAGAAAATGCCCTTTTTTTCACATGCCCATGTGGGGACAGAAGGTGCCTCCTTTCACATCCAAAGTCCTTCCCCACATGCTGGCTCCACTGACGAGATCAGCAGCAGTGTTGATGTCAATCTGCTGTTTCCTGTGTCTGGCAGCTCCAAGAATTTGTCATCTCCAGGGTTGCCCCTCAATTATTGAAGGAGAATTTCTTCCCCTTCATGCCCCACTGGGCAAGAGGCCCAGGAAACAACAGTGGGAAAATGCTGATGAAAAAAAGGTGGTATCTGATAAAGATAAGAGCTTCCAAGTTATGTTAAGTGGCACACACACATATTATAATTTCTGCAGCAGGAGTGGCTAGTGAGTTTTTCCAGGCCTTTTCTCACCCACAGAGGGTCCTGAATCCTGAACAGGGCTTACTACATCTGTTCCATAACAGTCCTCCATTATTCAATAGTGAAACCTCCATCCAGCCCAACTTCAGACCAGAAAACTGTTCCTTCACACCCCAGAACAAGATATAAAGGAGTACAAATGGGTGATTTTCTCCTTCTGATTAATTCCTTGGTTTTCATTTGCCATTTCTTGTCCACCCTTCACAGAATCACTGTCCTTGGTGAAGGTGAGGGATGCATCCAGTGTGGGGCTGCCTCAAAAGGCCACTGAGCAACAAGATTGGAGGTGAAGATGTCCAAGCTGAAAGAAGAAAATGTCTTGGTAGACATTGGTACCTTGAGAGATGTCAAGGACCTGGGGATGAGCAGGGGGATTTTTAAGGTCCCTTCCAACCCAAACCATTCTGTAATTCTCTGGCATTCCTGGCTCTCTGTACCTTTTTCAATATAGATTAATCTCTATCTTAGACAGAACCACCTCATGCACCAGAAAAAAGGCAACAAAGAGAATGTCCTCCATGCCCTACTGTTCATTGTCCCTACCCTTCCACCCACAGCCTGTGTCTGGAAGGTCCTGGTGGAAGAACAAGACATTTTCTTCCCTTATCCACATGGTCCTGGTGGAAGAACAAGGTATTTTCTTCCCATACCCAGATGGTCTCAGCACTTGACATCTGGACTGAGAGCTTCTGAGCTTCCACCCAGCCTGACTGGGTTTTGGAAGCTGACAACCCTTCAGCAACACAGTTAATCTGTAATAATCAGATTGGTTATCAGTGATAATGTGAAATGCATTTTTGGGGAAGGCTGGGGCCTCACTGAGGAATGACTCCATGTAAGGAAAAGACAACTGCATGCTCCTTCTCTCAGGATTTTCCCTGCACTGAGCTAGCAGACAGGTTGAGCAGCAGGTCACCAGGCAGGCAGTGAGCTCAGGAGGGACTGCACCTACTTCCAGTGGTGCAGATGACTGTGCTGTACCTCTCCAAAGGATCTGGCTGTAGGAGGCTCCCACCAGCAGAGATTTCTCAACATAGTCCCAGGAAAGCTATCTCAGGCAGTGCACAGTGTTGCCTGGTATAAACCTTCTGTCCAAAGCAGTGAAGTCTTCAATCCAGTCTATGCAATGCCTTGCTCTTACCAAAATGACTGATTCCAAGGGGCAGAAACTGAGACCTGTTTATCTGAGGCCTGAGAAGAACGGAGACAGCAAAGGTAGAAGGAATTAGGGCTGCTCTTTGCCTGGTAGGTTTGTGTTTCTGTACCTCTAGCCACAAATGAAAGCTACTCCTCTTCAAAAGAAGATCATGCTCCTATCTCAGCTGACAGTAAAACATCCAGTGGTTTCATCAGCAGCAGAAAACAGCCTTGGGGAAAAAAGGGCAGAGAAGGGCAGAAAATTCACTGTTGCCATAAATGTACCTGTATGTCAGCTTTTTATCTGCAAAGGCCTTGTGTGAGCCAACCTTCTCCCTGTCACCACGAGCTGTCAGCCTGTGGGTGGTCAGGGCAGGTTCATGGCAGGGTGAACATACATCAAGGATCTCCTGAGATCAGAACCCTGCTCTGCCCTGAGAGAAGGCCCCACAGGCTGACATGGCCCACATTAGGTAGTGCTCAGTAGACAAGTGGATTTTGCTAATCCATCATGCCAGACCAAGGAGACAGACGAGGGAAATCAGGCGTGGGGCTGGGAGCATCCCAGCATTGCCACACGGCATCATCATCCAGTGGTTGCTCATTCCCTGCTGATTTCAGAGGCTGTCCTCATCACCTCATGCTGCTGACACTGTGCAGATGAAGGTGATAGTACTGGGAAGGGTCTTTGGGGTGCTGTTTTTTCCCAGGAAATGGAAAAGAAGGCAGGTTCCAAGGCAGATTGCCAGGCAAGCATCCTAGAATCTCCAGCTCTGGCTATTTGACCTGTGAAACACCCTGAAGGTCCACAGAAAGCCCAGGCTTCCCCAGGAGCCCCCACATTAAGCAGCAGATAAACATGCCAGGAAGCAGGCAGATGTGCACTACAGTCCATTTTGCTTGGAGCTTTATCAACCCTACTGGATTTGCTGGCATGTCAGTGCCATGCAGTGCTCCAAAGTATGGGGTAGTATGGACTATACTCACACCATAAGGGTAATTATTCTGTATTTGTCTAGTTCATCACTTGGGCAGTTTGCCTGGTGGAGCTGAAATAACTTCTCATTTCATCTACTCAAAGCACCTCCTTTCTGAAAGTCCTGCAGAGAAAATTAGAACACGATAGAATTGGAGATGCAACTTCTCTCTTGAAGACACAACTATTCTCTTGGAGATATGCCAATTTCTTTTTCTTTTCTCTCTCTTTTTTTTTTTTTTTTTTAAAAAAAAAAAAAAGGGAGAGAAGTGTTGACAACCTTTATGGGGGAAGGAAGAAAAAATATTTTATAAGATGAAAGAAGGAGGCAAGTGTGACATGAGCTCTCATCTTACTGAGCTGTGGCCGTAAAGAGAAGGATTAGGGCATAGGTTTTTCAGGCATTCATCTCCAGCTCTTGTGTAAACAAAACTCTTATCCATCAAGTGAAGGCTTTATGTCCCAGGGAATGTAACATTTTTTTCCTGAGAGCTCTTCAAAGGAAAAAAATAAAATGTAGTTCCAGAGCTGCACAACTTTCTGTAAGCCATCGTCACAGTTGATGTCACCATAAATAAACAAAGGAATACTGGGGCCAACCATGACAAAAATGTCAAATTCTTCCTAGAACAGTTATCTTGCCTGCTCTGAGAGCAAAGCAAGCTCTTGTCCTGCTGGACAGAGGGGTCTTTGGAAAATAGAACAGAACCTGGAAAGGCCACAGAGACCTAATTGCTGACCCATATTGTCTCAAGTGCCACCATTTTCGTCAGTGGACAGAAAAGCCCAAAGAAAATTGTACTCCAGGCCAGCCCTTCCTCGTCATCCTTCATCTGTGTGGCCAAGGGTTTACATGTGGAGGATGGGGGCATTATCCTGTAACAAAACAAATGTTTGTTCTCTCCTCCCCAGTTTGCTTGAGAGGAATGAAAGCAGGATGAAATGGTTTTCATGAATGGCACCTCAGAGGCAGTGCAGGCTCCAGGTGAGGACACCCATGTTTAGGTGCTCCCATGTGGTGTCTGAATTTCCATTATAAGCACTGAAATTATAGTCACCAACCCTAGGACTCTATCCAGCCCAACCTCCAGTGGATACCCAGCTTGGGGTGGATTTATTTGCCTGAAAGGAGACACCTAGAAAGGTGTTGAAGGGTATCTAAGTCATCCACATGAGGTTCTTTAGATAAGACACAGGATCTGCTTCAAATGAGGAGGATTTCAGCAACTGAATCCTATTCACAACTGTTCCATGGGGGTCAATGGCATTGACAAATCAGGTACAGATCTGTCCCCTGGGAAACATAAATGCTGTGTTTGCCTTGTGTTTGACTAAATGGTTCCACAAAGTTTGG
Organism: Aegithalos caudatus; assembly: GCA_013389925.1. NCBI lineage: Eukaryota > Metazoa > Chordata > Aves > Passeriformes > Aegithalidae > Aegithalos > Aegithalos caudatus. The sequence continues at coordinate 128,468 of WEIU01024036.1, forward strand.
AGACAGTGTTAGGCAGCTGTGCCATCTTTCTTGTGAGGTCTGAGAAAAACAAAACATTCAGCTCCCAAGGGTGCCAGAGCAGCATTTCCCCTGAAAGCTCTCATGAGACACATCAAAACAATCACCATTCTCCAGCTCAATGTCATGCTGTATTAATGCAACCTCTTGATTTTCAGAAACATTCATGATATTTCGTGCTTCTTACTATGTATGTACCACTTCCCACCTAGTCTTTGCAGTGGCTTCACCAGTGGTGGTGGAACCTCTGTGCAAATTATGATCATCTGTTTGATAGGAGTTTCTTCATCCTACAAGGCTACATTTGAATATCAGTCATGTCAGCCTGTTTCCACTAGCTGAAAAATAAGGATTCAGAAGAAAACCATGAGTCACCAGGCTGTGTCTGAGCCCAAGGTCTGTATCCTCTGAGTTATTTCAGTGTCTCCTTTTGGTGTAGATGTCTCCACCCTATCAGTTCCTTCAGCATGGAGGCTGAGACAACAACAGAACACATCTGCATCCATTTTCCCACTAAAATAAGGATTTCTCTGACTCCATCCTAGACATTTTCATTCTCTGCCTCCAGTGCACCAAGCTGTATGTACATCACCTCTCCTGGACCCTTCAGTTTTCCCTTGGGACCAGCAGGAGAACAACTTGTGTGACTCAGCATCCTGCCTCCAACAGTGGACGCCCAAGAAGGAACATAGGCTTAGAACAAACATGTAACCATATTTCCTTGAAACACTTCCCAGCATTCAGCAACTTGTGGGTTGGGAATTTCCCAGGTAAGGAAAGGGATCTTTGCATTTCGTAGCCATCAGGAAACTTTTTTCCCAGATTTTTCCAGCCTCTTTTGGAGTGTACACAAACTTTGCATCCACAATCTCCTGCAGCAAGGCACTCTACAGGTTTTATAATACAGTGTGTGAACAATCACCTCTTTTTTTCTTGAATGTGACTCTCAGTAATTTCTCTTGATGTCCTCTTGAATTGGCAGGGGCTGTGGAGAGTCATCCCTGAGTCCCCACCTTTGTGCTGCTGAAGTAATATTGCCCTATGCCCTTTCAGTTCTCACTTTTCCTGAAATCCCAAAATTTGGCTGCACTGCTTCTCCCCATTGCAGGTCAGCAGAGGGAGCTGATGGTCTGAGCCCTTCCAGCAGCTGCTGTTGCTTTTCATGTTCCAGCTTTTAACACTCAGTCTAAATATAAAACAATACCCGTTGTTTCTCCAGGCTGCACGGCTGAAAGTTTCAGAGGAATGAAATCAAATAGCCAAGAAAGGCAATGCACTCAAAAGGAAGAATACTGGTAAATAAGATAATGTTTTATTCTGAACTAAGACAAATTTCAGGGCTTGTCCTAAGACACCAGGCAAGAGAAAAAGACAACTAAGAAAAAAAAATCCTAATTGAGACTCTTCAACAAGACTGACAACTCACCTTTGGTTTGTTTTTAACCAGTTGCCCTCATATATTACCAGAATATGGAAGATCTTGCCTTGAATGTCACATACAGTGGGGTCTGCAGGAGGAAAGCTTGACTTTTGTAGGAAACCCACTTTAATTCTCAGAGATGTCATCTGAAGTGTCTGTGCCTCAGTTTCTCCACTCCTCTATGCTTTATACATTTTATTATAGTTTCATCAGGATAAGGAGCATGTCACAGAATACAGAATTATTTGGGTTGGAAAGCAACAAAAAGATCAATCAGTTCCAACCCCCTGCCATGGGCACAGACACCTTTCACTAGACCAGGCTTCTCAGAGTCCCACTCAGCCCAGTTTTGAAAACTTCCATGGATGGGGTAGATTCACTGGGAAACCTGTGCCAGGGCCTCACCACCCCCATCACCCTTGTCACATGTTCAGCTTGGAGGAACTGATTATCTGCAACTGTCTGAAAAAGCTCTATTTCCAGAGTCTTTCCCTGAACTCTTGAATGTTTTTCCCCTGAATACTTTCTGCACTGTAAAATGATTTTTCCTGAGCACAGGGGAAACCAGGAGCTGGGGGGATGTTGCCCAAGAGGAGGTGAGGTCTGCCATGAGATTCAGGCTGTGGGAAGTGCTGTCTGCAAGCCCTGATCTCCCCATGTGTCCCTAACCCAAGCCCTGGATCCACCAGCTGAGATGTGCTCCCTGGGAAGCCAGCTATATCAGGACAACCAGGAGCCTGATGCCTTCCAGTCTTCCAGAAGCTTCAAGGGGAAACAAATCTGGTTTTGGTCCGATTTGGACCCAAACCAGCTCATAAAAGAAAAAATTACAACCCAACACTTGATGAGATTTCCTGCCAAGACGAAAGCCAGTGAGCTCTCACTCCCCTCCATCACCCCTGGTTTTGGCATGCTCCAGGGTCCACATCTTTGGCCAAGTTTTGTTTGATCCTCAGTGCAAAGGAGCCCTGTGTCTCCGCTTCTGGCAGCTGGATTGCACCACTGGGTAATTCTGTGGCTAAACTGTTTAAATAATGTTAATGGCTTTACAAATTCACTTTCAAAACAGCCTGAAGTGTAAAGCCAGCGGAGCTGAAGCAGCATGCTGGGGCTTAGGCATGTTTAGATAAGAGCGGGTGCAGAGTAAGCTTTCCACATGAGCTACAGGAACTAGAGGTAGCTGCCTCTGAACCAGCTCTCCTGCACTGCAAGGGGGTAGATGTTTGCTGCAGCAGGGCCAGGATGAAAATCCAGGACAGCTAGAGGCTTTGGGATCAGTATTTTTGTTCTTCTTGGCAGCCAACTCCCTCTGTGGCAGGTGCTGTTGGAGAAAACCACAGCAGAGCTATGGGTAGTCTCAGGTTTTCAAAACAGCAATAAATAAAGAAATATAAAATAAAAGGGTTAGCTGACAGTGCTGAATGTACAATGACAAATCATGATTTAACACAGGGCAAATCTGGTTCATACCCACCGAGTTGAGGCAAAATTGCAATTCTCTGCAGGTGTCCTGCTCTTAGTTTTATTCAGGATGCTCCCTGGCTCCCCAGCTGATATAGAGGAGCTTGAGGAATGCAACACAACTTGCTGGAGGGCAAAACTGAGCTACATAAACCTGGGAAGAGTGCAAGGTACTGGGATACAAGTCCAAAAGCAGAGGCACAAATGTGGCAATGTGGACAGTGACTCTATTTCCCCATCCAGACTTTCCTGGGCTCATCATAGAAAGCTGGGAATACCAGAGCTCTCTCTGCTCATGTGTATTTGCACACTGACCCTGCCTGGCACCTGCACTGGTTTTGTGCCCACCACAGGTCATGCTGTGATGGTGACAGTCCTAACAGCATCATGCAGGATTATCTGTGCCTCTCAGCAGCCCAGATTTCACATGGATCACCCATTGCATTCCTGTAACCTCTCTAATAATCTCTCTTGACCAAATAAAAATAGTTTGGGGCTATGTTTGTTCTTTGATTTACATCAGGATAAATCAGCTGTTCCACCCCAGTGGTCAGCTGTCTACAGGCAAAGGAAGAGTGAGGTAAGGTCAGCACAGACCTCTGGAGTGTCTGCAGGAGAGATTTAATGTCTGACAGCACAGCTCAAACTTGTGTTTAGGAAACCAAATAAGTTCAAAAGAAAAATTAAGTACATGCTTAAACAATACAGATAATAAAACACTAAAACAAGTCAGTAACGGGAAGGGGTGGATTTGCCAGCTCTTGATCCTTCAAATCAAAACCAAAGATTTTCCAGTGAGACATAACTTATGGCAAATGAGATGCTCTCTTGAAACACCCTTTGCCACAAACTGTGAGGGATTTGGGAGTTTTAGCAAGCAGGAAAGATGGGTTTGCAGCCAGTGCAGAGCCATCCTCACACTGATGCTGCCACCAGCTAAGAGGAAAACCAGATATGACCAAGTAAAACCTAAAGCCCAAATACAGCTCACACTTCCAAAGCAGCTTTCATCCTGTGTCCCAACACAAACCAGCAGATGCTACTTCCCTCTGGATCCAACCCTTTGGTTGTGCAGTGCCCTGCCAAGAGCACTCATGCTGTTCCCAAGTGCAAACCCAAGATCTCAAGACCCTTATCACTCTGTACAACTCTCTGAAGAAAGACTGGAGCCAGTCTCTTCTCCCAGGTGACAAGTGACAGGATGGAAGAAAATGGCCTCAAGTTGTGCCAGGGGTTTAGATTGGATATGGGAAAAATTTCTTCACTGAAAGGGTGGTCAGGAACTGGAAGAAGCTGCCCCAAGGGGCGGCAGAACACCATCCTTGGAAGTGCTAGAAAAACATGGATGTGGCATTTAAGGATGTGGTTTAGTGGTGGACTGGGAAGTGCTGGTTTAATTGACTTGATGACCTTAGAGATCTACCCCAACCTTAATTATTCCAAGATTTATGAAGCCACTGGTTCCAAAAATGCTCTGCACAGAGCTGTTGGTGGCAGAGACCTTGTGCAGTCCCAGGGCTGGGTCTGGTGACACAGTCTCATGCTCAGAGCTGGGTTTATGTACTGTTTAGGACATGGTCCACACTGCCATGCCATTCCCATGTCACACAGTGCTGGCACCCCTTTCATTGCACTGGATGAGGACTGCCAACAGTTCCTGCTCTCTCATGAGCTTCTGCCCTCGAAGTGGTGAGAGTGATTTTTCCAGTCAGCTACACCCTGAAATAGAAAAAAAATGCTAATACACACCATTCCACCAAGCTTCCCCCTGTGTCCTCCCTTCCAACTGCATTCCCACAGGTTCCACTATAAAGGAGCAGAAAGATGGAAAAAGTCATTTAAAATGTGTAGTCTGGGGGAAATTATTTCATTTTGTCAGGTCAGTAGATGCTCCCCAAATATATTTTTCAATGTGTGCACATCTGGAGTTAATACAGATGGTGAATAAGAAAATCCAGAGACTCATATGTGATTTCTGGCCACTGGTCATCTACAGAATGCTTTTTCTTAATACTTCCTCCCAAAGCTGTTTTGGGCAAATTACCCAGCAATGATGCAAAATCCTGAGGCTCCTGAAGTCAGGAGATTTGCCAGTGACAGAGATTTGCAGTCTGGTTTAAGTCCTGATAGGAAGAGAGGGATCAAACAATGGAATCATGGAACCACTGAATATCCTGAGTTGGAAGCAACCCACAAAGGTCATTAAGTCCAACCCCTGGCCCTGTACAGGACAATCACAAGAATCCCACCAAGTTCCTGAGATTGTTGTTCAAACACTTATTGAACTCTGTCAAGCTTGGTGCTGTGGCCACTTTCCTGGGGATCCTGTTCCAAATGTCCTTGTAACCTGTTCATCCTTTGGTTGGGCCATGAAGGAGGCAGCACAGGGAGGAGGCACAAGTCCAAGTTTGCTGAGGCTGGACACAGCCCAGCAGTGTTCCTTCATCCCTCCCCAGGAGAAGAATGGCCTGTGGTCCCACCTAAGGGGGCTCAAGAGATTTTTCTCCTCCCACACACTCAGTCCCCATGTCCTCAGGGCCTCTCCCAGGTTGCAGGAGGACAAAGGCACCTCATACTGCTCCAGGTTTGCTGTGGCACCTCCCAGCTCAGCCTTTCCAGCAGTGTGCCCTGCAGTCCTTCCCCAGCTCATGCCCTGCCATGATTCATGACTCTTCTTCTGCTTTTCCTTATATGGGGCCTTGGAACTTCACATTCCCTGCACTAGGAAAGCCAGTACCAAAAGGTGCCTTTTTCTCTGCTCTGCCACCAGCCCCATTTGTCCCCCTGGTCCCCTGCCCATGCTGGGCACAGCCCCACAGTGCTCCCCACACAGGAGCTCCTTGGGCTGCCCCTCTCTCACACCATCCCCTACCCCACAGATGCCATCCACATCCACAGGCATGGGTCCCTTCCCCATATGGAAACCCCTGGTCATTCCCATGTCCCCAAATTATGCTGGGACAGGGGCACCCCAAGGAACTGGGTGCATGTGCAGCAAGGCAGATTGTCCACGGAACACATCCTTGCTGACCCAGACATGGAAAGTGGCTGTGGTGCAGTAACCTCTCTCTGTTTAATCCTGATTAAGATGTTCATTTTCATCTAATTGCAGCCAAATCAGAATTTTTGCTTGTATGTTTTGAGGTAAGATGTTTTCCATTTGAAAAAAGAAAAAAAAAAAAAAAAAAGAAAGAAAAAAGGAAAAAGGCTGAGCATACTTTTAGGGAGCAAAAATGTAATAAAGTAAGTAATAAAGTACTAAAATAAATATAATACAATTAAGTGCAATAAAATAAAACCACAGGAGTGCAGTAATTAACTATTAGAGCCATTAAATTACATGTTTTTAACTGCCACAGTCCTTAATGGGAATATTTCGGTCTGCAATGACAATCTGCCTTCTCAGCAACCCTTTCTTTCTAGACAAGGGTTTGTCAATCCTGACTATGGCTGGGCAGATATGGTAAAAAGGGATTGGCAAATTATGAAAAGCAATTCCCAGAAAAAGAATCTGGGTGATGAGAAGAGGATGGAAAGGAAAACTCTCCTGAGACAGAAAATCCTTTGGAAGTGAGACAAGATGGTGCAGCACTTCAGACACACCAGCTCTCCCTCCAAACATCTATTTCTCCGGAATATAAAAATAAAACAAGGGTACACAAAGGCACAAACAAGTGTGGAGTAGGAATGAGTTAGTCAGAAATTCTGGAAAAGGAAAAATTGTTTTTTCCAAACTTGTTGGATGGGAAAAGAGCATCCAGCAAGTGGGTACCCAAGCCCAGCAGGATGGAGAACCATTGAACAGTTGCTTCTCATCCATTCCCTCCCACCTGGTGACAGGCACAACACCCACAGTGACAACCCCTCCAGAACCATCACAAAGAGAAGTCTGAGGAACAGGAAAAATGGATCCTGCTGAGTCTTATCCAAAGGGTAGAATGAGTTTTCTGCAATTTCTCCCTCCAATGTTTTCCACTGCTGTGTCTAAGGGTAGCTTTGATCTGTGCTCATTCCAGCTGGTAAGATAAGCCTTCTTCCCTTTCCAGGCAAAGCCAGCTTGTCCAGTTGTCCAAAGGACTTCAGAGGGATGGAAGACACTGCTGAAGTCCCCAGGTTTCTGGCTGCAGTGGTGTTCCTGGAAGGAGTGGGGATGCGTGGCCAGGGTGATTCCTGTTTGCAGCTCTCACAAACTCATCTGGAGCCTGCAGTCACAGAGATTTGGCTCCAAAGCCCCAGGTGTGATTTCAAATCCCACAGTCCATGCTGCCTCCCTGAATTGCAGCTGCTTTTCCATGTCCCTGGCAGGTGAACAAGAAGGTGACACGTACTCTCATGGGCCTTGGGCGACTGCTCCTCTTGCTGCTCACATTTAACAGCCACATGTTGCCACTGGCATTTATCTCAGCTGCCTTCTGTCTCTCCATGAAATGATCACAGGTCTCTGTATGGAAAATTTGGCTGCTCTGAGGATCAAGCTGTGCTGCTAGTTCCATGTGGGAAGGATCGGAAGTGGATTAAGTGAGGTTTCAAAACACAGATTGAAATGAATGGGCTGGAACAAGATCTTGGTTTAGAAGCACCATGAAAACATAATTTCAGATTTTGGCATGCTGAAAGTTAGGAGTGAATTGCACGCCAGGATTTTTCAGGCTGGGAAAAAAAAAAAAAAAAAAGAGAGAGCAATAGGAAGGATGACAGAGATTTATAAAACCACGGAAGGAACAGCAAGTGATTTTTTTTCACTGTCTCTTTTAATGCAAAATCTAGGGAAATCTAATGAAACTAAACCAAGGAATCTTCAAGGCAAACTGCAAGTCAGTTCTTCATGTGACATGTGGTCAATACTGTGAAAGTACTCATCACAAGATTTTGTTATGCTATAAGAGGTTAGGCTGACAGGTCAGTCATTCCCAGGGTCCTCCTGGTTATTCTTTTTATTCTCATTAAAAATTAGTTCAATGGTTTCCTTTTTTCAGTCCCTGGAGACTTCACTGACTGCCATGACTTTTATAATATCTTAGAGAGTGGCTTGGCAACTGCATCAGCCAATTTCCCCAGGACTTTGGGATGCCTCTTGTCAGGTCTCAGACTTACACATGTTCAGAACCCTCAGATCGTCACGAACCTGAGCTCCTACAGTGGGGAGGGACTTTGCTCAGCCTGTCCTTGCCTTGTAGCCCATCCAGTTAAACTGTACAGATCATATTTATCCTGCTGGGATGCTCCTGAGCAATTTACTGCTGTAGGCACAGCCTGTGCATCCCCTCAGCTCCAGGCATGGTGGGACACATGAAGACAAAACAGCACAAAGGCTGAGCTGCAGTGACATTGAGGTGTTGGATGAGGTCAGTTCAGCTGTGACTTAAGTTCCCAGTGTTCTTCATGGCTTACAGCTGTCTAGACATCTGTGAAGAACTTTGTTCACCTGATCCAAAACTGGTGCTGATGTTTCCAAGCATCAACAATCACTCAGCATTGATTAAACACTCAGTCTTCCCCCCAAGCTTGTCTCTCTCTCCTGCTCTCTGCTCTCGAGTTCAGTCTTCCCTCAGGGGAATTGCTGCACAACTTGGCTTTAACCAAAATAAACTGTCCTGGCACGAGTTCCTGTTTTTCAAGATATAGCTTTAAAATAACAAGGAGCAGATTTTCTCCTTCCTTGCTCTTACAGGCTCCATTGTGAAAGCTTCAAAGATTGTCACCTACAACACCATGGTGACCCCAGAGCACCCATATATTTATTCTCTCATGAGAGGAATTTCTGTAGCCAATGGAGATTTATAGGTTGAAAGCAGACAGGATTTTCCATTACTTGTAAACTTGTGGAAAAATCAAAGGGACAAAGACAGCTTGGGGCTTCCAAGCTGTAAAACAACACTCAGCCCATCTGATTTTAAGTGTTTTAGACTTTATATCAATATTGTTCTTCCATGGGGAGGGTAGGAAGAGGGACTCAGTGGGAAGAGGGACTCATCTACCCCAACAGCAGGAGAAAACTTTTGGAAACAACAACAAAACCACAGGCCTGGGTAATCCCTGTTAACAAAACAAAGCTGCAGTTTGGATTGTATGTACAAACTGGAATCAGGCAAATTTATTCCCGTGGTGCTGTGAGACCAGAGAGATATCAAAATGTTCATGAAGTCTTTTGGAAACTCACCAAGTGCATCCTTTTGTCATCTTCTCTTTTCTACTTCAATTCGAAGGAATCGAGCCCCAAGTACTCTAATCCAGCTTGGATCTCCCACTCTGTTCCTCCTGTTATTTTAACTTTAGGCACAGCAGTCCTTTGAAAAAGTGCCCCGTTCCCACTGCCTGGGAGCTATGGGAAAAAGCTATCTTGGTCCTATCAGGAATGTGCCTCGCCTCTGCCCTGCGGTTGTGTTGCCTTCGGAGAAACTGGTGTCACGAAGCACTGCAGAAGGACAGGCCACAGCTTTCCCTTGGAAAAGCTGGGGAAAGGAGGGGGACAAGTGGGTCTGGCTGTGCTGTTCCTTTGCTTCTGAGAAGCTGAAGGAAAGTTGGAGATACCTGGGTTGTTTTTCCCGGCTCCTTGGGGATGTTTTAGAGAGGTAGAAAGTTTAGGACAACAAGGTGGGATTTAAAAAACCCAATCCCTGTGAGAAGCTGGAGGCTGAGTTTGGTTTGATGATCTTAAAGGTCTTTTGCAATCTTAATGATTCTTTCATTCCAGGATTCAATGGGGGATGCTGAGAAGCATCTCACACACACTGCTAGGAGCCCACACATTTGCAAGTCAATCAAGACTTTTATGGCTGGTGTCTCTCCACAAGCTATAATGGGAGTCCAGACACCTAGTACACATGGTTACACGGATATGGAGATTCCCACACATCTGGGTCTCCATCCAGAGCTGAATCCCACCCCGGAGACAGTTAGATTAATTCCCACCCACCTGGACAAAGGGTTTTATGGGTGTGGGTACCATGAGAATTACACAGCAAGGGTTAAGTGGGGAAGAACACGTTTTGTGGCTTGGGTTTGCTGCATGTCCTACCTCACACAGCTCCTGGAAATTCATCTTGCAACCTTCCTTTGAAGGTGGAAAAGCTGAAGTGAGAAAGAAGGAGTCCAATGAGCAGGTGAGCACCTCTATGTGAGCACCTGTGCTTGCCTTCCAGCCAAGACAGGTGTTAAGCTGGAATACGTTGCACACTGAAGAGAAACATCTTGTATTTCCCAAATAGAACCATTATCCATATAAAGTTAGAGTATCCTGCCCTAAATTCCCTAACAGAGCTACAAGGAGTAACCAAAAGCTGAGAAATTGGGACACCCAGCCTCAGGAGGATGAGAGCCACTGCCCTCCATCCCACAACCTGTGCAAGCTCCAAACTCCAAAAGGTTCTCATGACAGAGTCTGGGAAGTCCACCTGGGGATGAAAGATTTGTTCCCTCAGGAACCACAGGAGATCCAGGACCTTCTGAACCAACTGATCAGCCAGTATTTCTGAGGGTATTTGAAATACCACTAAATGCCTTTGTTGAGGTAACTGGAGCCTGACCATTCTTGACCATCTGACTCAGTTTGATTTCAAGGAGTATTTGGAACACATTTCCAGGAATAGGGTGTGATCTTTGGGGCAATCTGTGCAGGGCCAGGGGATGGACATGATGGACATGATGATCCTGATGATCCAACTTAGCATATTCTCTGATCTTCTCATACACCCAAACCCAGCACCTCTACCAGATTTGGAGGTTTAGCTTGTGGGTCCTGGTTTCTCAGAGTCCTGAAATGGGCAGGTATTTCTTCCCTTTATGTCCATAGCAAAATTCTCACTGAACTGAGAGAGAAGAACCAGAAGTCACAGCCCTCAGTAGTGGAAAATGCACAGACAAGTGATGAGGAAGGAAATCACAGAAAACAGCTTGGCTAGAGCTCCCCCAGACCACTGTCATTGCCCCCTTCACCCCATCTGTGTCCTCAGCTGCCAGGAATATTGCACTTGGTACCTGATGTGCCTCCCCCAAATACCCTCAGCTGTGCAGAGCATGGTGGGCTCCAGTTTGGAAACACCAGCCACCCTGAGAAGAGCCCTTTCCCTGCTTGCTGTGATGGGACAGAGCAGGTTAATCCTTTTGCAAGGGTGTAGGCCAGCTGCCAAGCCTTCCTGTGGGGAATCCATCCAAACTTGACTCATCCTCAAGTGATTCAGATTGTTCCCTTTAGTACTTTGAAAAAGGTTATCAGTCTTCTTGCATCAGGCCAGAGTAGGATTAATGGATGAGGGAGAAGGCAACATGCACCACACTTGGCCTCCTCCAGAGTGATTTGGGACTGACTATTCACTTGCCCTTCACAGAAATCCACTTTACACATGTGAAATGAAGGGGCTTGCACTTCTCTGCAGTATCTGAGTACCTCAGGAGATGACCTTGGGCTAGCCAAGCATCCTGGCTCTACTGGACTGGGAGCCCATAAAAAGCAAAGTGAGGGCTGAGTCAAGCCCTTGGTGTGCTGCCCTTGCAGCAGCACTCTGCAGTAAATGCACCAGGCAGAGCACAAAGCCCAGTCAAGAACACAGCCTGTCCAGTGCAAGCACTTCCTAGAACTGGGAACATCACACTCTCCACAAACATCCCCAAGATCACACTGTTTTACAGGCTATGGAGAAACCTGGGAGAAAATGCCTCACCTTTGCTGAACCACCAAAGCCAGGAGAGGAGATGATCAGCATCAAGCCACAGGTAGTCACTACCTCTTTCTTCCTCCCTTGGAGCAAAAAAACTCCTCATCCTCATGCTCACAGATGGGTAGGATCTCCCTCACTGGACATGTCAGAGTGTTTTCTGGTAAATAATTAACATGAACCTGTAGGAGTGGGATAGGAAGAACAGGTGGGAGATGGGAAGAGCAGCAGGAATACCTGGAAAGGACTAAGGTAAGCTGGTTCTGCAGCAACACACTCAGCACCAGCAGGTTCTTCACTTGGTCTTGGAGACTGTCTCCTCTTCTCCTGAGCCCACTTCTGCCCTTGCAGGCATGCCAGGAAACTTTAAGATCTGGGTTAAATTAAGAGGATATTTAGGAATCCTTTTGACTCATTAGTGCTGAAAATGAAAGAAGAGAACTGAAACTAAGAACAAAGAAGATCAGAATGTCACTTACAAACTCTTTACAAATACTGGAATATCACAATAGCCCTAATTAGATCAAAGACATAAAAGACAGGTCATAACAAATATAATCTAGATGGAAGGTCATGTTTATGTCATTGTGTCCCAATCAAAGCAGTCAGAAGTGACCTTGGAAGACCTCAGAACCAGAGCCTGATTCTGGTAACAGCACAGAGCAGCCACACAGCCCCCATTTGTTTCTCAGTGTTTGATATGGGTTTGCCTCAGAGCTGTGCTGGCAGACAAAGATAAGTAACATCAGTTTCCCATTAATCTATGGCCACACAGTCATTTGCATGGAATCAAAACAATATTGCTGATACCCACTTCTCTCCCCATTTTTTATAGCCATGATCTTTTGCCAAAAGCTCCCAAAGTCATCAATAGAAAGAAATCAATAACAGGACTGAAATAATTTCCAGGAATGAAATGCATACCTGTTTCTAGTAAACTCCTAAACAAAAGAGCTATGATTCCTTACTCAAGCACACAGAAAGGCTTTATATAGTGCAAATTAAAAATATATAAAATATACCAATGGCTAGCTATTCCTTAAATATTTTACTGCTTCCTTTTGTGTCAATGCATCTTCTTGATGGGCTTCTGGCTGAAGGCAGGTTGATGGATACCACCAGTTGTGTAAGCAGATGGAGGGAGCTCAATGCTTCAGTGCACATCAGCCAAGTTTGCACAGCACATCCCCTCCAACAGGCTGCCACAACAGCACAGGGGGTGATGTCAGAGGCCAAGTGCACACCAGAAAATAAGCATGTTCTGAGCTCAGAAGGTTAATGACCCATGGTACTGTGTCCTTACCAGCATCTGCCCAAGTGTAGCCTTGCAGACATCTCCAAACTGCAGCAAGGCCAATCCTGCTTCAGCTGCCATGACCTGCTGAGCACACATGAGCTCCCACACTCCTTTTCTGCAGAAAGACTGGTTGAGGACCTGGTCCAGCATGGGATTAAGCAGCATTTCATTTTTCCAAGACCATTTCACTTCTTCAGTCAGTTCCTAGGAACCGACTCCAACATTTGCCCAGGGCAAATGGGGCAGGAGAAATGTGCAGTTGGGTGGGAGGGAAGGATGCAAACTGCAGAGCTCTGACTGAAGCAGAAGAAACAAAGAGAATCTCAGGCATTACTCCTGTCCACCCACAGACAGAGAGGCAACTTCAGAACATGGCCTCCAGCCCTAGAGAACAGTCCCTTTAACAGAGAGCGGTAACTTTGTGACTATTACCAGACCCTTTTTATCTTCTCTATTACTACCTTTATTTCCTCCATGCCAGAGCAGACATTAAAAAAAAAAAAAAAAAAAAAAAAAAAAAAAAAAAAAAAAAAAAACCTATTTGTGACGCCCTTTTCNAGGGCTCCTTTGCATCATCAGAGGATATTTTACATGTTTCAGACTCCAGCTCACAGGTGGATTTGTCTATGGAACATATCCCTGCATATACCACAAAGTGAGTTGATGGTTTGTCATATTCAGACAAGAGCTTGACCACTTTAAATTGTAGTTCAGGGCCAGCCCAGACAGCTTCCTTTCCAAGGCAGGTTGCTGTCACCCCCTGCTCTGGGTGTAGACAAGGCTACTCAGTAGATTCACATAGGAAGAGGAGCACTCAGCCATGAGCAACCTGGAGTTTAAACAGAAGAGGAATTAAAACAATTTCAGCTCCGTCTCAGGTTTTGATTGGTTGGTTTTTAACAAATTGCTTTGGGAAACTCTTTTATCTGAAATGACTATTCTGGAGGAGACAAGGAACAGCTAACACATCTCAAGTAAAGACACATAAAGTCCTGTGACAGCTCTTGTATTGCTGTCACAGTGCATGACACATGGCCTGCCATAATTTGTGTGGAAGATCCTGCCTAGAAGCCAAAGGACAGAAAGGAAAACTCCCACTGATTTCACAGAGTCATAGAATCATGGAATGGTCTGAGTTGGAAGAGACCTAAAAGATCATCTTGTTCCAACCCTGCTGCCATGGGCAGGGACATCTCCCATTAGACCAGGTTGCTCAGAGCCCCATTCAGCCTGGCTTGACCAGTTGCAGGGATGGGATATCCACAGCTTCTCTGGGCAACCTGTGCCAGGGCCTCACCACCCTCACAGTAAAGGATTTTTTCCCAATATCCAATCTAAACCTGCCCTCTGTCAGTTTGAAGCCATTCCCTCTCAGTCTATCACTACATGCCCTTATCAAAAGACCCTCTCCACCTTTTTCAACAGAATACTTAGCTGCAAAAGATTAACTCACTTGATTGCATCAGTAATGTTCAGATTCTTGACACTTACTCATCAACCCAATGGGATTGCCAAGGAGTCCACCAAATTCCAGCCAGCTGACTTTGGCCCAATAAAGTCCTGGTAATTCCTTCATTGGCTGTGCTGATCTACATAAAACAAGTGTGGTATTTCCTTTCCAAACATCTCACCTCATCCCAGCCACAGATCTTTGAGTTTGCTACACACTTACAACAAACTGCCTGAGAGAGAACAAGGACATACAACAGTAGGACAGGAAGAACATGAGTCCATAAAGCTAGAAAGTAAAGGGAATAGATTTTTCCCTTCCTTTTTCTACTTTGGGATAGATAAATGCCTCTAATGTCCAAGTTCATGTATTATCAGAGATGGTCACTGATGACACACCCACATATGAAATTAAACCACTGAATCAGAGAATCATTGAGTAGAAAAAGACCTCCAAGATCATGGAGACCTCCAAGATCATGATCAAACATCACCAGGTGAAGTAAACCACAGCACTAAGTGCCACATCTAGTTGTTTCTTTAACTTCCAGGGGTGGTAGTGACTCCACCATTTCCATGGGCAGCCCGTTCCAACACTTAATATTCCTTGCAGGGAAGAATTGCATGTTACCTGTCAAAGTCACTTTAAGTAGCCAAGGTGCAAGTGCACAAAGGGGCATCTTTGCACTGAATTAGCATTTTTCTCATACCCAGCTTGTGGTAGCTCTTGTCAAGGCTGGGAACAAGCCCAGCTGGTGTTGGCATTGCTGCTGTGCTGCAGGGCACCCATCCCACTGCACAGCTGGGATGGGAGCAGGTGCTTCCCCCCAACCTCCTCCATCAAAAGTTAAGCTATGGAAAATTCCCAAGTTCCAGATGATCTGCCATTAACCAATCATTCTTGTATGTTGTTCTCTGACCAGTTGAACTTGGACCCATATGAGTTGTGCTGTTGACTAATGGAAAGTTAAGCCTCAAGAGCTCTGAAGGTTGGGCCGCTGAGCCTCAAAATCACTGCGCTTTGCCAGTTTGTCTGAAACACTTTGGACTGTACAGAACATTGCTGCTGGGCTTTTATTTTTATTTTTAATCTTAATTTTAGCCAGAATGGCAGAGCAAGAGGATGGAAGAAATGTAGTAAGTGTATTTGAAATGGGCATGGAATTTTACACAGGGCAGAGTTCCCAAAAATAGCTACAAAACAGACTGCTTTAAAAAATTTGATATGACAGATTTTATTGGTGTTAGAAGAATGATTTCTCAGGGCTGTATTTACTGTGGCAAGCCTAGAAGGAAGGGAACATGTGTTCCTACACAACAGAAAGGAGGACATGTGCCATCACACAGCCAGACTGCTTGTGGGACCAGACTGCTCCATCATATATGTTAGTCACAGTGGCACTCCAGTACTGTATGTTCAAATGCTTTTGTAGATATTGACTAAAGACTCTTGAAAATTTGCTCACATCACAGGAGAGGAAGAGGAAAAGTGAATACGTAGATTGGTTGCAATCTGCTTCTTCACTTGGTCACTGTGGGAAAAAATATCCACATGTTCATGTGGTAAGGAAACTCCCTGGATACACTTTCGTGTTTCCCTGGGTCTGGTCTCATACCTAAGTTTCTGTAATGTGGGAAAGGAATAAAAGGAAAAGTTCATAGTAAAATGAGCTCAGCCAAGTTCCCAGTATCCTCATGCTGAAGCTCCTTTCACAGAGCAGCAAAGCAAGGAAACTGCAGGTTCTGAACACAACCTCCAGCTCAGGCAATAGCTCACTGGGAGAAACAATAACCCCTGGAAGGGCTCCAAATGAATCATTATGCCTTTATGAGCAATTGTTTCCCATTGATGGACCTGCTCTCATTCACAAAAAGCTGCTTTTGTGAGGCAAGAGGAAAAAACACATTTGGAAACACAGAAGCAAGTCCCTGAGTGGCCAGGGTGGCATGGTAGCACTGTGAGAATCCAGCTGTTATTTACCCCAGACAGCTGCATGGACAGCATTGAAATGTCTTCATGGACAAACCCTCTTGCTGTCTGCTTCTGTCCCTTATGCCTATAAACTTCACAGTGGAGTTTTTCCTTTGGAGCTAAAGTTTGGCTACAGCACCTCAGCAGTTCCTCTTCCTTTCCATCCCACCAACACAGCCCATGTTGATCACATGGCTCAAGCACTACTCAAGGGCTTAAATGAAGACAAAAGAGGCTGAAATCTGTTCTCTTTCATCTCTCAGTTGAACAGTTGACCAAGTGACAAGATCACTGCCCACCCATCTTGGGAGAGGGTGCTGGAACTCTGGTTGTGCATCTGGTGACACCTTGAGCCATTGGAGTTGTCCCTTTGCACTCAGTTATGGCATGTGGAAGCCCATGCAATTAGAGAAGAGCAAACACAGGTGAAGTTAGCACCTCTAAAATGGCATCTACATGTAGGCAACAGACTGGGGACCCTCCCGGCTTGTGCCTGAGTCTCTGCCTAGGCTACCCAACTGTGTTGACTGCATGGCCAGTGACTGGAGCAGGAACCTGGACACCCAGAGGACAGGAAAACACCAATGGTTAGGATTCTTCACACCAGAGTGAATCCTGTTCTCCGTGCTCTGATGTCTAGTGATGCCTGAGATGTTTTACTAAAACCTACACACCTCCTCACAGGGCTGGGAGATGAGGCACAAGCCCTGCTGAAGCCCTGTGAGCTCAGTGGCTTTCCAGCACATCAAATGGGACCAGGCACCTCCATACAGAGTCCATTCCCAAGCTTGTCTTCTCTGCTTTCTCTGCTAAGCCAAGACATGCTGGCCCATGCCATGAAATGCATTGAATGCAGAGCTCAGGATGCCAGGCTGGGCTGGCTGCTGACATGCAGCAGCCCTGGGGACCAGCCATGGGAATGTGGCCATAAGGTCCTGTGTGCCACTGCCAGCTCTGATGCCTTTCACAGCCCAGCCTGGCTCTGAAGAAGAACACAGCAGGATGGCTAGGAAATGGATGCTTTTTGCAAATGCTACTGAAGCAAAGAGCTCCCACTGTGCTCCAGTGGGAATTCCAAGAGTGGTGTGCCATCCTTTGCTGGGTGAGAGGCATTTTTTTGGCAGCATGAAGGGCTGAACCCTTTTTTGACTCCATCTCTGCATGTTCACTTTTGGAGAGGCCTCTGTTCTTTCTGGAATGATGCACATTTGTCTGCCTGCAGAAGTGGTTTGGAAGCAGCTGTTGAAGCAGAAAGATCCCATTCTGCTCTCTCTCTCCAGGATACCTTGGATGTTCATGTCTTCAAAGTACAGAGCCAAGCTCCTGCAGGCTCCAAGGGCCACCTTTGCTCCCAGCACTAGGAACTGCAGGAAATATTTTCTTCCATCCTCAAAAACTCCTCAGACATGCCAGGCTAAATCTACATTCTCCCAGCTGCTCTGTGCTCCTCTACACAGCATGGGATTGGAAAGCTCATCAGCTCATCTAAGTACCTAAAACACTTGGAAGTTTGAAGCCTTATGAGTCTGACACTGCCTGAGGCTCCTGTCCTGGAGGAAGAGGGAAGATGAGGAAAGGAACATTTTGCTTGGAGCCATGAACAGCAGAATATGCACCAGGGCATCCTAAAGGCAAGGAGCAGCCAAGTCCTTCCTGCAGGGCCTGGAGAGCTGCTGTTCAGCTTTGAAGAAGAAAACATCCCACAGCCTGCAGCCACCCAGCAGAGGACCTGTGGGACTCCATCCTCCTGGAAGGTTTGGGAGCCTACAGCCTCCCTAGCTCCCACCTCAGGCTCATATGTCCAAAACTGTGGTCTTAAACCTCTCCTTCACCAGCTGCTCTGGAACCTGAAGTCTCCAGTGTACCTAAGGGTAGGCTTGCCAATATTTTTCACTGTGAGACTGAAGACACCTTCTCGAACCTAGAGGTGCCTGTGTTTTCAGATCTTGTCTGCTCACCAGACCAGCCTCACCACTGAGTCTTGCTGAGATTCAGCCCAGGAGGCACCTCAGCACAACCAGACCCGCAGAAGAGCACCAAAAGATGAAGAACCTGCTTATTCAAATACTTCTAGGCAATAGCTGGGAAACTCACTCAAAATAGGGAGAGAACTCTTTTTTTTTTTTTCTTTTTCTCACTGTAAAGTTCCTCCTGTACAAAGCAGGATTCAAACCCATGACCTAACTCTCAGTAACCAAGATAAAATATCCAGGAATGAGAGCCTCATATTCACCGCTATAGAAATTTCCTGGTTTCCACCAGGACTCCCTGCAAAGACAGGGCACATTATTGTGCAGCTACATAGCCATGGTCATGGAAGAGTCTCCACTCTAATGAACATTAAGATCTTCAAAAGAAACCAGGCCCAGAATATATTCCTCCTGACTTAACAGAGCAAGGACTGAAAGTCTCCAGCAAGGCTTTCTTATCTATGAGGTGTGAGAGAGAAGAGCCCCCAAATCTCTGCCATCCTTGAGTGTTATCACCATCTAACCATCAAGGACTATGGAATGAGAAGTGTCCAGTTTTCATTCAAGTTGAGAGCTCCAAATCATGGCTTTCAAGTTCCTGCAGCCAGGTGTAATCTGTGTAGTGACACTACATCTCCACTAAATCTCATTTCCTGGACATGTCTGAGAGCTCTAGCCAGGATATGGCATTTTGCTTTCATTTTAACACCTACATGACCATAAGATCTCCCTGAACAACCCTTCACACTTGCTAAAAACTGTGAAAGACTGTAAAAATCCCTGTCAGGTAAATGAAGAGTTAATATTCCTGGGAGGTTATCACTAAAATGGGAATCCTGCCCAGGAATGATGGCTTTATGGGCACAGCTCCACTGTGATGCTTTCTTCAGACCTAGCTGATCTGCCTTCCTCTGTTCAGGAGGTCCATTTGTAGTAAAAATCTATAAATAGTCTGATAGGTTGAGAGAAGAGATGAAAAAGGGCCAGTGCTGGGTCATTTAATGTATAGACAGAGACATGTTCACTTCATCTGTCATGTAAACCTCAACTGCTCAAGTTTATCATTCACTGCCAAAAATGCTATTACAGCAGCTTGAGATTAGAAAGACAGTTTTATTCCTGTTTCTGACTGACCTTTGGATGGATTTTTCAATTTGGAAAAAGAAAAAAAAAAACCACTTTATATGCTCTGAACTGGCGCTTAGAAAAGTCTAACACATTTCTAAGTATAGATGTGGTGATTTACAAGGAACCCTTTTTCTGTTTTTTATAAGACTCTGTCTTTCTTCAGCCATGAATAGTGTATTGGTTCTGACAAGGACACCGGGAACCTTTGAGAGCAGAATTATTTATGACTGAGAGTGTGTGATCCAATGGATAAGAAATTGTACTTATGACTTGGCTCTGCCATGGATGTGCTGAACATCCTTTCCCTTTCTGTGTCTCTTCTTTGCTGCAGTGATGGTACATCAGAGTAAAAAACTGTTTTCTCACTACTGTTTTCCAAATAAACCAGTACAGCCCCATCATCCTGGCAGCACCAGATGATGCCTCCTTGTCTATAATCCCTGCTCCCTGCAGGCTTTTTTTGGCCTAGCCAAGTGTGTTCCAAACCAAATACACCAGTGTCATCAGGTCATTGGTGCTCTTTATGAGTCTGGTACCTGGATTCTCACAGACCAATCTCAGTGCCCGCTCCTAAAATTTACAATAAATTATTTGTATCAAGGTACAGGTGGTCTAATAATGGATGACAGACCAGTTGTGTTAAGAGCCAGAAAAGTGATCCATGATCCAAAGAGAGCACAGGTTAACTTGTTTAATTACAGTTGGTAAGCAGCACTGGGGTAAATTCTGTATTTGCCTAACCTGAGGCTCTGAGATCCAAGTTCCCAACAGGTTGCATCACAATACTCAACAAAAACCTAAAAAAAAACCCTACCAGCATTTAGGGCATGAAAACCTGAGTCTGGAATCCCTGGAAGTTATGTGGTCATGCAAAGGCATCTGGCTTTGCTCATGGCCAAAAGAAATCCTAAACATAGATGTGATTGATTGCCATGAATAATTTGGTATTAGTGATTGCACTGGCAGGTTCCACTTCCTGATGGTGTTCTCCAAATCCCTCACAAGTATCAGCCTTTTCCAAACCCCCCAAAAATGTCCATGCACACTTTGACTGCACAGTGCGTGCACGGTGCTGGGGGAAGGAAATTCCTTATGGAGAAGGTAGTGAGGAACTGGACCAGGCTGCCCAGAGAAGCTGTGGATGTCCCATCCCTGGAAGTGTTCCAGACCAGGTTGGATGGGACTCTGAGCCACCTGGTCTTGTGAAGGTGTCCCTGCCCATGGTAGGGGTTAAAACTGGATGGTCTTTAAGGCTCCTTCCAACCCAAGCCATTCTAAGATTTCTATAATTTCTGTGTGAGGGTGAGTCTCCAGTGTACCCATCTTCAGGTGATGAGCTACACCCAGGATTACCTGGTCTCCATAAGAACCTCTTCTTTCAGCCTGAGCCCCTAAAACCTCCCACCACTGCCTGCTCGCATCACAAAAGTCATCTCCAGCTCATCCTCACTCCACTCCCTTCCCGACCCCTCCCCTCTCCCCTGAAGACATCCTTTTTTACCAAAACGAGCCGTGGAGGCTCGAAAAGACACTGACGTCAACATAAAAGTAAACCAAAGAGCTCTGGTTCCTGTATCATCCCCGCGCCGCGCTGAGCGCCGGGGAGCGAGCCCAGGGACACTCGGTCGGGGAATCCGGAGCGGGCTCAGGGCTGAGCAGCTGAGCTTTCTTTCTCATTCCGGCGGTGTGAGTACTGCCTGCGGCGTGTTTCGGGCTGGGAGAGAGCGGGGAGAGGGAGGGAGATTCACCGGCTGCAGCTTGGGAAGGCAGCGTGCTCCGATCCCGGCTGGGCTGAGAGTTTGGAGGCAGCCGGATGGGGATGGGAGTCCTTGCTGGCTGGGTCGGGAGCGGAGCACGTGGGTTTGGATGCGGGTTGGCTCCACGTGGGTGGGAACAACACTGGAGAGGAAGGAGAGTGTTCTGCACCAGGTGCGGTAGGGATAGAGGAGGGTTGGGGACTTCAGAGCTGGTGCAAAGGAAAAGAGCATCTCGTCGAGGGAAATGTTGGGTTTTCTATAAACTGAACTGATCTATTTGGATGGTAAAGAGCCTTGTGAGGGATTCTGCATGAAAACTTGAGTGTTTCTGGTAAATTTCCATATATAGATTACTTTGTGTGAAGTCCAGCTACACACACACCTGTGCATCCCACAAGTGTCCCTGTACAGAGATGCAGAACGAGACACAGGGTTTTTAGCCTCATCCATGGCCATGAAATAGGGATCTGAGAAGGCTCAAAATGAACTTTATAGTTTGAGGTTAGGAAGCAGAAAACTTTCCCCAGGGAAACGATATGGAAATATACTCACTCTGCTGTGTGCATGGGGGAAGTAGCTGAGCCAGAGCTGGGATGGCTGAAAGGGATGAATGGCCTCACTAGGTCCATCAGGAAGTCTCTGCCAACTGAGACATGTCTGGCCACAGTACAACATAGAGAGAGCATCTCCCAGTGTTTACACAACCCTCACTCAGTGGCAGCGTGATGAATTGGCAACTTCGGACTCATTTCAGCTGTGTTTTGGTGACAGGAGGCGCCTTTTCCTCTAACATTTCTCACATGCCAGGGCCAATTGCTCTTCTTCAGCAAAAAAGCCAGCCCTTTTTCTGAAATGACAGCTCCTGCAAAGCTGAAACTCCCCCATTCAGAAATAAAACAGTGGGCATACAAGTTTAATCCCTATTACTTGCGCGTGACGGTCCCAATTGAAAACCACCAGGGCAAATACCTCTGTCGCCCACAATCAGATGCAATGCTGCATCTCAGCTCACCCTGTAAATCTCGCCCTGAGCAGGGGAAATCTGGGCAGCCATGGAAAAAGGAGGCAGAAATGCCCACCACCTTCCTGTTGTAGCATCTGCCAGCACAAGCGAGGGCAGAAACCTCCCTTTCTTAACTAATGAAATTTTTCCATCTCCTTAGTGCACAGATATCTCTGCCAACCCACAGTTAGAAGGAAGATCCCCATCTTCCCCCCATGCTTTCTCACAAGCACACAGGGCAACTTAGCAATGCAATTGAGCAGCTACTTTTTATTAATCAATTTCAGAGCATTTTCCCTCACCCTGGTCATGCCTCCTTCCCTATGTCTCCAGTGCGCTGAGATAAAAGAGACACAGAGCCATTTCTTCCCTCCCCATGGAGCTTAAAGGGGCCAAAAGCATCCTAAAAGTCTTTCTTCCCCCATTTTGAGGCAGAAGGCAAAGACCAAGGAAGGAATTGCACATGAAACATCTCTCACAGCACGTTCTCCCCGAGGCAGAGCAAGCAGAATGGAGGAGGCTGCTGGACACAGCAATAAATCCCACCAGGCGCACGTTCCACAGCTCTGCTCCCACTTAAGTGCATCATGCCCTTGGGATGATGTGGTTCTCAAAGGGATGCAGGCTGTCCTGGCCCTACATCCCCTTTCAGAGGGGGAAGACCAAATCCCGCACTCCAACTTGTCAGAAGGGCTGCAGGATTTTGGCAGTCCACATTTTAAGGGGCTGGAGACAAGTAAAGGGGCACGTTTAGCAGGCAGGTGCTCATCACATTTAGGGAAACCTCGCCGAGATGTGAATCTAGCTGCCTAAAATCAGGAACATCCAAATCCCCAAGCCCTTTTTAAAATGGGAGACAAAATTCCCCATGGGAGTAACATTCAAAGTGCACATTTTTCGGACTTCAAGTCCAGGCTGAATGGAGCTTTGAACAACCTGTCTAGTGGAAAATGTCCCTGTCATGGCAGGGGACTTGGAACTTTAAGATGATCTCTAATCTTTTTTGCAACCTAAGCCATGCTGGGGTTCGATGATTCTGTGATTTCCTTTTCCACCCTGGGCTGTTATAGCAGGTTCCTATAAATGTCCAGTCACCAGGTTTAGGAGGAGGTGAGACTGCTTATCACCTAAAGGTACATGTTAGTGAACATCCCATGACATCTATGGTAAAATCTACAGCCCCTTCTGAGGAATGTCTGCTACTTCTTAGCCAGCTCATCTGTAAATGCTGTAAGGACCTTTCCTGCTCTCTGTTTTGCCTCTCATCCATTTTTCATCCTTGCATTTTAATTTGTTGCTTTTAGCTGTACATTTTTTGCAGATCACAAATAGCTGAGCAAATCCTACTGGATGGCTTAGCAGGGAAACACTTCCCATCCAGTAAATCCCAGAGAGGCACAGCAGAGTCCAGCCAAGCATGACAAAGTCCAGAGACAGAAGTAGTTGTGCTGAGGTGAAGGATGAATCAAGGGAATAGAAAAGTGAAGCCCAGAGCCAGAGCAAAGGATCAGTAAAGCTGTGGGGGTCCAGATGGGATTAGGCTGAGCTGGCTGTGACAACCAAAGAAATGATGTCACCCATCAGGATGACACTAACCAGGGATTCTGCTGTTCAGTCTCAGCATGATATTTACTGGGATCGATACACCATTAGTGTATAGACACAGAAGAACTGAATTCTTTATTACCTTTTACACGCAATCCATAAAAGATGTACATCTCATCTATCACAGCCTGAAAAGCACCACTACACCCATTATCACACAACAGAAAGGATGGCTTCTTCCACACTGAATCAAAAAAGATTTACTGTCAAATGTCCTCTCCTCTTTGTGGCTCCAGCCACCTTCTCTACAAATACCCAAAAAGATGGGGCTCTGGGAAATTCCCCTAAGGCTAAAATTATAGGGTATGGCTTCAAGTGTGGTGGTCCAGCAGACAGCTTTCCATCCTTGAAAGCACTGAATTTGTCACCCTATGGCTCATCAGACAGATGGATTTGGGCCACTTTGAGGGGCTGCCCCATTGTGAGGCTATCACAAGTAGTCTTTGGCCTCGTGGATGAGGGCAGGGATGCCTGAGGAGGTTTGCCAAAATTTTGTTTCATTCAGAGCTACCAACAACTGCAAAGACCTCCATCAGAGTAGGTTGTTTCCTGCAGGTAGGCATTAGCAAGGTGAAATGGCACTGAGCCACACAGAGCCCAGCACAGGCATTTGTAACCCACCAGGGTCCTCTCAGAGTGGTGAACTCAGAAGGATGCAGTAAAGTGGGAACCTGGGCACAGCAGAACAAGGCACTGAGACAGCCTCAGCAGGAAAACCAGATTCTTACATGACAGAAGGAGGTTTCTAGCACTCAAGTGCAGAGGACAAGAGATTGCTGGAGGTCACACACCTCCACCACACAGAGCCACTTAAAGATCACTTACTTCCAACCCTGCTGCCATGGCAGGGACACCTTCCACTAGACCAAGTTGCCCCAAGCCCCATCCAACCTGGCTTTGAATGCTTCCAGGGATGAGGCATCCACAGCTTCTCTGGGTGACCTGGTCTAGACTCTCCTCACCTTCACAGTGAAGAATTTCTTCTTCATATCTAATCTAAATCTCTCCTAGTTTAAAACCATTCCCCCTTATCTTATCAGTATCTCCTTGTTGAAAAATTATGGAATTATAGAGCAGCTCAGTTTGGAAGGGACCTTAAGTGAGACATTCAGCCAGGTGCAATTTCACCTTTATCCCCAGTCTTTTTCTGGCAGGATGGAGAGGGAAAGCTGAGTTGTCATGCTGGGTTTCACCTGCTTGGCACTCACAGAGCTGCAGTTCCCCGGCAGCCAGGCTGGCTCCTTTTGCCTGAGTGGAATATGCCAAGCAATACATCTCTGAGAAAAATCCAGGCTGCCAAGCTGTGTTATGCTGTCTCCAGCTACCAATTATGTGGATAAATTGATTGTAGTTAGAGTGATAAAGTAGCACAACAAATACACTTTCAAGAACCAGTCCTTTTTCACACACCAACTTTGAGGCTTCCTGCTGCTTTGATAAAATACACAGAAAATTGTCTGCAGGCTGTGGTGGTGTTAGAGACACAGACTTGTGGAGGCTGAGGCAAACCAGCAGGAGGTTTAAAATACATCAATTACTCCACATTTGTGCACTATTGTGCAAGGCAGGTTGCTCAGATGCTCTCTGAAGGGGCCACCATAAAGCTCACTCCGACCAGCAGCCGCCTCAGAGGATACCCAGGACTGAAATAGCAAGGGGCAGACGTCAGGAATCAGAGTCACTGGCAGGAGAGGGAAAGGAAGAGGAGTCGTGCTGCCTCTGTCCCCTGCCTAGATTAGATCTGTCTCATACCAGGGCTGTTCTTCTCCCACTCACAACAGTATCAAATTCACCCAGAGAATCAGAGCTGCTAAGATGCTGGCATTAACAACCCTCAACTGTATTATTCTTTGTGAGCAGCTTGCCTAAGGAAGTGTAAGATTATTTTAAACATTGATTTATTAATACACCCAGAATGGCTCAAGCCACTGGTTCTTGCCCAAGGGAGTTCAGCAATGGAGCTCAGCATCTTGACTCACAGTATTGAGACTGATATATGACTAGCTATGATCAGATGGTATATCTAAAAATACAGAGCCTGCAGTTTATTTTTCTTGGAAAATGGAAAGACACCCAAAGAAGCAGAGCCCAGTTTAGCATCACAGCAGGCTGGATTTTTGCTTTAAAGAAGCCAGCAGAATTTGCCCAAAAGAAGGTGCCATCGTAAAGCCATGAGATTAACTTGTGGCTCCAGCACCGTGGGGGGAACCTCTGGCTGCTGCTGTGGCTCTAACTCTGGATTACACAGGACAGAGATGCTGATTGCACATCCCTGCCCTAGAAGGCACAAGCAATAGGATTCCTCTTACACAAAGGAAGCCTCTACACTGACACCATGACAAACTGGGCTGGTCATCTGGTCCAGCCTTTGGACCTTTCCCAGGGAAGCTGCCTTGCACCTTTCCCAGGGAAGGTGCAAGCTTCCCAGGGAAAGGTCCAAAGCTGCTTTTCCTTGCAGCTTCCCAGGGAAGCTGCCACAGCTGTTATCAGGTTTGCCTTCTGTTGTCTCTTCTGTAGATTAAACAAGCCCAGTTCTGCTGGTCTGCCCCGATGGGTCATGTTTGCTGGCCCTCCTGTCATTCCAACTGGTTTGGTTTGGATGTTTTCCAAGGCAGAAACACATCCCCCTCTCATTAATCAATTTAACAGTATTTATTACATGTAATAGCGCTTTTGAAGAAAATCCTCCAGGTGACATGAAAGGCACATCAAACAGCACCTTGCAGCACTCCCAACATAACAAAGACTGAAGCTATCAGTACCAAGATGAAATTATGGAAAGGAATGATTCAGCAGTGACAGGTTACGCTTTTGCTCCTGATTAAAAATTTGCTTTGAGACCTTAAACACAAACTGGAGTAGAGCCTTGGTCTTCCCTCCATCATGGCATCCACTGCCCACACCTCAGTGAGTTCAATACCTCACCAGCAGGGACAATCTGGTGCTGTCTATAATCACATCCCAGTCAGAGAAAATATCCCTTTAGATTTCTGAACTGTCATGTTTCCACCTGACTCAGGTCTCAGCAGGTTTTTTTGGCTCCAGGTGGGAGACAAAAAGTCCATGACCCCACAGCAAAACGCATCACCACCACCACAAACAGTACTAGCTGGATTCTGCTGCCCAGCACCCTGTTCCGTTTGTTTTTAGGAGAAAATGGATTATTTTGACATTGCAGTTTCCATTAAATCACATATGTGATTCCCTTCTTCCCTTCCTCAAAATTTCCCAGAGCACTTCTGCCCATTGTGGTTAAAGGGACGGTTTCAACCATAAGGAAACTGAGGCACCTCCCCATTTTTTTGTCCCCAGTGAGACCCCTGACACAGAACTTGCTGCAAGGACAGGATCTGTAATTCTCAACAGCTGAGAACACAAAGGAACACACCCCCTTCAAAATAAAAAGAGAAAAAAAAATCAACAAATATACCAGCTTCTTCCAGAGACAGCAATTTTAGGAATCATTTGTAAGCGAGCAGCAGGGTGGTTGTTGGGGTTCTTTTCTTCCCAAATGGGGCCCTTTCTTTTCTTCCTGTTTCTATAGGGCTTTTCATCACTGTGGCATTTCCTATGATAATCCCTCAGATTTATGCTGCCCTGTTCCAGATCAGAGCATTGCTGAGCTCTGGACACATCTAACAAAAGACAGCCCTGCCCCAAGCCTTTCCAAATCTCTCCAGATCATGCAAACAAAGGGAATGGGAGAGGAGGATTAACAGGTTTGTAGACATTGAGCAGGGAGAGCATGTTTTCTCTAAAGCCTTTTTTTAGGTTTGTGGGTCCAAGTACCAGATTTTCTGAGTTGCAGGTGTCCTTCCTCCTGGGCTAAGTTACTCAGACTGTAAAAAACCCCAAAAGTTGAACAGATGGCCCTGGGAGCCTCCTACTGCCCCTTTCCAAGTTTGTGGTCACTGCTAAATCAGAGCAGGTGGAGATACCAGACTGGGTGTCTAAGTTCCCCACCGCTTCCTTGCCATGGGTTTTCAAATGTTCCTCTGGCCTCTGCATCCTTGCAGGGCACAGCACATCTTGAATTCAAGGTTTTCTGGCTCAGCCCTGCCACACTGTACTTCCCACTGCCACAAACACAGAAGCAGAGTGCTAAGAGCTCTCTGGGGGCTCTTCAACCATCCAGGACCAACAATCCTGCCAATTCCTGCTCTGCAGCCTTCAAACCAGAGCTGGGCAAGAGCCACTCCACCCAGCACTGACCTCCCAGGGCATGGTGCCCAAGTAATGCCAAAGCCCAGAGCTTGTGTATCTTTCCCCTTCAAGCACCAGTGTCCCTGTGAGCCCAGTGACAAACAAAACCAACAGGAAATACTTTGCTGGGAATGGGGAGAATTCTGCAGTGAGGTTATGACACTGGACATTGAGTTCTTGGCAATTAGTTTCTGAATCTTTGAAAAAAATAGCCAAAAAAATAGTACAAGAGGTGACTGGCCAGACCTGGACTGGGGGGGCCAGAAAGGTGCCAGCAGGATCCTGCAAAGGATCCCAGTGAGGTTTGGATCAGTAGGGGCAGCTGAGACATTACATGCTTTGTTGGGTGGCCAAAGAGTCCTGGTGCTTCACTTTTCTGGAGCCTTTTACTGAGGAACCTTGTCAGAACAGTTGTGAGACCTGTGGTAAACAGGGCAGACTGGGATGGAGAGAGGGATACTGGCTCACCCTCACAGGGTGCATTTGTAACAGTAAGGGACTTCATACCCCTTGCCATGCAAGAACTGGAGATAGGCAGAACCAATGTGCTCCAAAGCAGACCCTTAGGAAAGACCTCAGAGTTACCCAGAGGAGCAGCTCTTTGTGTGCTGCAGATATCTTCATTTTTCTTTTAGCTCAATAGGTCCATCGGCAAAAATGCCATGGCCTGGGGAGAAAAATAGAGGGAGAGCCAGTGGTCAGCAAAGCCTTTGCAAATATGCAGCAGGCAGGCAGGAAACTGGCTCCTACACTCTTCCTCCCCCATGCCTGACTCACCCAACAGGGTCCATGGCCATCATTTTAGGGCATCACTTGTCTTTCCCTGACCCTCATCAAGCAGATGAATCACAGCTGGATGGCATCAGCAGAGGCCTCATATGGTGATTTCCTTCCTTGCACAAACACATGGATGGGGAACCTGTTCAGAGGCAGGGATATGAAATTATGGTGGCCTCCAGCCCTTGCAGTCCTCTGAGGACTCAAGTGACAGCCTAGAGAGTTCTGGGAAGGGCCTGTGATCCTGTGCAGTTGGCAGAGGACACAGACTGTGCCCTGCAGAGCTGCAGACGTCAGGTAGGTACAGCTGCCTCTAGACCCTGCTGAGATGCCATCAAGGGAGCCAGCTGGACCATCTTTTGTGGCTCTCCACAGTCTCTGCTGCCCATGCTGACAGTCAGGTAAAAAGCCCTGGGGGTTTTCAATGTCACTGGGGGAGCAATAGAAGCCCTCCTTCTCCAGGGGAGTTCACATTTCTTTGTCTATTTGGTGTTTCTATCCCGTCATCCCTTGAAACAGATTCTAAGAATTAAAAGAGAAAGCTCTGATCTTTTCCTCCAGTCCTTCCAGCTACACCTTAGGCATAACCAGCATGAATGTCTCAGGGTTCAGACCAGAAAGCAAACCCAGAATCTCCCAGATGTCCCAGCATGGCACATCTGGATCACCAAAAGAACAGCAAAGAATGACCTCTCAATAGCCCAGCAGGTGAAGCCACGTGTTGCTCTCTTTGGCTCCAAATAAGCAAGGGCCACAAGCTAAAAGCCAGGCTAGAGACAAATGCCAGCCTCAATCTTCCATGTTCTTTCAACTGGACTTCACTTGGATTCTACCAAAAGCACCAGAAAACCCTGGATCTGCTTTCAGGATCTGCCCATTTGCCATGCTATCACTTCCACAAAGCACCACCTCAGGAGCCACCAAAGAGGGCTTTGTTCCCACACTGCTCTCCAAGGGAACACACATATCACTTCTTTATGATAAGGAAGTGTGGTGGGGTTGAAGAACACCTGACCTAGGTGGAAAGTTCCTACATATCTCTGTTGCCCATGGACTTCCCCCTAAATCAATGGTGACTCCTGGAAGGTGTTCCAGTGCAGAAATTTCTCCACCCTTGGATCATTTGTGAGAACCTTCATGGTTCTCTGGGTCAGTTCTGATTGACAGCATCCCATAACAGCCTTGGAAACTGTAGACAATCAACATTTTAAGGCAGTGCATATCATAGAGACATACATGAATTTTTGTCAGCACTTTTTAAGGCCTGATGATCTTCTAGGATAGATTTCCCAGAAGGAAGAGTAGTTTGAGAGGGTAAAATGGATGTAAACTCTCCTCTATGCCATTAACTTTATCTGCCATGGCAAAGGGTTACTCACTTAGTGAGCTCACATTGTTGCCTCTCCATCAAGCCTGCTGCTAAAAAGGGGTTTTCCAGACAGGACAGTGAAGATCCCACCCTTCAGTGTCATCCATGCAGTGAGGATCCCACTTTTTGGTCACCTCCACACAGTCATGACCATGGCTAAAGACTCCTCAGTTTTCTGAACTCTGTTATGTCTATGTTCAACACCTTCTTGGGTAAGAATTCTCCTTCACTGCTGAAGAAAATAATTAATTTGTGAGGATCTGTTCAGTTTAAAAGAGCCTAAATTCAGCTTCCAAAAAAACCACAGGCATGTTTGGACACTGGATTTGGGTCCTTGCAGAGCTGGTCAACAAAGACACCTTGAAAGCTGATCTGGCCATGTGCCTTGAGCCCATCTCAGCTCTGTTAAAGTTCATTATGCAGTGCCCAATCTCAATCTCTTCTCCCACAGCAGGGGATCAAAGGCTGCTCAATTTCCCTTTTTGAATAGGACTGGAAGAGTATATCCTTCTCCTGACAAAAACAGGACATGTCCCCAGAGGGATGTGTGGTATCAGCTTTCTCTCCACCTTCCTCAAGAGCTGTCTGTCCTCCTGCTTTTCTACACTGTGCTGCAGAAGACATTAACCAGAGCTCTATTCTACATGGCAAGGTTAAGGGATTGCTAGGAATTACCATGGGCTGGTAGCATCCTTCCCTGATGTAATTATTAGTCCTTCTAGGTGCTGATTTTGACAGAGTCTATACCTTCTTCCACCTCTGAGATTTAATACTTTGGTATATTCAATGAACAAGCTTGAAAATTTTCCACTTACTAAAGCTTTATTTTTTTTTTCTGCCTTTCTTACTCCCTCTGGGAGGGTGATAAATGACTGAAAATCAAGAGATGATAGAAGCTCTTCATTTATCAGCTATGGTTGCAACTCTTCCTGAAGTTGAATGTGGGAACTGGGTCTGGGACAAAGCATGGCCCTGAGCCCGGATGTGCCTTCTCCACCTTAACAGCAGCATCTGCTTCCCAATATGGCATGTTCTGCACTATCTCAGGCACAACTTGAAACTTTGCAGCTGTTGCCACTCAGAGTCTAGCTCTAAATCCAGCAAGGAGGGAGAGGCTGGGATAGTGGGGGAGTGCAGGGCACTGATTATCCTGTGCACAGAGATGGGAATGCAGCTCTCATGAATCATGAAGAAGCATAAAACCAAACCAGTCCTCACATAGGAAGGACCAGACAGACTCAGAGAAAGTGGACAGAGTGCAGGTACCAATAGATCATCCCGGAGAAAAGTCTTTCTTACAGTCTCACATTTGTAACTCCAGAGAGCCATTCCCTAAATATAAAAATTTTGTTGACAGGCTGCAAGAAACCTAAGCATTTGCCACCATAGGCATTGAGAATGATAGAATCATAGAATTCTAAAATGATCTGGGTTGGAAGAGACATTAAAGACCATCCAGTTCCAACCTCCTACCCTGGTAGAGACTTTCCCCCGGTTGCTCCAAGTCCCATCCTGCCTGGCCTTGAACACTTCCAGGGATGGGGCAGCCACAGTTTCTCTGGGAAAACTGTCCTGGTGCCTTGAGAGGGTCATGGTTTGTTTTTTCTCTTTGTTCTTACCCCTGTTGAACTTCCAGGATGGAGGGAACTGAAGGTAAGGTGATCACCCAGACAGGGCTCATGAAGTCTTTCCAATCACCATTGCTTCCCAAGCATAAGGAAGTGAGAAACAAATGAAAGTTCAGGCATGTGCCTGAGCTAGAGGGCAGTTGTGGAAGGCTGGATGCCTGGATCAGGGGGCTCATAAAGCCAAGGAGGATGTTCCTGAAACTGGGGGAACAAGCTGCTCCTCAATGTGAGGAAACTCAAAATAGAAAATCAATAAAATAACCAGACAAAAAGGATCAGCTCAGTCTTCCTGGGAAAGATCCAAGGGTGAAAAAGTAATTCCAGAAAATGAGGTCAACCTTCTCTAATAACCATAGCTACTGTTTGTGCTCCAGTGAGACATGCATGTGTGCAGTTTACCTCTCCTCTATTTATGGATTTGGCCTCTTGACCTGGAATTCAATGCCTCTCAGTTGATCCTGTTGTGTTGTGACAGGCCATATCCTGCGTGTTTATTGCATTGGCACCAGTGTTGTCTTTATCTAAAGTGTGATGCAGGCCAGGGCTGATACTAAAATCCACCATCCATTCTCTCTATATTTCTAAACAACTAAATTTGATGTAAGTTCTCACTTTTTTTCTGCCATTTCTCCCAGAAGAAATCTCCAAAGCTACTGAAAATCTCCTGGGGAGAACATCTGTGCAAACCCCAAAAAAGTACCAGTTTGGTACCCAGCTTAGAGCAAGAAGTGGGACTTGATGTGGAACTTGAGGGATTTTGAGTCCTTACTGCATCAATCAGCAGAGATGTCTTGAAAGCTGCTCCGGCTGTGTGATTTGAACCCATCTCAATAATGGGATAATTCATTATGCTTTGTCCAATATCAGTCTCTTCTCATGTAGTCAAGGGTGTAGAGATACTTAAATCTCCACTCTGAGAGAGACTTGACACCCACAATGACTCTACCACCAGTAGGGAAGGGCTGTATGAAGATGGAGGAACATGTTGGAAGGCTCCTTTGCCACCTATGCTCAGCCATTTCAGCCCTGGATGGATCTCATTATCTCCTCTCCCAAATGACTGCAGGCAACACTACCAAAGTGTGCAGGGTCAACCTTTGGTTCCCTGTGCCAGGGTTTTCTCAGGGTCTGGACAGCTGGGTTGGTTCAAAGCACATCCCAGGCATTGTGGCATTTGGTTCAGCACCTTGCTGCAGCTCCCAAGATGCTTCTCTCTAATCCCAGTTCACATCAGGAAGATGGAAAGAGGGGCATTTTTCCTCATGGTGGTGGCACTGCAGTTGCCCTGAGCTGGCAAGTTCCCAGCAGGGAGATTTTGTTCCCACAGAGACACAGGAAAATTGACCTGGGGGCAGCAACATCAGTTTTAGTTTACTAGAGATGTTCAAGCATTAGCACCGTGAGTATGGCTGGAGCCTTCTTCAGCGTTTACAGCACTTCATAAATTTCAGAGAGATTTAGGGCAAGGAGCCAGATGTTTGGAGAGAAATTCTGAACACTACAGACAAGTGGAAATATTTTTTTTTTTTGGTAGTGTATATTTTTTCCCATTAGTTGCAAGGCTATATTTAGAAGAGGAGGGGGGAGAGAGGGAGAGAGATTAGGCATTTCTTCATATTCTGTAGTCACTCCAGTTGTTCTGCTTGTAGGAACAGATGTCTCTTTCCTGGGCTGATAGCAGTCAGGTCCACAAGGAAACTTTCTTACCAGCAGCTCCTCTAACATAGAAGGGAGATCAGGACAGAGGTAAGTCAGTCTGTCCTGCAGGAATACACTGCAAGGACCATTGCAGGGAATGATTTGGGATATTGGTCAGAGACAAAGAGGGGGGCATGGGATCAGATACATTGGGGGGCCAGGAAGGATTTGCTGGATATTGGACTCCAGGTTCTGGCTATTGCAGCAGGGAGTCCTGGAAGGGGTGGGAGTGGAAAGGGTCCTGCACTGAGCATGTGGATGAGCAGCTCGGGAAGTCTCTGGCTCTGTCTAAGCAGCAGGTGTGGAAATCCCTTGGGAAGCATCTGACTCAAAAAGCCAGGCTGTGCCAGCAGCTAGCAGGGGCTGCAAGGAGCTTCTCCCTTGTGACTTTCTTTGCTCTTGGGATTTGGGGCAGTGTAAGGATGTTTGGTTGTTCTTCAAGGACATGGAAGGTTATGGGAAGTGTGCAAATTTGCAGGATTTCCTTTCTTGAAAAGTACTGTGACAGTTCTTGTGAAGAGGGGAGTGATGTCATTTGTACATGTGTACTCTCAGATGTAATTAAATTTTGGTGAAATATCTTCAGAAAGATTTTGGAAGCCAGCAGAAGAGACAGTGCACTGCCTGGAATGGGGTCAGCTGTAGTGGGGATGTTTCACCTGTTTGACTATGCAGCAGGGTGCAAGCTCAGCTCTAGGAAAAGTGCTCTCTTCCCTCTCTGAACCCACTTGTTGGGTCAGTAGAAGGAGAAAGCAGATCCTTTCCAAGGTCCTTGGCAGACCCTTTCAGAAATGCTCCCTGTTTTCACAGCAACACACTCACCAACACCACTGAGTTTTTCCAGGTTGACCTGGTGAATCCAAAATTTGAGGAACCCTGAAGGCACTGTGGGGTCTGCACAGCACTGTCATATGTGCCTTGCTAAGGAAACCACAGAAACCAGTCTCCCAAAGGGTTAAAACACATTTGTCTATCCTGGGATGCCTCAAAAACTGTCTGCTTCCTAACGGGGTCTCCCACCTCATTGCATTCCCTGGGCCAAGACCACACATGGCTCCGTGCCTCAGTTTCTCCCGGCAGTCAAGAGAGCAGCACAGCTTGGAGTGAGTGCTGGGAGGCAGAGCTGGTACACCTGACCCCTCTGCACTGCCCCTTCATCCCTACCTGCACTGGTGCCCTGTGCTCCCTGGGGTGTGGGCATTGTTTCACCAGTCCTGCATTCCCTGGCTGTGCAGGAGCCCAGGTGTTTCCCCAACAGCAGAACTCTGCTGTTGTTCTTTTACTGCCCTTCTCAGCTTCTTGCCAAAGGAAAGAGCAAGCAGACAGCTGAAGGCAGGAAGAGGAGAAAGTGCTCAAAGACTGCTAGATTTGCAATTAAAAATTTCCTTCTTAAAAGCAAGCAGCACTAACCAGGCCAGATACTGTTTTTTGCACTTGCCTGTGAAGTTCCTGCATGTGCCTATATGGTAATTTTCACTGCACGCTTCTCCTTGCACACAGCCACAATAGCTGTTGTTCCAAACTGACATTTCTAGCACTTTGTCTCAGGCACCCTGGAAACGCTTGATGGATTACTGTAATCCCTATAAAATCAAACACATTTCTCTTTTACTGTTACAACCTCCCAAGAAGACAGGCTCAAATCTATCTTTACTGGTTGGACCCACAAGAGTCCAAATCTATATGTTTTGTTTAAGATGTAACTTTTTTTTAAAAAATGTTAAAAATCTTGGGAAAAAAAAAATACCCAAAAATACATGTTTTCTCTCAGGTATAATGGTCCACAAGGGACAGAGAGGTATACACTCAGGAAGTCATGCTCTGATTTCTCTGAAAGTAGCAGAGCTGGAAACACACAGCACCTACTGCAGAGATGTCACTCTGTACTCCCTTGTGACAGATGGCATTTGGTACAAGCCCTGACAGGGTATGAGATATTGGTCTTTTAAATGCTAGCAGCATGATTGATAGAGCATTCACTAAGACACTTAGCATTTCTGCCACTCCAAGGCCAAGATCTGATAACACAGAAAAGAGGGACACAAAAGATACAGAGGTATTGATCAGGCATCGTAGACATCGAAATGGAGGAGGGACTTTTCTATATAGTGTGGTATAAAGAAGCCTAAAGAAGCAAACCCCCTTTATTATTACCTTTATTATAGGTGACCAGTACTAGCAAGACTCATCAGAGATATGCTGGGGGACCTCCAGGTTCCCACCACTGCTGGGAGGATTTTTGTAGGTCTGGAGAGGCATGTACAACCCCACTCCTCTTTTTGCTTGCATGTGCACATCTGGGCTCTTCCTATCAAAGGCTGAGGCATTGTTTCTGCAAATGGCCATAGAGGAGGTTTAAATTCATAAGAAATTTGCCAGTATGTGAATTTTGTCCTCTGTGTGTCTCTGGGAGCTTCATTTCAATTTTTTCATGCATGCTCAGGGCTGAGGGAGAGCCATGCAGACCTTTCCAAGTTTTAAATAGATTGTCTCTGGGGAGTCCAGGACTGTGATCTGTCACCTGGTTTTAAGCAGCAGGTTCAAGCCTAGATGCGGAGAGTTGGCATTTGGTCCAAGCCAAGTGGCATCAGTCCCATCTGGGTCACTTTGCTCCGTGCAGAAGAGGAATGCACTTTGGAGAACTGTGCTCTGCCTTGTCTGACTGGCAGTGATTCCTCACGGCCTAGGGTGACCTGCTGGGCTAAATCATTGCCTGGGCATCCACAGACTATTTCTTGTCCCAAAATGAGCTAGGGATGTGAGTCCCTCACCTTCAAAGGGTGTGATTTTGGCCTTGGGCACACGGAGAGCACAGGATCCACCCATGTGTATACACAGAGTTGAACTTGGTTTGATAGGTGGAGCTCAGATCACAACATAGAGCAATATCTATTGCCCATGCACAGCAGGGCCTTGGAGATGCAGGAGCACACAGAGGCAAACTGGGCATCTCAGGCAGGAGGCAAACAGCACATCAACAACACCAGCCCAATAACCAGCATTGAATCAGCCTCCACACATCCTAAGTCTGTGATTGCTTACAGATCTTGAAGGATTACCCCCTATGCCTGACACTGGACATACAAGTTTTCCATCTTGCCAGATGGGAAATCTGATTCTCATGGCCAACATTAGAGATTCAAAAATCAGTGTGGTGGGGTTAATCACCCTTGGCCTTGAGAGGAAGCTGTATGAGGAGCAGGTGAGGTCACTTGGTCTGTTCAGCCTGGAGGAGACTGAGGGGAGATCTCATCAAAGTTACAACTTCTTTGTGAGAGGAGGGGCAGGCATAGATCTCTTCTCTGTGGTGACAGGATCCAAGGTAATGGCCTGAAGTGGTGTCCAGGTAGGCTTAGACTGGATGTTAGGAAAAGGTTCTTCACCCAGAGGGTGGTTGGGCACTGGAGCAGGCTCTCCAAGGAATTGGTCACAGCACCTGACAGCTCAAGGAGCATTTGGACAACTCTCTTGGGCACACAGTGTGACTCTTGGGTATGGTCCTGTGCAGGGGCAGGAACTGGACTCTATGATCTTTGTGGGTCCCCTCCAGTTTAGGATATTCTGTGATTCCAGACAAAAGCTGCAATTCAGCACATGACCATGCAAACCACCAGACAAAGTAGAAATTGCTGGCCATCACACTCTTCATGACACATGGGAAAGCAGGCCATGGCTGAATAGTGTCCACACCCAGCAATTAGCTATCATCTGTCCCAGTCAGGCTGGTTCTCCCGTGGTTTGGCATAAATCTGAAATTATTTCTCTTCATGAAAACAACAAGAAGCAGGCAACACTCTCTTTTTTTTCACAGAAACCATCCAACCCTCTTTGCTGTGTTTCAATGCCAAAGCAATTGTGAATTTTCAGGGAGTAAGATCTAAATGAAAGGATGTGTGGTGGAGAATGTTAACAAATGCCTTGCAGGTTCACATTAGAGGAAACAAGGATCATTCTCAGTGCCTGTTTGTGTGGTTGTCAGGTCCCATTTCCTCCATCCTCCTAATGTTTTTCACTCTGCTGCCTAATTTCAACTACAATTTGGCAGAAGAGAAAGATCACCTCAATTTTCAGGAAATTAGGCAGCAATGAAAGGAGAAAGTCAAACAAGTGTCGGAGCCAAGGGAAGAGCTGGAATGTGAGTGCTCATTAAGGCAGCCAAGTGTCCACATGGGAAAAAGTTATAATAAGCATCACAAGCAGGGCAAAGCATTCCCCCAGCTCTGTGAGCCACTGTGAGACATGAGACTGCAAGAAGTCAGGTGTCATTTAATCTGACACTCATAAAACTATGTGTTTTGTGTCTCCAAAGTCCCTTTTATGTCCATGGAATTGGAGGGGAAGGAATAATCCAGCTCTGCTCTGGATTTGACTATTTCCAACTGCAATTCCCCAGAAGGTGGGTGTTTCACACACTTGTTCCAGACACCCTCAGACCTGGAGGTTTAAAGGAGACCTCAATGCCCAGGAATCAAGTGAGAGCAAAGATCTGATGCCCAAAAAAATGGGATCTTACCTGCCCTGAGAATAGCCCCATTTCCACTGTGGAGTAGAATCTCTCTCCCCTAGAATTATCTCTCTTCTCACAGTCCAAGGGCCAGATGGGCACCAGCTTTTTCCTTTCAGCAGCTGGATTCATTCCCTTTCTCTCCCTTTCTCTCTCTGTTCCCCCTGTCAGCAAACCCACCCTCCCCAGGCTGAGCACGAGACACACAGAACAAGCTCTACCACATATAGGGCAAGGTCGACATGCACAAAAACACCATATTTGGCCAGTTTGAGCCAGAGCTGAGTGAGAGCTTGCCAGGAGGAGAATCATACAATTTAAATTGAAAGAGAGTGAGTTTAACCCTTCATTTATAAATATGATGATAAATCACACAGGGAACTTTAAACACGGGAAGGCTGTAAAGCTAAACACACACTGCTGCCACCCCAGGCAGCAGAATAATACCAGCAGGCAGGACAGGGTGAGGGAAACAGGGAGGATGATAGAGGAGCCAGGTTGCCATATCAGATGTTCCAGTTCTGGACAGGGAGATGAGAAAAGCTGAAGCTGTTTATACTAAATTACACTTGTTCTTGTTAACGTCCTTTTCAACTTTCCAATCCCAGTGTGTGGCTCTGGTGTTCCCTGGGTCTGCACACAGAGATCCTTTCTGCAAACCAATAAATAATCCTTTTGGCGTGCAGTTAGGAGAAAGCTCAGTTGTCTGACCTGCCTTTTCTCTTGTATCCCATTACTCGAATTGCGGAGCCAGATCCAAAAGTCCCCTGGGCTAAGGAAGTGAACCCCATTAATTTCAGCAAGGTCAGGGTGAGGCTTAAAGCTGTCACCAAGCTCAAAACTGGAAGTGAATATGGGATGGTCAAGGATCTCCTCCTGGAGCAGACATAACACTGAGCTGCCCATGCTAAGTTAACAAGTGTGATGCCAAGCAGTGGGTGAGTGAGGGAAGAGGCTGCAGGACCTGCTTTCAGCACAGTGACCATCTGTTTCCTATTTGGCCCAAGACTGATGGAACTGGTTGTGTCACACAACAATGAGAAAGTATTTCAGAGCAAGTCTCCCTCTCCCAGTGCTGAGCAGGGACCTTTATCAGAATGAGGGAAAGCAGGTCAACCTCCATTCTCTGTCCCTCCCTTTATCCCATTTCTACCCAGATGCCTGCTGTACTTTTAAGGAAATGCTACCCACAGTCTCCCAACCAGACAGACAAAATCCAGCCTGAGAGGTATAATATAACAGCATAGGCCAACTGGCACGGTCAGACAGCACTCAGAAGGATGTGTGTTTACCCATCTTGGGCTTTGCAGACTGCTAGCTCCCAGAAGCAGGGATTGCATGGAAATCTGGGGGGCTGAGAGCTCAGTTAGGTATGAAGTAGGCTAAGCTCCAAGCTCTTTGAAGATTTTAGGAAGGGGGTTAACCCAAAGTCTATTTGCTCTGTAAGTAAAGATGGTTCTTGCAGCTCTGCGTGAGCTCATGCCATAGCCACGAGTAATAAATAGTGCAAAACAGCAAAATAAAGGTTTGCAGAGGCTGCAAAGCTTCTCATTAATTTAGCCATGCCCCTCACTGACTTCCATATGCCACCACACCATGGTGATGGGTAGCTGAACTGACTCACTTTAACACCTGCATGAGTAGGGCTGATGGTAGAGAAAAAGACCTGGCTGAGATAATATTTGGACTTGGAGAGGGGAAGAATTCAAAATCTTTGGAAATGTTTAGCTTTGCTCAGACACAAGGTCAGGCTGCCTTTCTGTGCTGCAAAATGGGGCAATGTACCTTTCTCACGGGCTTGGAGTCCCACAATGGAAAAATCCTTAGCAGCTGGGGGTTTGATCCATCTCCATCTCATTAAAAGCACTCAGAGAAATGCTGTTGCATTGCTAGTTCAGTTCTCCATCCTTTCTGCTTGTAAGCCATGAGATGAGAAAAGTCCAACAAAGAAAGGAAGAGGCCATTCACCCAAACATCCATCAGTAACAATTTGATTAGAGGAAGATTTTTCCCACCACAGCCCAAGAAGCAGCTTTTCCACAGACTGTCAGGGAGGAAATCTTCAGGATTAATTAAATTTGCTGGGACTTCTTTCATGTAGTTGTTTAGATTTTGAGTTCAGATAGGGCAGTGACAGACTGGGAAATCTCTAATGCAGCACTTCTTTGCATATTCAATTTGGCAAACACATGTTACCTGTTGTTTTTCAGCAGTTTACAATATCTGACATTTATTTCCTTGCACATGGGGCTCAGTGGAAAAGGTGACTATGTAAGCCAGAACATTGTTTATGCTGATTATTTTAATTTTCTATTGGAATGTAACATGCCATACATCCCTCAAAGGCATTGTGAGGGTGAGGAACATTTGAATGTATTTGGAATTGCTGATTTCATTGAGACAAGAAAGGCAAAATATGATGAATATGAGGTGTTTGTGATAAGGGATCTCAGACTGAAGAGGAATCTCCCAGAAGAGGCAAGCTATTAGC
The DNA here is from genome assembly GCA_013389925.1 of Aegithalos caudatus. Lineage (NCBI taxonomy): Eukaryota > Metazoa > Chordata > Aves > Passeriformes > Aegithalidae > Aegithalos > Aegithalos caudatus. Next base: position 168,872 of record WEIU01024036.1, read on the forward strand.
AAGATGCAAAATCAGAGCAGCCAGTGCCATGGAATTACAATGAGAAGACAAATGCATGTGCAATTCAAGACAGTTTAATGCAAGCTCAGGGATAGGATGGATGATTTTGTCTTCTCCCCTTGCTCAGGTATGTGTCTGAACACAGATATACAAGCTCACACTGCACTCCAGGGGCATCAAAGTCTTTCTTTATTCCTTGGCTTCCACATGCTCCTCTTGATAACATCTGCAAAGAGAAAGCTGGGAGCAGATCCAGGCATCTGCTCATTTCAGTTTGTTTTCATAATTAAAGAGTGAAACAAACAAACAGAGGAGATGGTGAGAATTTTAGGAAATCAGTAGAAAATGAGCCAGGGTTCTGCATCCACCCCATGCATTTTTCACAGGTGTCAGACTTTGCAACTCCACTACTTCAGCCTATTTTGGGACCAGGTTTTCCTGTTTTTCTCTGACAGTGTGCTTGGCACAAACTGTAAAGAGACAAGCCTCTCCCTCAGGAGTCTGAAAGCTCAGTCAGACCCAAACAAAACGCCATGAACGTGTGTGCTACTTTGGCTGCTACCAGAGCCCAGTGCAGAGTGAGATAATCTGGTCATTCCCAAAACAGATGATGTTCCAATGTCTGGTTTCTGCTGGAGATGGCCTAGAGGTAAAAGGGGACAGAAACTACTATTGTTCCTCTTTGCCCAGTAGTTCTTGGGGCATTACAGGTGGCCTGACCCCAGGCTTCAGTCCTGCAGTGTATTCTGGCACTGCATTGGATCTCAGGAGGACTTTATGGCACCAGCCATTCCAATGGATAGTTCAACTCCTGGGGCTTCAGTGGCTACATAAATAAAACAAATTGCCACTGGATTGGACATGGCCTTCTGAGCTCAAGGACATTTAAAAACAGCTTTTTCCTTCAAACCACTTCTATAGACTGAGAGACAAGAAGAAACTAGAACAATCCCCAGATTCCAGGACAAGCCTAAGATCCATCATGATGGCAAAGTCACTTCTCCAAGAATTTTCACACCTGTTCTTCTAAATTCTCTGTCCTAATCTCTGCTTTTTCTTAACAAATGTTTTGCTTCACTCTCACCTGGCTTGAATGAACCAAGCAGAGTAATCACAACTAGGCTGTAGCATCCCATGAGGACTCTTGACTATTGGCCAAACAATGGTGAGACACATTAGGAGTGTTGTATGCAGAAAATTCAGAGAGACATGGTAGGCAGGCAGAAGAAGGCTTTGGCACTCATGAGGCAGGCTCAGAGCTGCTGTGGTGCTCTCTGGACCCAGTTAGTATTGCCCCTGCAAAACATTTTCTTTTGGCCAGCAGGGACTCTCCTCAGGATCCACTTTTCACTTTTGTCCTAAGTAGCTTCCTCCTCCACTTTGTACACAACCACCAACAGCTTGAAGCATCTCACAGGTGACAGAGCTCCTCCTCATCCCCATAAGCAGCAAAAAGAATTAGAGGAGGGGAGAAAAAAAAAGCTGCCAGAGGATGGGGTATGCCTGGGGAATCTGGACATCCAGACTCCCTCAGCAATTCCACACTCAGACACCCAGCCCAGGTACACTGCAGTTCTGTGAGTGCTGGGAAATGTGTTTGCAGCTCATTTGGCTCATTGGTAGCAGAGATTTCAAACCCTCATAAATCAACTCTTTCAGCATTATTCTCTGCTGATCCAAGCTGATTTTTTTAACCTCAAAGCCCTGCCCAGCCACTTTGAGATATTCCAGACATTTTTCAACCATTTATTTTTCTAGAAAGCAGCCAAGTCTTGTATATGTTGGGTCTTTTTTTTTTAAATCTTTTTAATATACAAATCAGTTTAAAATAGTGTATAAGTCAGGAATGATTTGCAAATTAAACTGTCAAACCCTGGCAGGACTAAAGGCTGACGCTCTTAGCTTGAAATCTTCCGGCTGCTGTTGCTGTGAATGCGGATCTCTAGAAGATGCCACACAACCTGCTTCTGCTTTCTCAGAAAATTCAGCCTTTCTTTGATTTCAGGGGAATCTTACAGCTCCTGAAAACACTGCTGCATGTATCTCTCTAATGGGATCACCTGCCCAAGGCAAGGGATATGATATTTTAGGAATCAAACACTGGGGTTATGGTTACGCCAAGGTCTTCTGGCCTTAAAACCATTTTTGTACAAGGAGGAGAAACTTGAAGTGGGGAGTGTGTGTCTTCCCTAAAACATGCATCTGTAACCACTGGAAGACACTAATTATAAGCCTAGGTATTTTCCTTGTGATTATTGGTAATCCCATATTTGTAGATGGGGATCTACTACTCAAGATGTGTAAATATGTTGGTTAAAATGCTTTTAAGTGACAAGATTTTGGGTCCTGAGGAATGCTGACATATTTATCACTACAACTCTGTTTCTTTTCTTCCAGACTGCTGGAAGTCAGTGACCATGCCGACCTCCTCCACCCAACTGCCAGCCCTTGACTCTATCAACTCCACCGAGCAACCTAACTCCAACATCAATCTGTTCTCCAAGTTCATCTACTCAGACGAACAACTGTTCACATATTTTTATAGCCTGTGGATTGTCCTGATGGTAGTCAATGCCATCATTTTCCTGGTGGGTGTTGTACTGAACAGCTTGGCACTCTATGTCTTCTGCTTCCGTACCAAGACAAAAACCACCTCTGTTATTTACACCATCAACTTGATCGTAACTGATCTCCTGGTGGGCTTTTCCTTGCCTGTCCGGATCATCATGTTCTACAGTGCAGGGGATTGCAAAAATTGTCCCTTGGTTCACATCTTTGGCTACTTTGTCAACATGTACTGCAGCATCCTCTTCTTGACGTGCATCTGCGTTGACCGCTACCTGGCGATAGTGCAGGTGGAAGCCTCACGTAAATGGAGGAACCCCACCTGTGCCAAGGGGATCTGCATCTTCATTTGGATCTTTGCCACTGTGGTGACTTTCTCCATCCTGACCATGGCAATAAGGTTTGCTGAGTGCTGCCTCTCCAAGATCCTGGTCCTGATGGTCTGCGAGTACTTCTTCCCCCTCATCATAATCATCTTCTTCACCACCAGGATTATGTGTGCCCTGTCCAAACCCAGCCTCATGCACCAGAGTCGGGAGAGGAGAATGAGGGCTGTGCAGCTCCTTATCACCGTCCTCATCATCTTCATGATCTGCTTCACTCCTTTCCATGTGCTACAGGTCGCAATCTCCATCAACCCAGACATGCCCCACAACGTCAGCCTCCTCGTCTACCACGTGACAGTGACCCTGAGTAGCCTCAATAGCTGCATGGACCCCATTGTCTATTGCTTTGTCACCAATAACTTCCAGTCAACCATGAAAAACATCTTCAGGAAAACCGAGCCAGAGCAAACTAATGCAGACATCCTGGGTTTGAACAAGAATTCCAAGGGCTCCAACGCAATCATCGCCTTCTCAAACACAATAGGAAGCCCTCTGAGCTTGCCATCACCAAGCAGTGTCCAGATATAACCCACATCTGATGGGACACGTTGCAGTAAGCCAGTGCCATGATGCTGGAATATTGATAGGATGCACAATACTATAGTTTTTGAACTCTTTGTGTTTTAGGCTGAGGTTCAGACTGACAGTGGTGGAATTTATTCCTCAAGAACATTGTGGTCTGTTTGGAAATGGAACCTACAATGTTGTTAGTACCATAAAAAGAGTATTAATTACTGTTCCCAGCAGGGAAGTTTTCTTTGTATTTTAATACAGACATTTTACTAGCAACAAACTTTTATTGTGGTTTTCTTTTCATGTTTGTCATCATAATCCAACACTTCTAGGATGACTTAGAAAGCAGAATAGCTCTGGTTTGTAATTAAAGATTTTTGTGCCTTGGGCATATGTTTAAGAATAAAGGATAATAGGGATGCTTCCAGAGCTATCCACTACAAAGATTTTAGATGCCAATGGAATGGGGAAGCAAGTATTCTAACCCACATGTCACTAGTGACTAGTCATTTGTTCCTGAAAAAGTCTGAACCTTCTCAGGGAAGAGATGAAGTCAAGCAGTGAAGTCTCCTCTTGGCTATAAAAAAAAATACATGTCAGTGTATATATTTTCATACACATTGTCTGTGTTGAGAAGAGGCTAAGGATATGTTCCATTCTGTATTTGGATCACTAAATCCCCTGAATTGCAGATGAGTATAAAAAAATCTGTGAAAATGAACATGAGTCCCAGCAAACTCTGCTGTTCTGCTTTGTCTCCCTGAGGAACAGCCAAGATGAAAACCAGAACCAGACTATGATGCTATACTACTCAGGTTTGTTTTTTCTTCCTGACATGTTGTAACATCAGGCTTGCTGTCCTAATTCCCTCATCAGTCCATCCACTCAGTCACTCAAAAGCCAATACTCCAAGCACAGGAAAAGAATGCATCTCAGGCATCTAGGTTGAAATTCACCCCAAAACAAACTCACTAGGATGTTTTAAAGAGCCATGTTTAAAGGCTCTTAAAGGCTTGGGCTAAGGATGCTACAAAATTCTAGCCCTAATGGTGGTGGAATGTTTTAGATGGCATTATATCAGTGAAACTATGCAAATGCAAATGCAAAAAAAAAAAAATCCTAGGAAAACTTCAAAACCTGTGTCAGGAACAGCAATAACTGTTGTTTTTGCCCCACATTTCCTCACTCACATCTATGGCCACTCCATCTGGAAGGCTACTATGAATCCATCAAGTGTAGTGATCAGCCTTTCCTAGCACTCACTGGTGTTACCTGTCAGAAGAGCAGGCGTTGGTCCAAGCTAGAGCATCCTGGAGTACTCTGCTTCCCTGAGATCTGACTGTGCCACAGATATCTCCACTCCACAGGAACACAACATAAACAATGCCTCCAACTGCCTCTTGCAACAGGGTTTGGCAAGAGTTTGCCTCTTGCAACACATATATGTTTCACCTAACCTGTTTCCCTGACCAATGCAATGAGTATAAAATTTGAGCCATCAATATCACTGGGAACTGGGTGTTCCAGTAGTGGAATCTGTAATTGCCAGCAATTGCCTTTGCCAGGCATGTGAGCTCTTTCCCAAGCAACGCAGCTGGGTCTGTGCCCTTCTGCTGGGGCCTCTATTTCTTTGAAGAGAATTTTCCCTCCAGGAGGTGGTGATGAGGGCTACCAACATTATGGCATCATCCCATGGGAGGTAAGACTTTGTCCTGGTCATGGTTTCACTTCTCAGGGCACAATTGTACCATGGTTTCCTTCTGCCCCATCTATTTCCTTATTCCTGTAAAATCACTCATACAGGCCCCTCACAGCCAACATCTGTCAAATGATGCATCAGCACACATGGATCAGGCTCTAACTTCTCAGCCAGGCTGGTCACTTCACATTTCTGCCACCACTTTCCACCAGTCCCTCCTTTGGGGAAAGTAATTTTGTGCCTCAGAGGTCTGCACTTCCCTGCAAACTCCCAATTACTCAAGCTCACCAACCCACCACACATGGTCAGATCTTTCCATGCCTCCCAAGCTGCTTGTAATAAAAATGTGTATCACATATACAGAGCTGTTAACTGCACTGTTTTGCCAAGGCTACTCAGAAAAAATAGCAGGAAATGTGCAGGCCCTGTGCACAGCTTATTTTAGCTTCTTTGTTCTAACAACCCACAGGTTCACACCTCCCATTCTCTTGCTATCAACAGTATTTTTGCCATATACAGAAATGTCTTAACATCTTTCTCAGTTCAGTTGTTCAGTTGAGGTCAGTATAAAATCTCTAAGATGATTTGCTTAGATTTTTTTTAAGTTCCTAAACAGCGTCTCAGTCAAAGCTCTCTCTGTCTGCTGTAAACTTCACTTGTGGTAGTCTGAATTCTCCTTATTGTTAGTGTATCATTCATTCCCCATAAAAGCCTTCTGAGACTGGATAATTCTCTTTATTTTTAATGCCTATTGCCTAATCCAGAGCTTTCAGTGGTTCTTCTTCATTTTATACCAGCTCCAAAACAGGATCTGGTCCCTTATCAAGGACACAGTCTCTGAAAGTTGGAAAGAGATCAATTTTTTCACAAACTACCTTACATTTTTGTGACTTCTTGAGCTTTCTATTTAATCCATACTGTTTACGCATCTTGCTTTTCCTCAGGGTGCATTACTTGCTAAACTTCTGTCCTATTTAAAATCACCTATTTGTGCTTGGGGCACAAATTTGAAAACCAGAACCAAAAACTCAGCTATCATCAGAAATATCTCCCCAAACAGCACAATTTTAGGGAGACAACTTCCAGCTTCCAGTTCCCATTGTTGTTGAAGCATCCCTCAGTTCTCTGTGTTTCTGAGGCAAGGTGTCTCACCCCCTGATCTGCACCATCCCTGTGCTCAGGGTATCTCCTTGGGTTGCCTCTCATTGATCACCAACAGGGATTGGAAACGTCGTGTTCCTACTCCAAGCTGCCCTTTCTCTAACGAGAACAGCCACATACAACAAAGTAGGGATGCTTCCAAGGACAATATGAGTGATTCCATGCATCACTAAATACATGCAGAGACTGCAAAGGTAAAGCATACACAAGTCAGCTTTTGCAGGGCAGTCCTTTATGCAGAGTATTTAAAGTTTTAGATGCCAAATTCCTGATGATTTCAAATTAAATCCAGTACTTAGCAGCTTTTGAGGATCTGGATCATTCCCTAGAGGCTGAAATAGTAATCAGGATAGATGGGCATTGCATGTCATACTACCACCACTGAGCCTGTGGTAGACAGAATGCGTTCCCTAAAGAGCTAAACAGCAATAAAGAGCTCTGTAAAAAGCCCCGACCTTTCAGAGAATTATAGCATTCATTCCTCTTTGATGTGCTGTGCTTCTCTTGTGCATCTAAAATCCTATAAAGAGAATTAGAAATATCCTCTTCTACCAGCTACCCAGAGGCCAGCAAAGAATGATGCTGAAAAATCTCTTATGTATTTCTTGGGATCTCGGCCATTCCTGGGACACAAAATCTCTGCTTAACCATGAGCCTGTGTCACAACACACAGATATCCAAAGTCTGTTGACATGCCAGAGGATAGGTATCCAGAAACAGCTGAGTGTCTTTGTCTCCCTGCTGTGTGTCTCACCTGCATTTTATCCAGCACAGCCCATGATTCAAAGCACTTCTGTCTTTGCAAGGTTTTTCCTGTTACAGCCCAGAAACATGTAGCAAGACAAAGCTGGACAATTACCAACCCTCAGTCACACTGCAAACATATCAGGTCCCAGCAAAGCTGAAGAGCTCGAATTCTGCACCAGAAAATGAGCCCCTGACCCCACATGTGGGGTTATCTGCCAGCCTAGCTTCCACCTGGGCTCTGAGCAAGCTCTGCCCTCCCTCCACAACCTCTTGGTAACTGCCAAGAGGAAACAACACAGCCATGTGCAAGGGCAATTTCTTCCTTCCTTGTCCCTCTGGGGTTTGGTCTCTCTAAGATGTGTGCACAAGAGCCTCATTTGTCAGGCTAATCAGCATTATTAAGCACTGTTAGCAGGAGTGGGCTCTGTGGGCAGAAAGGGTGAGGAAAGTGGAATTGCCATGTTAGGAATATGAGCACAGGTCACTCTGCCTCTTCTGTACCTGTCTTCCAGGTGTAAGGGCAGGAGTGGCTCTGGGCAAGGATTTGGGAGAAGAGAGGTCTGATCTCCACAGCTATTCTGGGACAGAGGAAGATGAGCAACACATTGCAGAGGAACCCAAGCCACAAAATAATAAAGGAGGAAGGGAACAAGAGGGACTCAATAGGTTAAACAACAAGCTGAATTCCATGAAAGGCAGGGCTAGTAAGAACAAGGTAGGACAAGGGAAAACAGACGGGGAATGCAGGGACATCATACCCTGCAAAGGATGACATAGGAAAACAAGTGAGGGCTGGCTTGCTTTTCCCCTTCTGGACACAATTAGTCCCAAAACAGGAGCTCTGGGGAGGGTGCCAGTGCTTGGATCAGAGCTGGAAGACTCCCATTTTAGGAAGAAAAAGCTTTAAAGCAGAGCAGTTTATCGCCTTTCCATGGTGAGGCCCAGGAAAGGGACGAGGGTGATCTCCCCACATTTGTCTGAGCTTTTGTGGTCTTGCAGTAGAAGACAGGACAACCTCCAGTGTGCTGGAAGAGAGGAAGAGGGTCTTTATCCCTACACCCTTGGGAATAGGGTGCTGGGGATGAAGGAGGGCATCTGGTGTGGTGTGGATGTTCGTGGACTCATATCAGCATCTATTGTAAATGCTGGCTACAGGACAAGCAGGATTATCATGGGAAATACTGGGTGAGGCTTCAGACAAAGGGCACCACCTGAAATGTCACATCACAGCACATGTCCCATGCTCTGTAGAGCATCCTGGGTAGGGCAGACTAGGATTGCAGCATGTCCCCTAGCACAAGAAATAACTGATCACTTCACTGCAGTATTTAAGTGGTGGACCCTGTTTGGCTATTGGGGCCTAGTGGGGATGCCAGGGAGAATATCTACTACAACCATAGAATCATAGGACCATGTGGTTGGAAAGGACCTATAAGATCATCAAGTCCAACCCTTCCCCCAGCTATGTCAAGGCCACCACTATGTCCCTAAGTGTCACATCTACATATCTTTCAAATACATCATGAGATGATGTATCACACACTTCCCATCTTTCTGATTCCTTCTTCAAATGCATCAAAAAGAACCCAAACTTCCGTGGCAGAGATGTGAGTTTCTCTAAGAGTTCTTATAAGCAGCCAATGCTGGCAGGATATCAAGGTCTTAGGTCATGAAACTGTCCTTGATAATTCTTGATGATAGTGTCAGAGATCAGATTAAGTTAGGGATGGATGTATAGGTCTGAGTTCTAACATGAGAGATTTTGCTTTTCCTTCATAGCTCTGTGCAGAGCTAGCAGCCCAGCTCAGAACTGAGGTTCTTCTTTCCAGCTGCTATGCAACAAGAAAGAGTCTGTCAAATGAAATAAAGCTGAGTTTACATGGAGGAGAAAGTCCTTGCTCACCTCACAGCACTCTCAGGGAAAGCTCACAGAGAGGAGCTTCTGCCATCCCAATGAGAAGCTAAGTAGAATAATGGAATCATAGGATACCCTGAGTTGGAAGTGACCCACAAGGATCATTGAACTCAACTCCTAGCCCTGCACAGGACCATTCCCAAGAGTTACACACCATGTGCCAAGAACTCTGATCCAAACATATCATCCAAGCACATCACCTGTGATCTTCTCAGTAGGAAAAATTAAAGAGCAAGGACTAGTCTTAACTCCAGTCCCAAAAGAAGCATTCTTGGGGACGTCTTGAAGACTCTGCAGGATACCCCTTCCTTTCTCTTTAAATCCCTCAGTAGACTTTAATAAGACCTTCCTGACATGACCTTAAAGCAACCAAACAAATTTCCATCTATGTGGTTCAAGTACCCAGGAGTAAAATAGCAGCGAATGTTTTTGTTTAGAGCAGTTTTGTTTCCATCTCCTCCAAAAGAGGATTCTAAAACAGGCCTAGAAGTGCTTGTTTGTATCTACAGATGGAGAAAAGTAGAAATTGCTGCAGATCAATTAAACAGATTCCCCCAAGAGACTTGCCCAGGGGAAGTCCATATGAGAGTAGGGCATGGCATGAAAGCCTTGGGCCAGAGCCCAGCTGTTGGCTCATCCGTCCTTTGATCCCATAGTCAGCATCTCTCCAGAGAAGGATCCTTATAAATTCATTCCTGAAGTTCATTAGACAAGAGCTTAGACCAAAGCCCAGTATCCAACCCCTTGATGTTTTGGATAGCTTGGAGACTGCCCAATTCCTGTCTTCCCAGGGAAGGCCTCTCTTGATTGATTGTATTTAGAGTTGGAAATGCTACCCTGCCCGCACTGCTTAGAAAACACGGTGTGTTCAAGACGCCGGCTCAAATGGACTTCTCTGCACAGCTGCCCATTTGCAGAGCATGTGGTGGGAATCTGTTGATAGGTTCTTGACAGAAGTTATGGCTTGTTTATTTGGTAGCTTCACTTTGTGCCTCCTACCCAACCCGGAAACCCTTCCTCTTCTAACCTCTTGGCCTGCTATTATACACAGAATCATCCACACACGATAATTTTGGTAACCATGATTCATCTTACAACAAACACTGCATAAAGCAAACAGATTTGTATTGTCATAATTAAAGCAAACTATTGGATAGTTTATCCATACAATCTTAACAGTTCTGCCACTGCTAATACTGCACCTGACCTGCAGAGGTTTCAGTAAGTCACTGTAGGGTGTGTTAACCCATGGAATATCAAAACATCCACAACTCGGCTGTTTCTCAAGGCTGAAAGGACTTGGAAACCAGCAGGATTTCTAAGGTTACTGATTGCCTAATGGAGGTGAGAAAGCCTCTCCCAGTCATCCCAGCATCAACCCATTTAAACTGGAGCCCCTTTTTCAGAAAGGCTGCAGTTCTGCTCTAATTTCTCTGAGGTTTAGAGAAGATACAACTCCTTCTTTGTCTTTGCAGTGTTACATTCCAAAGCCACAGATATTTGCTCTTTGTCTAACAGATAACTACACCCTGAGATGCCAGATCTTTTTTTTCCCCAGCAAAGGTATTTGTAAACAACCTTCTCTTCCTGCATTCCAAAAAAAAAATTAAATTACTCTCTCTCTTCCTATGAGGCGTGTTTCCAGGGTCAGGCTTTCTGGTGGTTATTTGCTGAGCTTCTTCAGATGCTTCAGCTGCCTTTTCCAGGTCAAGGCATGAGAGAAAGATGGGAATGGGGAACAGAAGGGAGTTAGTCCACCAGCTGATTTAAAGTAGGTTAAACCCCTTCTTTACACTGAGGCAGAAACAGGATGATACAAATGAACTGAGTAACACAGCTGATGGTCCAGGACACAGGAGCACAGAGCTTCCATACCCAGCACCCAGAGCTCCAGATCTGCCAGCATCAATGAGCATCCTTAACACTTTTTACTTCCTTTCTGCCACCACACTGTCTGTCTAGACCTGCCCAGCAAAGCCCACATACTCTGCACTTGGCAGCCACGTGTGAAGCCCTCCCAAGCCCAGATGGATTGAAGGAGTGGGTGGGAGGTGGTTCTCTGTATGTTGTTTCTACAGCTGCCATGTCTAATACCAACAGCAGCAGCTGCCAGTACAAGGATGTGCCATTTGTAACTTAACTTTCATGAACTATAGCGCAGCTGTTTGTGCTGCAAGATGCTGGGAGGCAAGAAAAATCAATTGGTTCTGCCATGAGTATCCTGAAGGGTTATTTGTCAGCAATGCTGAGTGAGGGAGCAGCAGAATCCCACAGGAGGGATGCACAGAGGAGGGTAGGACACCTGTACAGAACATAGCTGTGCAGGTAAGGATGGCAAATGTGGAGTGTGTGTTTGCAGTAGTAACTGTGTGATGGACAAACAGGGCAAGCAGCTGGCAGAGGAAGTTGCAGGGAAGTTCTTTCATCTGTGGCAGGCAGCAGGGGCCTGTGCGTTGTTTAATATACCCTCAGATTCCTGCTATGTGATGCAGATAAGACATCACCCAGATCCCAATCCAGCACCCACTGGCAGCCAGGGAGGATTTCAGAGGTGTGTCTAGTGTCTGCTCTGGGCTATTCCTGGAGGTCCTTTTCACTTGTAGTTCCAGTGGCATGATGCAGTTGTGGACTTTGCAAAATCCCGTGCCTGAGGACCCCAGCACCTGAGGACACAAACGCCTAAAAATCAGGAAAACAAATTCACAAGAAATCCAAAAGGAACAAGTTTGTGCAACAATGTGTTTGTGTGCATATGGTGAGAGAAAGAAATTATTCAATGTGACTGGGGAGAGGATTCACAGACACTCACCATGAAGGCACAGACCCTGAAGAGACTAAGGAGATGAGAGGCAGGACACAGGTACACTCAGGAGGTGTGGGATGGAAACAAGAAGCACAGTCTGTGCATTCAGGTTCTAATGAAAGATGTCAGGAGTTTATCTGTGCTACATGCAAGGGTGTCCTAAAGGGGCCTGGGGAGTTTCCCCCTTGCCAGGAGTGTTTGTGATGGGAGAGCAGACAGCAGCATGGACAGATGACATGAGCAGCTCAAAACCACAAGATAACTTTTGTAAGGGAAAGAGCTTTATAATGCAACTTCAGTGGGGAAGGAGAGCCCTTCATTCTCTCACCAGTTCCCCTCAAGGACAAAATTTCTTTCCCATACATGGCAAGGTACAATTTTTTTCCCTGCCACCAGCAAAAATCTTTCACAGATTAAATATGTTCTAATAGCTCTCCAGGGGGATCCTCTTTGTCCAGCTCACAGGGCATAAAATCACAGGAAACAGCCTGCCTGAGGGCTTTCCTCAGCAACTGGAGAAAAGATAAAGCTGCTGGGACACAGGTGTAAATATCCCATAGGTTCTTTTTAGACTTGGGCTTTATGCTGTTAAGTCTCATCCCTTTTGCCTGCAGCAGGACCAGAGGATGCTCAGCATCAGGCAGAATTGGTGTTACAACTGTCCTGGGTATTGCACCAGAACAGATGCTCCATTTGGCCCAGCTCCTTTCATCTTTCAACACTTTTCTAACCCTTCCCAGCTGGAACCTATAGAATATATTGATTTTGATTAACATGTACAGTTAATTTTTCCTGAACAGGATTTTGACCTAGATTTCACTTTAAAACCCCCATACACCTGTGTGGGAAGGGGCACAGTACTATGTCAGGCACGCAGAGGGATAAAGGGCTCCAGGTGAGGAGGCAAATCATGGCTAAGTGCTTGATTTTATTTTTGAACTTCACTTCCAGTGCCCCCAGTCTCCGATTCCTCACAAGCTCTGCTCTGCTCTTATACCTGTGTTACAGTAATTCCCCCTCTCCTCTCACCCATCCTCACTCACACCAGTGCATCCAGTGAGCTGGAATCCAGCTCTTCCTACACAGAGGTGGGATCCTAAAACTGGGCTACTCCAGCAACACCAAGGCTGCTCTGAACCAATAAGTTAAATGTCATGTCAGCTGCCACCAGCACTGTACACAGTAACTGGCCAGGAATCCCCAGCCTTGGCTTCCCTCCCGCAGCAGCATCTGCCATGCCGGCATCCACAGAGAGACCATCGCAGGAGTTGACCCCAAGCATCCCCTTCCCTGACTTTCTGGAGCAGCTCAGAGCACCTCCACACCAATTTTTCTGTGTTGAAGTAACTTTCCAGGACCACTTAGGACACGCTGCTTGGTCCAGGTGGCTGGTATCCCCGTGTTGAAGGAATCTTTCCTTTTTCCCCGCATCTCTTCCCTTCCCACGGGAACAGGATGCCCCAACGACAAGAACACTGTACTGTATCCTTCACTCACATGAACATTACTGGTTACAATTACTGTTTAGGGAAATTTTATAAACACATACAGCAGGTTTAAGCTTTCTTTTTATTTGTTTTAATTAAGTACTTGTGGATAACAAAATGCCAAACCTCTCAAAAAAACAGCAGTAAATCTAAAGATTTAAACAAGGTCAAGGAATCATAATCTTTTTTCCCTGGAAACTGTCTTTTAGATTTGTAAACTCAAGTGGGATGGGAAGAGGGAAGTTTGCTGAATTTCCCCAAGAGATTTCAGTGACCCACCATTACCTCTGCATTACACTGATGCAGGGCAGGGAGGATCTGCTTGCACCATCCTTTCCTACAGCATTTCTGGATACTCTGCAGCAGAATGATTTCAGTAAATAGTATGGCTTTGGTGGTTTAAGAGGTCTGATGCTTCCAGTCAAGTAGTGACCAAACCAACCACTGCCCTCTGCTGAACACAGCCCAGAATCCCCACAGAGCTCCCAGTGGTCCAGAAAATTATGGTCAAAATTCTATTTTGCTGTGAGGATGGAAAAACTCAAACTATTCCCTTAGATCATGAATCTTCCCTTCTGATCAGCTGCCAAAATCCTATATTCATGATTTCCAAGTTGCATTCTTGCTGCAGTGATGCATCATTACAGCTCATTTAAGTATCTCCAACCTCAGGGTATTAATCCCTCTAACACAGTTTGGGTTCAGTTTCCCTCACTACAAGAGCTCAAGGAGCCCTGGGTGTTTCCTCATGCACACCTTGGTTGCTGTACCCCACAGAAATCCCTGTTAGGGTCTCCAGCTCACTCCTGGCAACAGACAGCATTGTTTGTTCATGGCCCTGGACAGTAAGCACTGGGGAGACTGTACCCCAAATTCTGTGCTCAGTTTTGGGCACCTCATGACATGAAAGACATTGAGGTCCTGGAGCAAGTCCAAAGAAGGACAAGGAAACTGAGAAAGGGGCTGGAGCACAAGTCCTGTGAGGTGTGGCTGAGGGAGGTGGAGGGCTCAGCCTGGACAAAAGGAGGTTCAGAGGGGACCTTATCACTCTCTACAACTCCCTGACAGAAGGGTGTAGCCAGGTAGGGGTCAATATCTTCTCCCAAGTAACAAGAGACTGAACAAGAAGAAATGGGCTCAAGTTGTGTCACCATAGGTTTAGGCTGGATATTAGAAAAAATATCCCCATGAAAAGCATGGTCAAGCATTTGAACAAACTGCCCAGGGAAGTGAAGGATTCACAGACTTGGAGGCATTTAAAAGGCAAGGAAATGTGGCACTTAGGGACGGGGTTTAACTGGGGACTTGGCAGTGCTGGGTTAATGGTTGAACTTAATGATCTTAAAGGTCTTTTTCCACCTAAATGATTCTATGATTCTGTGATTTCTTATCTCCCTCAGAGCTTGTTGTATACCTGCTCCCAAAATCCCGAGGGTCAGTCACCACTACCCCAGGGCAGCTCCTGCTTCAGGACCTCTGGCATGGCTGGAAATGGTCGCCAGAGCTGCATTTAGGCAAATACAGAGAGTGGGGAGGCCGTCGCACAGGTTTCCCAGGGAATCTGTGGCTTCCCCATCCATGGAAGTGTTCCAGGCCAGGCTGGACAGGGCTTGGGGCAGTCTGGCGTTCGACAAAGCATCTTTGGGGCACAGCAGTGGGAGGATGTCTCAGCCTTGTCAGGGAGGGGGGCCGCTGCAGGGCACGTCCCCCCTGCGGCCCCTCCGCAGTCTGACCGGTCCCACACACGGGCTGAGCCGTCCCCGCTCCTCGTTCTCCTCCCCTCCAGCCCCAGCCGGAGCTCGGCGCTGGCTCCCGGCTGTACCCGAGGCCTGGCCGGGCCGGCGGGAGCGGAGCGGGACGGGCACGGCGGCCCCCGCGAGATGGCGCTGAGGGAGAGGCCGAGGCGGGAGAGCAGCGGCCCTCAGGGACGGGATCGCGGCCCCTCGAGGGCGGGCGCAGACCTCGTCCTCCAGAGACAGAATCTGCTCTATCCTGTCCATCTGCAGCAGATCCCCCGGTCCCTTGAGGCGGGGCACAGCGTCCCCACAGTGACCGGATCTCCATTCCCTCAGTGGTGGGGCTCAGATCTCGTCCCCTCAGTGACCAGACCCCCATCCCTTAGTGGCAGGACTCCTCTGCAGTAGGGGCTCAGACTATGTCCTCTGAGGCTGAACCCTCATTCTGTCCCTTTCTTTGTGGGGCTCAGATCATGTCCCCTCAGAGACACACAAGGCAGGAGCTCTGTGATGGGGCTCACACCTTGACCCCTCAAAGCCAGAATGCACAAACCCTCGGAGGAGTGCTCAGACTGTGTCCCCTAAGAGGCAGGAGCACCCTGCCCTGTGGTGGAACTCAGACCACATCCCCTCACGGGCAGGACCCCTGCTCCATCCCTTGGTGGACTCCTCAGACCTCTTCCCCCCAGAGGCAGGACCCCAATTCTGTCCCCTCGATGACCAGACCCAGGGTATTGGAGCTCTCTGGACATTCCTCCAGCTGCCTGCATCAGAAGCAGGACCCAGACCAGATACTGACAGCTGTGGCCAAGGCAAAAACCACAGTATGAAGCACAGGCTCAGCAACAGAGAGAGCCCAGAGATCCTCTGGGCAACCCTGCTTCCCTCAGCCTATGGCACAGGAAAGAGGACATTCTACTCTCTTTGCTCACACCCACACATAACACAGCTGAGTTGTGGCCCCATTACTCAGCTGCTTTGGGCATTGAGCAGCCCACGTGCTCCCAAAACTAGCAGCAGTTAGGCACAGGACATGGTCAGGGCTGGGAATTATCTTTGGGAATGGTCACAGCTGGGAGTTGGCTTTTGGTGATGCAGTGCAGGCTCCTTTAGCCAAGCTCTGGATGTCAGTCTGCTACAGACCCTTCTTTTGTATGGGTGGTGCTGGCAGCTTTATAAGAAAGGTCCTCCTGTTCTTGTCTTGGCAAATGCTTGTGTAAATGCCATGGGATAGCCCTGGGATAACCTTTCCCACTACAAATCCTTCCCCTGTATTTGCTATAGCCCCTGTTTGGTCTAAATGACCCCTTTCATCCTGTAGCCACATGAGGAGGTCACTGTCTATATCTTGACTTATTTGCTGAGCCATGTTCAGTGTCCCAGAAACACCTGGCTAGAGCAGCTGTCATAGTCTGGAACAAATCCACTCCAGGGATAATTGGTCCAAGCCCAGGCCTCCAAGAGAACTGTGCTTATCCAGCATGGGTGCACTGCTGGATCCATGACTGAGAAATGTCAGTCACATCACTGGAGCATGTATGGGAATATTTTTTCATCTCCAATACAAACCTGCACAATTACACACTGCACTAGACTCTGATAGTTTCCTGTCTGAAACTGTTTCATTTGTCATCTTCTTGAGCTGCTAGTAAAGCAGAGGGGGGAAAAATGCTATGACTTATCCCTTCCATTCTCAAACACAAAGTCCTCCTGGTTAGGCAATGCCTGCATCAGGAATTTCCTTTGGGTTACCAAGTCACTAGGAAGGAAAAGGTTCTGATGGAAATAAGTCAGCACGCACCAGTCCTGGGAACCACTCACCTTGGAGTACAGAGCTCCAAAACAGATCAACATTGTCACCTTATGCATTGTCCCCAGGCAGTAACTGCATGTCTGAAAAAGCTCCCAAAAAGCTCTGTTTGGAGTCTTGCTCAATTACAGCCCTTCATGGGCATCCCCAGCATTTCACAGTCAAGAAAGACTTGAAATGTAAAGGACTTCAAAGCCTCCAAGCACAATGTGCCATGGCAAAAAGGCAAGAGACAGCAAGTATGTTGCCAAGGTCATGAATCCATGTCAAATGATGTCACCCACCCTCTGCATTACAGAGAAGGAAGGACCCAGCCCAGTTCCTCTCTGACGTTAGGTCTGACTCTGGGACAATTTCTGGGTGTGAGAATGAGCTGGGCACTCAAAACATTTTTTCTTCTTCTAAAACCACAAGTGGAGTGCTCAACCTTGCCTCAAGCTAATTTTGATATGGGTCTGTCCAATGCTAGCTGGTAAAGGAGAGACAAAAATCCCAGGAACAAACTGAACCTGAAGCAAAGTTCTGCATTCCTCCTGGCAGAAACTGTGGAACATGGGAATAATTAAACCCAGTGAAAATGACACGTAACAAACTGAGAACAGCAATGATCATCTCCTTCCAACGCCTTCCTCACAATATTGATAAATTCCACACCCTCACTCTGGCAGTCCCTGTGCAGTCCTTTCCTCGACTTTATTTCTTGTACACTGAAGGAGGCTTGATGCCTTTCTTTGGAAAGGTTTCCTAAAAAGTCTCTGAGGCTTAGAAACACTATTCCCCTTCCCAAGCCAAAGATGCCCATGTCCAATTTATTCCCACTTGATCCTCCACTGGTTCTACCTTTTAACATAAATACCTCTTTTACCACATTGTATTTAATATAAATACTTCTTTTTCACCCAGACTTTTTTTGCTTTGCTTACAAACAGCACCTTTCAGCTTTGGTTGACTAAGTGATTTGGATGCTTGTAACAAAAAATAAATCTTTTTTCCCTGATCCAAGCATAGTCTGAATTTCCTGAGACTGCTGCACTCTATGGACCTGCTTGTAATCCTCAGTGCTTAATTCCTCCTTGTTTTTCCTGAGGACTGGAAATTTCTATGGTTCAAAATGATCAAGGGAGACAATATTTCCCTTATCCCACTTCTGTCCCTCATTGCACATAGCTCTGTCCGTGACACACAGCCTTGCCACAAAGCCATGAGGCATCAATATGCTGGGAATATTTTTTGACGTTCCTTTCCTAATCCATTTGAAACCCTTACAATTTGACAGGTCAGGCAGACCTAACAGGTTTTTCTCCCAGCTGGCAGAGCAGAACAGAAGAGCTCATCCCCCTTTAAGCAGGACCCAAAGGACCAGGAGGCCACATCAGCCTCCAGCCTTGTGAAATGCATGATTTGCTGGGGTCAGGGAGACAATCACCAGTAATCCCGGAGCCTTTCCCTCTAATTCACACTCACGAGGACAGGGCATGTAACCTGCCTGTGACTCATCTTCTCAGGCAAAGTGCCACAAAGGAAGGACACTCAAAACGGCTCAGGACAATGCTCGGCTGCTTCATTCCAAGTAAAACAGGAGAAGGAGAGGCAGCTGCAGAGTTGTTTTCAAACAGATCCACAGTAAAACAGTGACACAGCAATTCACACAAGTCCAAAACAGAGCATAGATCTGACATAAGCAGCCTCTTTTACAGCCCAGCCTAAGGAGGGGGGCAGCTCACCTGGCTGGAGATTTGATCTGTTTCTGAGTGGCAAGTCAATGCAGAAAAATGTGGCAATGCATCAGTCAGAAAGAGCGATGTGCAGCAGCCAGGCAGTTCCAAAACCTGCCTCTTCCCCTCCTTTCTGCAAAGTTGTGTCCATAGGTCAACATAGGCTGTTACTTCAGAAGCAGAGGAGTCCCCAGCCTTGCAGATGAAATGTAGAAACTATGGAGAAAGTGCAGTGAGTGGCTACATCTGGCTAAATATCCATGTGGAGAACTGGAATCATTACCACCTTGGCACTGTTGTCCATCAGAGCTCTGGCATGTCCTATACCCTCTACCCTAAAACATTAACCTAGCCTGGTAGATATTATTGTTTTGTCAGAACACTGACACCTTGCTTAGACCACATTAAGTTTCTATGTCTGCACTGTGAAAACTAAAGTAACTTTATTTCGGGGCAGTTTCATTCACTTTGTCCTGGTTTGATGCATGCATTTTCAATTCACCCCTTGGGTAGTCAATTTAAAATGCAAAGATGTTTCTGCAGAGATGAGCTCCTACCTAACTGCTCTGTGCTAGTACCTTGGCACACAACAAAGGCTTCTTTCTCTGCACTTTGACCTGGTTCTGGACATGGAAGCCAAGGCATCACTGGAAACTCCAGGAGGAAGGACTAACCTGGCTAGTATTTGTAAGGTGCTATCTACATCCTAGCTCAGACAATTTCAACATAAATGTTGACTATATTTATTCTCGCCTGCATTTGTTCACACAAGACCCACCTAATCCTCTTCCCACTCACATCCATCTGGTGAGCTGAGCCCAAGCCTTTAGATCTGAGTTGATACCAAAGTTGTAGTTTAGGGGGGCAGAGAGACACGGGAAGAAGGGCAAATACAGCTACAGACACCCAGGGAGAGGAGCTGGCATAAGCCAGCTGGAGCAGAATGAATGGGACAGGGATGTTGGGTAGAGCAGGGGTCCCTCTGAGGCTATGGGGTTGCTGTCAAGTCTGACAATGGTGGTTGAAGGGAAGAGGAGAGTGCTAACAGCTCAGAGAGCAATAGATCGAATGCTCTGGTCAGACTCACCCGAAACTCTGAGTCCATCCTTTGCACGTAGGGAAATGTGGTGGGAGGGAGTCCTCCTTCCCTCCCTGAGGAGAAAACATCCAAGTCAAACTCACCAGTAGAAGGTGGCCCCAGCCAAAGACAAGGAAGAAGAACAGGCACTAGTGATCTTCATTGAACAGGCCCTGCTGCATCCCAAATAATCTTCCTTGATGGGAGTTCAGGAGCCAGCAAAGCTTAGAATCACAGAATCACAGAATATCTTGAGTTGGCTTCATGATATTCCCTTGGGTCCTGTAACTGGACACCAGAAGAAAGACACTGGTGCTGTCCCTCCACTTCCCCTTTTGAGAAAGCTGTAGTTTGTGATGAGGACTATCCTCAGTCTCCTCCAAGCTGAATAAGCCAAGTGACTTCAACTAGTCCTAGTAAGACTTCCCCTACAGATGCTTCACCATCCTTTGGATGCTCTCTATCAGCTCAATATTTTCCTTAAATTGTGGTGCCCAAAAAAGAGAAAGTGCACGCAATATTTGAGGTGAGGCTGCCCTAGTGCAGAGCAGAGCAGGACAATCCCCGCCCTTACCCAGCTGGTGATGCTGTCCCTGATGGCCCCAGGACAGGATTGACCCTTCCTGGCTGCCAGGGCACTGCTGACCCACATTCAACTTTCCATTGACCAGGACCCATAGGTCCCTTTCTGCAGTACTGGTCCCAGACTGTCCATAAATCCAGGGTTCTTCCATCCCATGTGCAGAACCCATCACTTGCCGCTGTTGAACGTGTATGGTTGGTGTTTGTCCAGTCCTCTATTTCATCAAAATCTCTCTGCCTTTGAGGAATAACCAGCTCCTCCCAATTTAGTTACCAGGTCATTCCTCTTGCTCTTCTTGAAAACTGGGATAACATTTTCCAGCTCCCAGCCTGTGTTGCACGTAGATCCTACCAAAAAAGAGAACATGATGGATGTCTTCTGGAGGGCTATTAAGCATGCAAAGGGAAGCTCACAGTGAGATGAAATGAGGTACTGTCTTTTTTTAAGTGTAAATTATGCTTCTGCTTGTACATCATATTTCCCACAGATTGGAAACTGCATTCTCAGGAATGTCCAAGCTGATCTGTATCTCCATAAAAGCTTAGTCTTCATTAAACCAAGGAAACACATCATTTGAAGGAAGCCTTTGTGCACTACAGAAACAAACCTCTCCAAAATCACCCCCAGCTGAGACAAACTGCTCCAAGACTTCACCCTTCTGCTGCAGTACAAGCAGCCACAGTGTTTCAGCTGACATTCTGGTTCTGGGAGAAGGTTCAAGTCTGCCCAGGGTTATAACCAATAAGTGAAATTAGCAGTGGCTTCATCTCAGTTAACCTCAAATTGCCTCTGTCTACACAGACATGCCTTGAAGCAATTGAACTCAAGCTTTCCCTTGGCACTGGATCAAGCACTATGGATTTGCATTTGAGTTTTAGCTCATACTTCACATAACATTTATGCAGACAACAGGCAGATATGAGCACTTACCATCAGCTTCCCTTCCTTATTCCTATTTCCACAGCAAATTGGCAAGGAGTGTTTCTGACAGACTTTTGAAGCCCAAATGGTCAAAATAAATAGGTGTGGTATTAATAGACTACTAAGACTAT
This sequence comes from Aegithalos caudatus, assembly GCA_013389925.1. Lineage (NCBI taxonomy): Eukaryota > Metazoa > Chordata > Aves > Passeriformes > Aegithalidae > Aegithalos > Aegithalos caudatus. The sequence goes on from WEIU01024036.1 coordinate 190,122, forward strand.
AGGAATAAAAATAAGAGCCTGCTACTGAGCTGTAAACCTCAGATTCAGCCTACATTAAATCTTGACCTTTAGAGGTCCCTTGTGACCCAAATTATTCTATGATTCTATGCAAGCCCCTCCACACACAGCACAAGACCTCACTGTGCATAGAGATTGTATTGACATGTGACATGTGGTTACCACAGGTGAAGAATTAGAATACTTGAAAATTGTAAGTATTCACCCCCATCATCCCCATGATTCTGTGTCACAGAGGTCACTGGACTGCCTTCAGAGATTTATTTTCACCCACTGAGTCCCACTGCCTTCTCCACTGAGAGACACAGGCAGTTGGAAAATCAGTGGTGCTCTGTTGAGCCTGAGAGGTTTGGTTCATTGAAGCCAGGTACAGGAGCTGGGGGTGCAGTTTATTTATAGCAATGTCAATAACTCTTCATTCTTGCAAAATAAAGCTATGGGTGTATCATGGTCACATCTCTATGGCTGCCCTAAAACTGGCAGCAATACCTTGCTGAGATGTGCAGACGTAAGAAAACACAGAGAAAATTACTTGATGAAGACAAGGACAGAGTTGTGCCCTGTACCTTCCCAGATCTCCAGGATGTTGCTCAGCACAACACCCTATGCTTCACCACACCAAGCTCTGCAGAAGAACATCCTTGTTATCACCAGTGATGTGTTACAAAACATCAGCAAGTGACAAGGCTCTTTGGGATCTGGCTAAAGAAATTCAGACACAGGCCAAAAGTGGAAGGTGGCCTACATGGAAAACAAGTTCTGCTGAGAGACACCAGCCTTCATTCTCCTCTTTCGGGGATAGCACCCACTCAGCAAATTTGAACAATCCATAAACAGTCAGTGATACAAACTGAATGATGGCTGGAGGAGGTGGCGAAATCTGTCTCAGAGGTGAGCACAGGCTGAGATACATCAGATGTCTGCTTAGACACCAGTTAGACAAAATCCTCTTTTGTCTCTTTCCTTACAAAACCACAGTCAGATAAATACCAAGATCTTTTGATGTTCCTGAAATATTGGGGGGTCTTGGCAAAAGACACAGTGAGAGGCCTGGGGCTTGTTTACCTGGTGCATGCATGTGGTAGTTCAACAGCATTTCTCAGATCAAAAGGAGAGGCTAGGCCTTTTTTATTCCAAGTGCACAAGGTCTGAAATCCCCAGACCCCTTAATTTCTGTTTATTTAGCACTTCCTTTGTGCTGATTTTCCATTTCCATCTGAAAACCTTTTCCCTCTTGGATTCAGGTGTTGCAATGTGAATCAGATGCTCTCAAGAAATAACAATATGTCTCTTTAAATGACAATGTATCCTTGCTTTTAAAAGAAGAAACATTGGCACTGATATATTTCAAAGTTACAATATTACTGCCTGCTAATCCCATTCTCCTTCAATCTGTCCCCTTTCCCATTGTCCTTCTGGACATGTGAACATTTGCAGATTATAATCCCGTTTTCCTATCTTCTGACAAATCCTCCCAGAGTCAACCAGGTAGCCTTTCTTTGCTTTCAAGCCATTATGCCCTGGAAAAAAATATCTACATCTATCACTGCTGCTAAATTTCAAACCATGTTTCTCAGTTCTCTCTAGAGACTGCAGGTTCCCACCAGCCCTTCGCCTGCTCTATGACTCCACAGCCATAAGAGTGGCAGCTCTTGTTGTTTCAAAGATGCTTTTACAGCAGAGGCAAAACAGGAGGAAGGAAGATGCTCACAGAAACTTCCAGAGACTCCTTTCCCTAACAGCTTCCAAGCCACTAGGACCTAGCAGAGGCATCTGGAAGACACCTGTGACTCCAAGCCTTTCAGAAACCCTGTGGAACATCTCTGCCTGGCTGAGCATTTTCACCACATCTTTGGGTGATGAGGGACTGAATAGACTAACTGCTCCTCTAGCAGACAAAAAGCACATATTGCACAGCTCCAGATCTTTTTGCCTCAGCCTGTCTATAAGAAAGGATGTCAGTGTCACTGACATGGATGTCAGGCATTCCTCACTCACTTGCCTGTGCTGCTCAGCAAAGGGAAGGTGCTGGATCAGAGACTGCCTGTTGTTCCTCTCCTAAATCCCTGGAACTACATCTCATGGAAACTTCAGCCCAGACTCTGAGTTAGCACAAATGGCTATAGCATCATCAAAGGTGTTTAAGCTGCTGTAAAACAGAAAGGATCTGGATCCTTTGCTTCTGGTGCATCCCTGCATGTGCAGTGACTTTATAAGCAATACCTAAGAACAACATTTAGCCTCCAGGCCTGAGTGCTGTGCAGAATATCAAAGTAATTCACAAGGAGTGTAACAATATGACTTTCTTCTGTCCTTCGCAATCATAAAAATGCCCTTGCCTCCCACATCCAGGGAAACAGTTTCATTTGTCCCCTAAATGATACAGAAATCCACAGAAGCGGCAGAGTCCTTGTTTTACCTGATCTTCCACTTGAGAAGGAGCAGAGTGAGAGGCTCTGTCATGGCAACTGCTTGTCCCTTGCAGACGAGCTGTCTCCAGGCTTCTCCGATTACATCTTTGCCGTTATAATTCACATCCTGCACTTATTAGTGATAAGGTCAATGGGAGCAATTACAATGGGAGTCGCTGAAAACTCTGTTGTTGCACATGCTCCCAGCGACACTCACTGTGCTACAGAAACCAAAAATAACTTCCTGGTCTCCCAGAGCGGCATGGAAAATATTTCCCTGTATTTTCTAGGTTATGGATAACTTCCCTTCTTTAGGTTTACAGTGGCTATTTCTCCAGGAGAGCCAAATACAAACCTCCCTTGGGGCATGTACTGTTTTCCCCTGCTTTCACCCTGGAGATCTGCATGTCCTCCTTATGAGGGAAAGAAGTCACTCTCCCTCACTTCTCTGACTCCTGTTTACATGTACACAGCTTTAATTCAATATTTTTCCCATCCTTTTTTCCAGCATCCTCAGACTTATCCTCTTACTTTAGGGCTTTTAATACCTGTATGAAGGTGGGAGCTCTCAGTACACACCCATGGCAGAGAGCAGTGACATTGCCTGTGTCCTCTGTTGTTCCTCTAAATGAAACACACAAAACCCCTGAAAGTCCCAGAGGCTCTTTTTTACTTTCCTTGTAAAGGAAAGGAAGTGTTCCAGGAGCTACATTTCTTCCCTAAGAGAAACCACATCTGCACTGCCTAGACAGCATGACAGCAATGGACCAGGAAAATTATTCTGTTCAAGAGATCTAAATCTTTCTGCCCTTCTTACCATTTTCCTATGCTGTCTGTTACTGTCTTCACCTGGCTCTGGATCTGAGTGCCAAATGCAGAGACTGCCTCTCTGCACTGGCTTAAAAGCTCATGAATTATTTCTGATGGTCTATAAATGTTATTAGTTTTTGACAAACAGTTGTAAATTACAGAACCACAGTGAGTATTAGAGGAGACAGGAATGGGATATGAGAATCCAGCTGGGTTGAGAGTGAGTAAGAGGTGTATCCAGGGACCTTTGTGAAGGTCAGGTCCTGTAGATAAGTCACTGTATCATAAAAGCCATTAGCACAAATTGTTTATCGAGGAAGAATCCGAGTCCCTTTTCCCCATGTGTTGGAAAATACAACTCACACATGGGGTGACCCTAGAACTGCCATTGCAGTGACACCTGAAGACCTCAGATGCCAGCAAGGCCCTGCTGTACTGTCCTATGGAGATAAGGTAAATCCCTGACCCCAAGTAGGATAAACTGGTGGGGCAGAGGACAGAGCAGCACAGGCAGTTCTGGGCAGGGGAAGAAAGGATTCAAATGCTCTTCACTCTAAATTTAATATTGAACTAGTCACAGAGAGATTCCTTTGATGGGACTGATCTATCTGGCTGACCCCAGACTCCCATAAAAGCACATGAGCTTCTGCAGTTTGAAGTGTGCTAAAGGCTTTGACTTTCCCTGATCCAGATGCAAAAAACACCATCATTCTTGACAGCTACAGCTGTGGTGATGACTTGTTTTCAGAGCAAACATCTGTGACTCATCTAACATATGGGGCAGCACAAAAAGGGACCAAGTTATTTTATAAAGAAACCTGATGATCAGGCCAAGACAAGGAAGGCTTTAAGCTGGTTTGCACTGCTCTGCAGTGTCCAGAACACAATTAAATGTACGAGGATGTGAGAGACCTGGAACAGGGATCCTATGCCCTTTCCTGACCTCACATGCTACATCCAGTTAAAATACTGAGCATCACCATTTGTAAGCAGCTCAAGAAGGAATCCTGGATTATGTAGGAAGGGTTGAATCCTGCAGGAATAGGATCTTCTCTGAATGGTAAAATTCCCAGCAGATCCCTTCCAAGCTTACGGCCTCTCACCTTCTTCTTCCTGCTCACCTGAAACCAAGATCCCAACACTTGTACTCTACTCTCCACCTCCATAACCCTGTTCTCCCTGATTCCTGGTCATTTTCAAGATCAGCCTTCCCTCCATCCATCCCATAAACCTAACCAGTTTTCTTTTTCATTTATGCCTTCTACATCTTCCATGGCCCAAACCGTGGCTGTTTTAGAGCCAGCCCATCCCAATGTAGGGAACTATTTGGTTTACTCCTGCTGTCTTATGGGATCAGATGTGACAGCAGCGAACACAACAGAAAAGCTCTTCACTGGAGGAAATACAGGGAGACCGGAGTTCAGATCTAATGACTGGAAACCATTTCAAGTGTTAATCATTCTTTGTTGTCCTTTATCCAAGTTGAAGCTAAATCTTAATCTCCTTAATCCCACTATTTCCATGTGAAAGGTCTGCAGGCAATGTGGGAGATAAACTCATTTTTTTTCTCTTAGAAGTTATGTCAAGGAGCACGATGGGAAGATCTGCATAGGCAGGAATTTTTAGGTACAGTCCCCCAGGGTGTGAGAGCCGTGTTCTTTTTTCAAACCTGATTAATTCTGCATCAGCAGGGCACATTACAGACACCATTTTCCTGGAGTCTGCAGTGTATTCCCTGGGCCACAGCTGCTGCTTCTGCCACTACTTGCTATTTGTGGAGTGATCGCATCTGACAAATAGCAATGGGGAGACATTTCAGGAATGACTCAGAGGCAAAGGCAATTTCACATCCAATTTTATATCCAAGGACAGCTCTTCACTGGTTACAGAAATATGAATGGATGAGGCTTACTCCCACTTGGGATCTTGTCACATCCTAAACTATGAGTATCCATCAGCCTTCAGCATTTCTCTGTGCCAGGCAGTGGGGGCAATGACTATCAAGCCCTCAGCACATTTCTTGGGTTTCTCCCAGGCTGGTGACAGTGTGCTGCGTTTGGATGTACCTATTTATCCCAGAAGGAGTTGCCAGTGATTGATCTCTCCAACCTGAACTACCTTAGTGAGTCACCAGGATTTACTAACTTTCCCAGTCTTGGTGTCCTGAGACATTGCATGTTGCTGTGCTGGGATCTTGCTGATTTGCTCATCTAGTGACCATCTACACCTGTCATTTTTGCAGCCCTCTGCTGTTTGTCCCTTCTGGTGCTTCTACACTGATCCTCATCCAATTTCTATTCTTTACCATCCCAGCATTTCCATTATTATTCCCCAACACAGACAAAATCCCTTCTCCCTCTGACAGCATAACACCTTCATGATGGGACAAGATGTTGCCACACACCAGCTGCCCACACAGGCCTCATCATCTGAGATATTTCAAACACAGTCCCAAGTTCCTGTGGGAAATACTGCAGGATCAACAAATTCAGGCTACTGCTCTTCAAATTCCTTTGCTAGAAACAACTGTAAACTTTTAACCACTCTGGTGTAATCAGACGAGGAACAACCTGAGCCAAGGTTTGCATGTTCACACCAAGTTGTCCCTAGAGGAACATTTCTCTTTGCTGGCAGAGATTGGTGTGAATTTATCCCAGAGAGGGCTAAGACAGCAGTAACCCTGCCTTTCTCCCTTCCAGCACCACTCCACAAAGCAGAAGTTCTCTCTGCCCCATCCTGGGGAGGTCTGTAAGGTGTTCCATGTCCACCAGTTTCACAGCACGTGGCACTGCTGGGCAATTTGTGGAATGGGAGCATGGCTGAGGGCATCCTTGTGCTGTAGTGATGAATTATCCATAGTGAGAAACCAGCCTGGCAGAAGTGAGTGCTCAAGCTCCATCAGGGCAATGAGAATTGAGGCTATTTCCCTTCACATCCAGTGCTTTCTGCAGCACTGTCCAAAGCCCATTCAGGAAAAGAAGCAGTGGGTGGCAGATGTCAGTAGTGCAGCTTGCAAGGTGAAACATTCCTGAGCTTCAGATGGAATCCCAGAGCTGGCATAATTCCCAAACAACTAAAAATGGATTAAAATTTGATCTTTAGTGCTCAGTTTCCAAAGCACCCAGGACATTAATTACTGAACATCAGTCAGGGTGGGATATGGCCACAGCAGTGACTCTCCTCCACCTGCAGGACACACCTGCTATTGGAGACTGAGAGAAGCCTTGTCCCCCACTGTAGGTAAAGTTGCCCCTGTTACCACATCCCTGCTACCCCTGCACAGAGAATCATTGAATCACAGAATCATTTTGGTGAAATTGACATCTACAATAATTTATAGGCATTAACCCAGCACTGCCAAGTTCATCACTAAACCATGTCCCTAAGTGCTACATCTACACATCTTTTAAATACTTCCAGGTACTCCAAAACTTTCAGGGGCAGCCTGTTCTAATGTCTGACCATCCTGGTCAGACCACATTGTTCAAAACTCCATGCAGCCTGGTCTTGAACACTTCCAGGAATGGGGCAGCCACAGCTTCTCTGGGCAACCTGTGCCAGGGCCTCACCACCCTCACAGTAAAGAATTTCTACCTAATATATAATCTTTCATCTTAAAGCCATTCCTTCTTGTCCTATCACTGCCTTTGTCAAAAGTCCCTCTCCAGCTGTCTGTAGCCCCTTTGGGTACTGGCAGGTTGTTGTAAGGTCACCCTGGAGTCTACTCCAAGCTGAAAGACCCCAGCTGTCTCAGCCTGTCTCCATATGAGGGGTACTCCAGTCCTCTGAGCATCTTCATGGCCTCCTCTGGACTCACTGAAATACATCCATATCCTTCTAATGTTAGGGACACCAGGGTTGGATGCAGATCCAGGTGGAATATCACCAGAGCAAAGCACAGGACAGAATCCCATCCCTACTCACCTGCTGCCCTTACTGCTTTTGTAGCTGTCTAGGACACAATTGGATTTCTGGGATGCCAGTGCACATTGACAGCTCATGTCCAGCCTCTCATCAACCAGCACCACCACCAATGCTGCTCTCAGTCCATCCTATGCCCAGCCTGTATTTGTGTTTGGGAATGCCCCAAGGGATGTGCATAACTGTGCACTTGACCTTGTTGAACTACATGAGTTCTCACAGTAATGGTAATTAACACCTAACTTTACTTCCATTGTTAGTAATATTAATGATGGTAATTGTTGTTATTCCTCTGTCAATTAGAAGAATAATAAAGTTATTGCTGATATTATATGCTGTTGTCATTGACCTGTAACCCTGAAGCACCTCAGAGTGCTCATCTTGAGTGAGGACACCCTTGTTCTAGGCTTTGTCTGACCCAGCCATGGTAGGCTGATCCTCAAAGCACAAGCCAGGAGGTTGCTTGGGGAGATGCTGGAGGGAGGTGAAGAAGGGGGAACATGAGAGATGTCAGCACATGGTGAAAGCATGCAAGTCGAGGAGTCGAGAGATCCAGAAGCATCCCCCATCTCCATCACAACCTTCCTGCATGACCTCCAAGGAAGTATTTGGAAAGCCACTGGAGACAGGAGGCACATGCAGCTTACAATGCTTAATTGCAGGTGTCTTCTTGTGTGTTAATGCCTGATCTCACATTACAGCCACCAAGGAGCTCATCAGCACTGTCAGCACAGACTAATTAGCAATTTAACTGAGTGAATGCACAGCTAACCATTTGCCTAAACACAAGCACCACATGTTATTTGAGATGCTTGGATTTATCTCTGACTGAAACCACTGAATCATGGTGCAGCTCCCCAGCAGTTACTCGGAGATGTTACACCTCACTCTTTTACACTCTGTGCTCCGACATCCCACTCCCCACAATTAGAGGAGAACAAAGCTCTGTGCTCAACTGAGAGACATCAGTTATATCAGTTATATCAGTAACGGGGGAAGAGTTTTGCTTTGTGGGAAGGCCATAATACTCAGCACCTGATTAACTCAGTTTTGGGCTTCTATATGAATCACACATCTGCATGGAAATCTCAAGATGAGCCCAACACTACATCTATATTTTGAATATATTTAAATACTTCAACCCATCCTGGAAGCTTATAACATCTGTGAATTAGAAGACAAGCCCAGCTACATATGCTGACCACATCATTAACAGTGATTCACTGTTCCAGTCAGGCACTTTGCAGAAACCAGCGTTGGTCCTGCTGGCCACTCTCTTCTTCCCAAGAATGACACATGACAAACAAGATTCCTTGCCCTTCCCCTAGTTCTGCCACAGGTTGTACTGGAGACCTTCCAGTATCCACTCCAACCTGAACCATCCTGCAATCACAGACTCCTGGAACAAAGCATGGATGCACAATGTGAATGTTGTGCCCACCAGTGTGGCCTCATGTCAGGAAGGGTTCTTTAAGGGGCAGTTTTATGTTGATTCTGGAATAGCATCCATTGTGCCATTTGTCCTTCTGTCATATCTCCTCTGTGCCAGGAGGCCTGGAGGGCTCTGCCCTGACAGCAGACCTCAGGTTACCCTGGACAGACCTGGCTGTGGAAAGCCTGCCAAGGCAGCGTGGCTGGGGCACACCTTCACCTCCATCCAGCTCCAAGCAACAGCACAGCAGGGCCAGAGCATTGTCTTTGGCCCCCTTCCAGAAGGTGATTGACCTTCCTGCTTCTGAATAGGGGTTTTGGCAACAAGACCCATGATCAGTATTTATTTGTGAGTCAGACAGATAAATAGCAGTTAACCCATGTCCATAGAAAGGTAAGAGAACTGGGGAAGGGTGTGGAGCATGTCTCATGAGGAAAAGCTGAGGGAGCTGGGGGGACTCAGTCTGGAGAAAAGGAGGTTCAGGGGTGATCTTCATGGTCTCTACAATTCCCTGAAAGGAGGATGTATCTGGGTGGGAGTGGGTCTCCTCTCCCAAGTAACATGTGACAAGACAAGAGGAAATGGCCTCAAGATGAGCAGGGAAGATTTCAGTTGGATATTATGCAAAATTTCTTCACAGAAGGGGTAGTCAGGCATTGCAACAGGCCGCTCAGAGAAGTGGTGGAGTCACCAGCCCTGAAGTGATTTAAAGAACATGCAGAAGTGGCACTTGGGTTGATCACTTAGTGGTGGAGTTGGCAGTGCTGGGTTAATGGTTGGACTCAATGATTTTAGAGGTATTTTCCAACCTGTATGACTCTATCAGTTCTATTTCAGCTGCCTTTCCTTATGTGCTTCATTAAACTGGTGACTTTGAGCCTTGGGCTATGTCTACACAACCAGCCTGCATCCCCATCCCAGGAATTAACATTGGTGATGGTTGTTGGATGGAGCTCCTGATTTCCTCCTCCTGGCCCAGGGCCATGGGAAGGACTCTTTGTTACTCAGCCCCCTGTTTAATCATTTACAGCAGGACAAAGGTGGGGCAGGCACGATGTCCCCTGCTCTCAGTGCCTGGGGAGGTGTCACGCTGGAGCATCTCCCAGCCTGCCCATCCTGCTGCTGCAACCCCACAGGAGGCTGACCCAGGGACTCCTCCCCCGCTGTGGCAGAGCTCTCTGGGAAGGTTGAGTTATTTCAAGGAGGTTTCAAAACACTGTGTATTCCACATCCAGCTACCGATCTCCCAGGTAATGCCATTCTTTTGCTTCACACTATGTGCCTACTTGACCCACACCCAGTTCTTTGCCCTCCCCACCCAAGGAGAAATTAACTCCTTCCCACCCAGGGCAAGACTCCCTTTCACACCCAAGGAGCCCTGGCCGTTCCTGGTGACACAATCTCTGTCCACAATGCTGACACTCACTCTGAGCCCCAAAATGTGCCAGTGGGCATCCCAGTACCTCCCTTGGGGTCAGGAGCAGACCTTCAGTTCCCTTCCCCACTGCCGTGCATTGGGGGTATTCACATTCCTGGTGGGTGAGCAGAGCCCCAGGCACTGCAAACACTGTGGGAACAAGAACATTGGTAAGACATAAACAAGAAGGCTGTAAGAAACCTGTGTGCCACTGATGGGAGGGCCTTGTTTCCAAAGTAACTGGGTGGATCTTCAAACCACTCAGAGTGGATTGGGAAGGACATGAGGAGGTGACCTTGTCCTTCCCTCTGCCCCAAGGCAAAATCAAGCATGCCTGAACCAGTTCTGAGAGCTCTCAGTTTAACCTGATGTTGGAACATCCAGGCCCACATTTGTTGCCTCCAGCTCTGCCAAGTCCCTGCCTCAGTTTCCCTACCTGTAAAAGGAGGAATGGTCCAAACCAGTGGATCCATTGCTGTGTTGCTGGAGAGGAAAGAAGCGGGGAAGGAAACCTTTGGCTGGTGATTGATGATACACAGACATCTGTTGAAAAGCAATAAATAAGCCTGGAGTATTGTGTACCTATGGGCAGGAACTTTGACCAAATCTCCAAAGGATACCAGGTATCTCCTTTTAACTTGTAGCAAGCCTTGCTTTTTTATTTTATTGGGCATGGAGAAGTGTGGGAATCACAGAGCTGGACTTCCTAAGAAAGGTCAACATTTGGTAGATTAAGCCAACATCCAACTGCAGTCAGGAGAGTGGCAAGAGGATCATTATTTGTGTCCAACCCTACATGTATCTGACACTCATGTGAGCACATCATTCCAAGTACAACCAAAAGGGTGTTTTAAAAGGGCAGCATTTTTATGGCACAACCTCAAGATTTGATCTCTACTGCCTTGAAAGATGTCTTGAGCCCTCAAAACTGGTTATTGTGGGTCCAGGTCTCTGGTCAAGAAGAGTCTGTTTGAAGACAGGAGGTGGCAAAGGCTCCAACATGGGCTGTGGGTATCAAAGTCCTGTGGGTGCTTGGGCTCATGCAGAGACAGGAACCTATTTCAGCTGCCTGAAACCATGGATGGGCTGCACCTCTGCTGGAAAATATGAGGAGCCATGAACAAAAGGAGACTGAAAACCAGACTTTTAACCCCAGGTGCTCTCCTATACTATAATAGCATTACAATATACATCCCAGAAACCTCCAATTTGCTAAAGGAACAGGGAGAAAAGAACAAAATCAGAGGATTTTTTTCTCAAATTTGAACAATAGTTTTGGCACATGCCAGAGCAAACTTAGCTGAAGTTGATTTGGTGTCCTATATCTTATTATGTTCCTAATTTAGCTCTCAAGTCACTGCTTTAGCCAGTGACTTGATACACTAAACCTGTGTCATTAAATCATGTTGCAGCTCTCGGGGGAACAGATAAGATTCAGGATGGCCTCTCAGCATTACAGTGCAATTTAGGTCTGTTTAATTCCCTTTAGCCAAGAAATATGATGAAAATGTATCTAGGAGACCAGTAATCAGCCATACAGCTTCTATTCTTGACAGATGCAAAAGCTCAGCTTTCTGCTGATAGTAATTGCTGAGAACTAGGACCTCATGATTTATCCAAGGCTCTTAAGAGCTTGATATGTGCTGTTCTTCCAGCAGGGCAATGCAAAGTTTAAATATAAAACCTGCCTTGAAAAGTTCTGTGCAATCCAATCAGCCAGTATATTTCTTACAGATGATAGCACACTGATCCTGGCATAATCCAATGTTTCATAAATGTCTTAGAAGATTAAGGCATCATTTTCTGCCCAAATGACAGAGGAGATTCACATGTCTGCAGAGTAAACAGTGGCAACACTCTTGCATAAGAGCCAGCAATATTGTTAAAGTTCTCCTCTGTGCTTCCTCACAAGGGCAATTACATAACCAGAAGCCTTCCATCTATCAAAATAAATCCTTTTCATTAAACAACATGCTGTAGTGTGAGTGTACAAACACACATCCATGGGAAGGAAGGGAAGGTGGCTGCATTGAATTGCCTGACTGACCTGGAAAGAGGATTTTAATCCTGCAGTGACTCACCCATGCTGGCTATGCTCTTTGGTTGATTTTTAGCTCTGACTCATGAATCATAGACCCCAACATGCCAGACACTTTTCTTACAGTCACACATGTCCCATCCTTTATAACAGACAGGGGTTGTGCCTGCAAAGGAGAATGGGTCAGAGCAAGACTCTGGCTGAAAGACCTGCAGGTGCAGAACTGCCAAAGAAACCCCACCAGATGCTTCCCAAAATGTATCCTGCTCAGCCAAGCTCCCTTAGGGACTAATAGTTCTGCTGCTCCTTCTTCCAGAGGTTCCCTTAGTTCCCAGTTTATCCTAAACTGCAGTGAGATCTGCAAGTTAGGGCAATTCCTGTCTGAATCCTAAGGTGACAGCAGACAGGAGCAGGTGTCATGCACGTGACCTTTCATCCAGATTCCACAGAATCCATGAGGAAACATTCCCTAGGATGAGATTTCCTAGTCAAGCCTGTTTCCCTCTATGTAAGGTGAATCTGTCACAATCTACAACACCTCTGCATCAGTTCTACAAACAGCTACAGCAATGGGCAGCTTTGTCACCACCTCCTATGGTGATACACACAGCAGCTGTCCCAGGAAAAATCACATCAAGAGCCATATATGTGTCCTGAAGAACCATGTCCAGGTACAGAGCCAGCAAATGTGCCAACTAACCTTCAATAAAAGATCCCTGCTGTCTGCTCCCCAACAAGAGACTCTGGAAGAGCCTGGGTTTGCTGCCTCACAGGAAAGCTGTGGGATCTCTTGTCCTCACTGAGGCTTCCCCTTGAGCTGGTAGCTCAGATTAGAACAAATATATTGTCCTCAAGGAAGATAAGGCCAAATTGTACACGGGCTCTGAGGAAGTCCAACAGGAGTTGAGATGGGCCTCATGTCTCTGTTCTTCTTATTGCTATCCATGGTGCAGCTACATGGGGAAAATTAGGGACAGAAAGGACTGGATTTAATACACATGATCTCCTCTGAGTCAGCTGAGGAGGGATGTAATTCACTGAAGTGCCTTCCCTCAGCAGGAGAAACTTTCCTGACTGCTGATAATGAACTAGCAGGAAACAGTATTTTCCTGCTCAGACCTGGCAAGCACACAGCACAGAGGGGAAATTTTTGACAGAGGTCCTCTCAGAGAGCAGAAAATAACATGATAATTGGATGAAGGCAAATGGGAAGCAGGGAGAAACAGGCTGTGATGGCAAGGTCAGAGTCTGCAAGACAGGTTAGGACAGTTGGTGCTGGAAAGGGAAGCAAGCACAAGGAAAAAGAGATGGAACAAGGAATAACTGGGACAGGGAACTAGGGGCAGGACATGGATGTCCCCAGAAAGGCCCCACCAGGAGCAGTACAACAGACATACAGCACAGCTGTGACCTGGTGGTGTGTCTGGGCCTCTTAAAGGCTCTTCCCTGCAGAGGAAAAACATGAAACCAGATGTGTTTATTTCTGAAAAGATCCCACCTTAGGCTCATCCACTTGTGATCTAGAAGTCCCACATTATCTTTCACTGCCATTTCCCTGGCTTCAATTCAGGCCCCTTGGGTTTTAAGGTTAAAATAATGCAGTGTCATAAAACCACAGAATTGCTCAGTGGAAAAGGACCTTCAAGATCATCTCATTCCAATCCCCTGCCATAAGCAGGGGCATTTCCCACTATCCCAGGTTGCCCAAAGCCCCATCCAACCTGGCTGAGAGGACCTCCAGGGATGGGGCAGCCACAGCTTCTCTTGGCAACCTGTGCCAGGGTCTCACCACCCTCACAGTAATAAATTTCTTTCTAATGTCTAATCTAAATCTGCCCTCTTTCAGTTTAAAGCCATTTCCCCTTGTCCACCTTTTCCCCCACCACAACCCATCCAACTTCAATACTTTCCTTGAGAAAATAAATCCCTGCTTCTGAAGCTGCAGCTGGATATCATGAGTGGAAAAGGGGTGGATTTAACCAGCACAGAGATCAAGGCTGGAGGATGCTGCTGTAGTCCTCCCTCCCATCACCAGCATGACCCAGGCCACAAAGCCATCCTCCTGCAGAGGCAGTTTTTGTGGTCTCTCAGCTCAAGTCCAGCTCTCAGACTGGAAACTACAAGGGCAACAAGGTGAGGGAGAGGACCTAACAAACTCCTGCAAACCATCCACTGCAAGTCCTTGGAGAAATGGATCAATGAAACCTGCTTTAAAGATATTGGAAGGGTTTTTACAGAGAGATTTTGGAGATTTTTAGAAACTTTTGCTCTGGGGTAATATGTAGTGTCCTCATAGCATTGTATTTCCATTAGTAGAGGCACTGAAATAGACTTTTCCTTTATCCAGCAATTAATATTTGCAAAGGGAATAGGAATTTTGATATTTACAATCATTGCAACTTCACTAGACTTTGCTGAATTGGGAAAGGATTCAAAGCTATGGAAGAGTGAAAGGGGAAAAACACATCAAGACAAAGCAAGGCAGTATTAGTTTCTTATCTCCAGTAAATCAGAAATCAACATCCTTAGCTACTGACTGTGGCATCCTGCTATTGCAGGAACTGGCCCTTGAAAGGTATGCAAAGATGGCTCAGTAATTTCAGAAGTTCAGGATGACTTTGCCACTTCCCATTAGCATTTTCAGGAAAGGCTGGGCACCCAGTGGGAGGAGGAGAGCAAACACAAGGCGATTGTCTGAGTAACTTTCACATACATTCACACAGGGGCTGTGCAGTGAATGGTCCCATTGAAAGTGTTTCAAAGCCGGGCACGAGATTGGTCACAGAAAAAAAAGTTTTTGTTGGAAAGTATTAGCACTGGAACTAAATACCTGTTGTACTCTGCCCATGGCAAGGTTGCAGCTTATCTCCCCAGCAGCAAGAAAGCAACACAAGCCCTCCAGCAAAACAGCAAACAGCAGCAGGATTAATCAATAACACCCAAAAAGAAGACAGTACAGGAACAAGCTGTTACTACTTTACTCAGAGGCCGGACCTGCTCTAAGAAACCATTTTCAAACATTCAAGGATGAGACAAAAAAAAAGGCTTTTAAGATCAATTACTCTTTGCAAAAGATCCCCTGTGATGGAGTTTCCATGGGTCCAGGCAAGGTAACACACAGGTTATGGTGGGAACCAGGGCCACCATTTATCCTCTGAGTCCCAGCAGGGTAAACACAATGCTTGGGACAGGAGAAATGTCAAAGCCTGCACCAGGCAGAAGAAAAAAAAAACCAAGGAAAACTGCTGATACTGCAGCCAAGGGGATTGAAAAGCTGAACTAACTTAGAGCAGGTCACTTCCACAGTGCTTGGAACTGCCTTCAAATTATCCGGTCAAATGAGTGTTAGATAAGCAGAGTCCTTCTGGCCTTCAGGGGAATTCAGACAAGAGGGTTATTCAGCAGCTGGGTGATGACTAAAACTTTCTGCAGGTGGGGGATAAATCCCTTCTGTGACCTGAGACTCAGCTGGTGCTGGAGGGCAGACTGGGAGGGCTCCCTAGGGAACTGAGCTGGGGTAAGGTCTGAGTCTGTGCCTGTGTCTGTCCTGCCCAGTCACCACATCCCTGAGCTCTTTGAGGAACATTATTTCAAGAAGAGAATTTTTTTTTTTTACTCAGATTTCTATTTCTGTCAGGATTCCTAAATGGCCAGGAAATCCCCTTATGCAATCGCTGTGCATGACTGTAACTCTGCTCCTGACCAACAATTTTTACTTTGCCAATGCTGGCCTCTCAGAAGTCCACAGAAAGGTTTTTTCAACACGTGATGTGAAAATGGTGGATGAGGAGAGCGAGGTGTTTGGGATCAAAGGGTTTAAGCAAAGCATGGGATCACAGTCTCTCTGTCCTCTCCATAACACCAGAGGTGAGGACAAATCCCTGTAGAAAAGCTGGAGGATGCCCACCCTCAGACACACCTCAGGCTGCAGAGATGGACAGGAGATGGAGAGCATTCCCATCTGGTGGGGACCATCTCTACCTGCCTGCAGCCAGGGCTGGGCCTGCTGTGGGACCCTGGTGAGCACTCTGAGGCTTTGTGCAGAGGAGGGACCTGGAGAGAAGCACGTCTGCGGTCTGGCACAGGGCTGTCCTTGGAGATAGCCTGGCTGGAGATGGAGAGGGCTGGGAGACTGGAGCCTGGCTGCTGCCAGTGCGTCACTGCAGAGCTGGGCAAGCTGCCTGTTCCCTAATGCATCCACTCCTGGCAGAAACTGGGATCCAGCTCTGTCCCCACACTGGGCTCTGAAATCAACTGAAGGAGGCAGGGGTTGTTCATTAGCCATCCCAAGCCTGTCCCTGTGACCCTTGTGAAGGGAAAGGGCACAGTTTCTCCAGCAGCCAGCAGGACCACGTACACAGCTGCTCATGATTCAAAGTGTATCAGTAAAGTCAATGAAGGACAGAAGTCATTGCTCTCCCTCCTCTTTCCTTTCCTCTTCTTGTCCAAACAAAGACCTTCTCTTTCATGTGCTAAGGAGAATGGAATAATTTAGGTCAGAAAGGTCCTCTGGGCATCTCCAGTCCAATCTCTTGCTCTAAGAAGGGTCATCTTCAAACTTTGGTCAGGATCTTATCCAGGTGACCTCTGGTTACTTCCAGGTGTGGAGATAGCAGTGTCCTGTGTACCTGTCCCCTCTCCAAGTGAAAAAGGTTTCCCTTGCTGTGCAGGGCTCCATAACAGAAATGTTCAGAGTGGAGGGAATGTGGATGCACCAGAAGGAACAAATGGCAGGGAAGGGCTACACAAGCAGCACATTCTGGTGGCACCTGGCAGAACAAGCCAGCAAGATCCCAGCACATCTCCATACATCTCAGGACACTCAGGATAGGATACAACAACCAGTGAGTAGATCCTGGTAACTTTCAGACATGGGACAGGATGGAGAGATTCAACTGGTGACATCCCTTCTCCTCCATGGTTTTGCAGGGAACCCTGGACAGATGACTTGGCCTTGAGTGTTGTGGTGCCAGACAGGTAGGTACACACAGCTGCTGTGGGCATGAAAGTCTAAATGCAATGAGGGACAACTTTTTTTTTTTTTTTTTAATTTGGGTTTAAAATTTAATCAACTCCCACAAATACCTCCTATTATTTGTCAAATATCTGCATGAGCAGCAAGAACAAGATCCTGCACCTTTGGCAGCAAATCTTCAAGTATTTGCTGATGAGAACTAACTTTCTCCACTCCATTTCACGTGTCTCCTCTGCTCTGCCTGATAAATTGGCTCCCACATCTCCATCTCTGCTGAGCAAAAACTGATTAGGAGCAAACATAAGAGAAACAAACAATAGAAGGTTCCTGCCGGTTTGGAGATGAAAGGGTGCTTTTAAATCATTAAGAAAATAACTGAGGGAGGTTTTCTTCCTCCAAACCAGGAGCCCAGATCAGCTTTTAATTATTTCCTCACCCCTACAGCCCCCTTGGGAAGTCATTGCCCCAGCTGGTTGAGCTCATTGTGGCCAAGAAGCAAGAGCAGGAGGCTGCAAGACAGGATGTCTGGGCTCCCCTCTGGTTCTGTCCCCGACCTGCTGTGGGAAACACAGCTCAGCCCTGCTCCTGATGAGCCAAGCCTGCCTGAGGGGTGGGTTTATGCAGCATATGTCACTGCAGTTGTGGTTTTCACTGACTGACTGACCACTATGGCACTCTAATGCTTCCTTGTCTTCTGGATTAGTTGGTGCTTGCTCAGCACTGGACAGATGCAAGGGGAGGGGGAAAGTTCCCTGCCAGCTCTTCCTTCTCACTGAGCAGATGCAATTCTCTCTCAAGTTTTCAAGGCCTGCAAGGATCCCTGTGCTTTCCTTTGCCTTCTCCCCTCCCTTGCAGACCAAGGTCCCAGAGCAGAGCCTCTCTACCCAGCATGACAGGAGCCTTCCATGGGGAAAATAAGGCTCTTAAAAAGCCCTGCTCTTTCACTTTTCTTTTCTTTTTTTTTTTTTTTTTTTTTTTTTTTTTTTTTTTTTTTCTGTGTCATCATAGAATCATCAAATGCTTTGGGTTGGAAGAGACCTTCAAACTCATCTTGCTCTAAACCCTCTGTCATAGGCAGGGACACCTTCCACTAGACCAGGTTACTCAGGGCCACATCCAGCCTGGCCTTGGACACTTCCAGGGATGGGGAAGCCACAGCTTCTCTGGGCAGCCTGTGCCAGGGCCTCAGCACCCTCACAGTAAAGCATTTTTTCCCAACATCTAATCTAAATCTGCCCTCTGTCAGTTTGAAGCCATTCTGCCTTGTCCTATCACTGAGGGACCTTGTCAAAACTCTCTCTTCAGCTCTCTTTTAGGTCCTGGCAGGGGCTCTAATGTTTCACCAGTTATCTTCTCCAGGTGGAACAACACAAAACCAAACAGCCTGCCTCCATAGCAGAGGTTCTTCATCCCTCAGAGCATGGCCCAAGCTCCACTCTGGACAAGCTGAATTGACCATCATCTCTGGGGTATAAAAAGTTCCCCTGCCAGCTCTCTGTGTCTTCCTCAGCTCTCCATGCTAATGCAGGCAGCACAATTCCTTTTGTCTGAGACTGTTGGGAGGAAGTGAAAGTGGTGACACAGCACCACAGGTGACACACACCCCAGTGCCACCACAGCAGGGTGCAGGGCAGCCTGGCTGTCTTGCTCTGAGCACACTCTGCAATGCAGAGTGTTCTCCCAGGGGGGACCAGCCAAGAGCTGCACCAACTCAACAGCACAAAGCCAAGGCACAACGTGCCTCTGGCAGGGACATCTCATTTGTCTCATCTATGGTCCTGCTGGCTTGTCATTCCCCATGCTGAACACTGCCTCATCCACTGAGCATCTCCTGATGCCTCCAGGTCTGGTCTGAGCTGGCAGAGAGTCTGCAGCAGAGCTGCTGTGACCCACAGATCCCTTCTGCTGTGTGGGCACAGGTCAGGGTATAACACAGGCACAGTTTGTAGGAAGCACAGACAGACCATGTGTAGCCAAGCTGGTCAATCCCACAGTCCCGTGGGGAATGTCAGGAGCTCTGGTTTTGTGGCCATGGCCCACACTTGGCCTCCATACTTGGCAGACCTCCCCCTCCCACCACATCCTGATCTCCCCAGCTGATGCCCTTTCATGTTTCTTTGCTCCACCTTTTCTCCAGCCACAGAACTGAAGTGAGCACATGTGCTCTGCTCCACTCTGCAGAGAGCTGTGGCCATTTCTCCAAGCCAACATTGCCATGGGCACAAACACTGAGCTTTTAATGAGCCCCACGGGGAATAACCATGGAGAGTGCAGAAAAACAGCAGCCAAGCAGCACCACAGCTCTCCACAACTGAATTACTGTTTGAGGAATGAAGAAATCCCATTTTCTGTGACCCTGAATTTGCCCTGCTCCACTCCCTCTTTGCTGCCTGAAGCTTAGACACTGCCATGATTCATCCCCAGGAAGAAGAGGCAGGTTAGCTCTGAGTTACTTCTGATCCCTCACATAGCCTGGTGCCTGCAAAATTCCACATTGCCACCAGCTGAACCAGCTGCTGCTGAGTGCTGAGCCAGACTCTGAGGCTCCTCTGTGTTGCAGATAAGCAGGGCTGTGGGGCAGGGATACAAAACCAGCAGCATTGCTTCAGGGGAGTAACACATATCTGGCTGCAGTGGGGGAAAGGGAATGAATAACTGGACTTGCTTCCAGCTAAAGGCTGACTTCAGTGAAGAGCATTTGACTTCATGCCAACCCCAGAGCCAGCAGATCTTGAGGGGAAAAGAAGCAAGCCAACAACAGAAGTTCAAAGTGAAACATTCCTGTACTTGGAGGGAAGTTTCATGAGGCCTTGACTCACAGGGGTTTTTTAAACCTTATCCTTATCATATCCAAAAGGAGGGCAGGAATCTCAGCAGTTGAGGGGACCTTCTTCTGGCCAAACAGTTCTGAAAGCTTTCTGACAAGGAGGATTCTCAGGTGACCCAGCCATGAGCAACCTCTTACCATGCTGGACCCTCTCCTGGGGCAAGGCTCCTGCTGTTGCCAAACTTCCCAGCTTCAACAGAGGACAGCAGTATGAGGCATCAAGGAAAATTTGTTCATCCATCTCCTCCACCCTCCACCTTCATCATGCTTCTGATTAAGCATTGTCTCCTTAAATACCAGGTTTCCCTCTCCAAGCTCCTCTCTGGTGCTCTTCTCTGCATGTGCACATCCCAGTGCTAAGGGAGGAGCTTGGGAAGGGGGCCAGCAAACATGAACTGGACCCCTGCAAGCTTTTGCAGGGCAACAGGTGTGTTGCAGGCAGAGACATTGCACATCTACAGCTCTCTCTCATTTCAAGCACCTCTTTCACTCAGCTGTTTGTGGTCAGTGCAAAGAAAAGGCATGAAGATGACTCCCTCAAAATCAAAGTCTCCCCAAATTTATGTGCACAGGAAGAAGAGATTTTGTTGGTAATGCTGCAGAGCACCTCCTGGCCATGTAATGGACTCACAAAGCTTCTCATGACTCTGGCTAAGAGGGACCAGTGGCCAGCTGCTGGTTCAGAGTCACAGGGATTTAAGGCACATGGAATGAACAGTGCTCAGCAACCTGCCCTCTTGCAAAACCCAGTGCTGACTGCTTCTGCCAAGCCCACAATTTCCTCTGCAGCAATAATTTTTGCTGTGTTGATTTGGAGATTTCCAGCAATGAAGAACCTACTGTGCACCAGCTAACCCAGGTGGATGGTCACAGTGGTCTGCAGCCTCCACCAGTTAAAGCCAGGAGGACATCAGCCTGACTGAACACATCTGGGCTGTGCTCCACATCACTGGATGTGGTTTGGTTTTCCCAGTGGGGCTGAAGCATTGTTCACCCCTTGAAAAGTCTTTGCATCCACCTCATCTGGGTCAGCTTCTTTTCTGAACTTCATTGCTGCTTTGGGCACAGCTGTGTCTCATCCTCCACAGTGGCCAAGAACAGCTGTGCTCTGCTCCCTGCTTTGATGCCCTTGATTCCCCTCAAGGCCATGTTACACAAGATCATCTTGGATGTTCAAAAACCAAGAGCCACCTCAGGGCCAGGAAAGGAAAAATCAACATCTGCTGGACAAGTTTCTCTAAGAAATCACAGTGAGGGTGCAGCACAGATACACAGGACCTGTGGATGTTATGATCTGGGTGTACTTTTATTAAGACACAACATTATGTGCTCTCATAATCTCCACTGACCCCCAGCATGCACATTTTTGGTGATCCTGGCAGTGCCAGCCATCTGGGATCTCAGTTACAGTAATCCTGCCTTTTTGCAGAGGCAGAGGCAGGTAATTTGTCCCCAGATCACCTCATACTTTCAGCCAGAGGCTGCTTTATGCCTGGGGACAGCCACATTTGTGGCATTTGGGTCCAGTGTGCAATTTGTTTGCCTCAGGAGCATCAGATCCCTGGAGACACTGTGGGCAACTGAGGTGCCCCATGGTGGAGATATAGGGGGTGTGGAAAGCCTGGATATGCCTTGTCCTCGAGTCAAACCCCAGGCAAGCAGGTTGTTGAATCCCTAAGAAAATCCACCAGGCACAGATAAACCCAAACCCCTTAGGACCCTTTTGCATGACCTCAGTGACCAACAAACTGCTGACCTCACCCCCACTTCCATCTCGGACACCCTGTGGCCACTCCACCTCTGCTCTGGGTATCTCCCTAGGGTTTTCTGACTGAAGTCAAACCTCCTCCCCAGCATTCTGTGCCGTCAGAGAAGCCACTTTGCCTTTCAGCTGCCAATTTCACACGAATCTTTGATTTGCCAGCACCTGCCAGGTGGGACCCGGCAGGATCCCTGAGCAGTGCAAGAGCCGCAGGGATGATCCACGCAATGCCTGAGCTGCAACCGGATCCAGAGAGGGAACTCTAGCCTGGGAGATCTGACAGGCTCATAACAAACCCAGCTGGCTGGCACACACACCAAGCCCAAAACACCCCAGGCCACCCCCCTCCCACCCTTCTGATACCATCACACCCCTCAGCAGTTAATTAAAAAAGGATTAAAGCAAGGCTGTAAGGACGTGGGCGATGCTGAGGTCCAGGGATGCCTTGCAAACCTACGCCAAGCCCCACAGCTGGTGCTGGGACAGGGGGCTGCCTGCTGGTGACTCCAGTTTCTCCAAGAATAAAGCAGGTCTAATCCAAGATCCAGGCAACCTCTGGGCTGCTTGCCTATGGCAGTGCTGCTCTGTACAGAGCTGCAGGACAAGGATTGGGATCAGGGATGTGGGAGCGTGCAGGGTAAGAGAGCAGGCAGTTATGGCTTGTTTGCCAATACTTCCATGCTGTCCTGCTGGCCCTTCCTGGGGCTTGTGTTAGGCTGTGTCTCCTTCCAGAGCTCACACCTTTATCCCACATGAGCCACGTGCACCCATCCCAACCCTGGCAGTGAGGTTCATCTCGTGCAAGCAGCTCTGTCACAACAGTACAAGCTGTTCTTACCCACTCCCTGTTTCTGAAAATTTGAATGTTTCACCAGGGCAGCACTCAGAGGCTTTTTCCAGCCAGAGTTATGCTGGGTAGATAGGTCCTTCCCACATCCAGCCTCACAGAAAGCCCTGGGAATATGTGTGTGGATGAGGCACAATGCCAAAGTGTCCCTCATCTTATCTGGCTGAGATGCCATGAACACAGATGGCTGGAAGTCACCTCTGCACAGGGATTAACCATGGGGTTAAAGCCTCAGTATCAGTGAGAGCTACACCTTCCAAGGGGGACATTTTTTCACCAGGAGGAAGAAAACACCCTGGCTGACTCAGAGGACAATCCTACCCTCTTCTAAGGTCTTTGGAAGCAGACTCCATGACATACCTTGGAAGCTCCCACATGGAGAAAAGCAGAGGGCAAAGCTCAGCAGGAAGGGTAGGTGCAAATAGGGTGACTGCAGAAGATGCATTTTGCTGGCACAGAAACAAGGCAACAGGTCCAGGTCTGAAACTCACCCCTGGGTGACAGGACATGTTATATGGTGGCAGCAAAGGAGATGTCTCAGGCTGGTGATGGACTGCACCAACATTCCTGTTGGGAACTCTCTCAGCTTGTAATCACTGCATGGAGAACTGACCTGCAGGACACAAGTTGGCTCCTCAGCAGCAGCTTCGTGTCCCACCAAAGCCTATAAACATGGGGCCAGTCCCTGCAGGAAAAACAGGTGAGTCCACAGCGCATTGAGTGCTCCCCACTTCACCCAAACCACTCTCACATCCCCCAGTGCATTTTTCTTCAGCCCCAAACCCACCTGCTTGGCTATAACAAGCCTGAAAAGCTCAATAAAGTTCTTCATGGTTTTTTACCTCTTTCTTCATTGCCTTTCTCTCCATTGCCTAAGGGACTCCTGCTCTCTACAGCTGGCTGCTCCATGACCTGACCACTTTTTTACATCCTAGAATCACAGAATGGTTTGAGTTGGAAGGGACCTTCAAGATCATCTCACTCCAATGCCTGCCATGGGCAGGGACACCTTCCACCAGACCAGGTTGTTCATGGTTCTGTCCAGTCAGGCCTGGAACACTTCCAGGGACGGGGCATCCACAGCTTCTCTGGGCAACATATGTCAGTCCCAGTGACCTCAATAATTGCTGCTGTTCCCTAACCAACCCATCCTTCTGTCACCCAGCCCTGGAAAGTTTTCTCCTTCATTACCTTGCACTTGCCAGAGAGCAGCTGATTCATCCACTCTCCGCCTCAGGCATCCCACGCAGCCACTGATGATTGAGTTACTTAACGATTAAGCAGAACCTTAAATCTTTGCAGCACTTAACATGTATTGACTAATTAATCCCAGCCTTATCTGAGGTAGGTTAGTTCAGTCTTGTGTGTAGCTTCCAAACATGCCCACGGCTGCCTGATTGGTCAAAGGCAGAAGCAGCTCTGCAGAGGTGATGGGAGGTCCACCATCCCCACTGCCCACCCTTCAAAGAGGGACCCATGTAGCACTTCTGTGCTGTGACTTCAGAGATCTCTGGGCCCAGGGACCATGTCCCCAGCCCAGAACTCTTGCCAGGCTTGCCCTTGAATGGCCTTTTCTCCTGCATCTTCTCTGACCCTCCATGATTGCTTCATTCCCTGCTCTCCCATCCAGTGGGGCTCTGGGCACATCCAGCAGCTGAAGCCAGCTTGCTCGGACAAGCAACAAGTTGCCTGAGGCTCTGCCAAGACCTTGAGTGCAGGTGGGATAAACGTTCCCCTGGGGTCTGACTGGCAGCCATCCATGAGTTCTGCTGATGCAGGAGAACAAATATGGCCTTAGGACAGTGACAGGTGAGCACAGCACACTGCCCTGCTGCATCCTGCTGAAGTGACAGCCAGGAGAGCCAGGCTTCCCCCTCAGCCTATTCACAGGGACTGTCTCAGCCACGTCAAACCCCACATTCCAGTCTCACTGTCAGCAGGGAATGAGGCCAGGTGTAGGAGGCAGGGAACCCATTCCCTGCATGGATGAGCTGCACAGGAGCTTTGTGCAGATGAGTGGGATGGGGAGGTGCAGAGACACACCCTGGGTTATGCAGAGAGTCCGTGGCAGAGGTCAGTGCCTCAGTGACTCCCAGCCCCGGGCTTTGGGAGAGGGAAAGGGAGGAGGTTTACAGTAACTAAAGCCAGGGAGCTGGGAACCTGAGCTGGGTTTCCAGCCCCACAAGCCTTGGGGCCTGATCCTGAAAAAATCATCTCATTTTCCTCCAGTGCAGTCACTCTGTTTCCGAGATTAAAGGAAAATGCCACGTTTCTTGTACCCTACAGATTCCCAGCCTTTAGCAAAGAACAGGGCAGACATCAAAACTCTTGATATTCCATGAGCCTTTTGCACTGGAGCACAGGATCCCCCCAGCACAATAGAGACCCAGAGATACAAGATTGTCTTTGACATAACACTGACACCAAAATGTTTCAGCCCACCTGAGTCCTCTGAGCACCTCATGCCCTTTTTCTGCCTCCCTGTCACCCCAGGGTTTCAGCTCAGTAATAACCCTGACAGGCAGGTGATGAGCCCTGAGAGATGCTTGATGTGAAGGACATGGCAGAAGAAAGGGACTTTGTCAACCTGGCAAGTCATGGAGCAGCCAGGTGGAAGAGAGCTTAATCCAAACAACCTCACTCAGGAAAGCCAGGACCAGTGGAGTCTGGATCTGCACACCCATGTGGAGCCTGTAACAGCAAGGTGCTGGTTTGAGTCAAAAGGCATCAGTCTGCAGGTTACAAAGGCATCTCTGCTGCTTGTAAGGGTGCCCTTCACATGCCCTCCACCTCATGTGGCTAAGGATGGGTTCCTGCTTACCCCATGGATATCAACACCATTTGCTTGCTTTTTAACACATCTAACAACACCAAATGCAGAGGAGAAACTCCCCTCCCTATTAAATTCACCCCAGAAAATCCTGAGTAGTAAAGCAGAGCAACTTGTGGACTGACACTTTTCCTCTGGGTCCTAAACCATCACTTTTTTTTTTTCCTTGACTGAATATGTGCTGATCTCATTCATCCTGGGAAAAGCACAGGGTGTTCTCATCCCGGCTATACCTGGCAAGCTGCACACACTGTGACAGAGGAAACGAACTTCTGAGCAGGCTCTGCAGTGGCTGCTGCCCGGCTTCTTGTGGCTCTTTCCTGGAGCAAGAGGCCGGCTTCTTCACCTGGCATTCCTGGGAGAGATGAAGGGTAAGTCAGCAAATCAGCTTCATGCACTGCAGACATTCTCTGCTTTCAGCCATAGCAGAATTAGCTCAGGTCGGGATTTGCTGGTAGCTGGGCAGAAAAACATCAACAGGGCTTTTTCCCCCCTTCTCCACCTCCTTTGGAGGGAGAAGGCAAGAAAATGTTTTTAACGTGCTGCATGAAGGCAGGTTGTGGGAGCCGTGGTCCCCAGCACGGCTCAGCAAGCACTGCCGGGGAAATCAACAGGGAACGTTCCTGATGCTATTTTAGACACCGGCAGAAAACGCCAGATAGCAACACCGAGTTCGACGGGGCTGCACAAACCCCGGAGCAGCGGCAGCGGCACGGAACGCAGGGACCCGCTCCCGCCGATGTGTGGGCTGTCAGTCGATTTGTTGATGTGTTTGCTAACCACGACGTTGCTTTGACATGTCAGCTGGCGAGCCCGCGTCTGGATGCTTCGGTGTCATGCAGGCAGCTCGGTCTGAGCCCTGCGGAGAGCAGCTTAGATCCGCTGGCCGGGGTTAAAAATGAGCCGCAGTTAAGCTGTTGAAAGGGATCCGCTCTGCCGCCAACGTGAGTGCTCCGCGCCTGCCAGCGCAGGTGGAAGTTGCATGCCGGTCTCCAAGGGGGGATGCAGCTCTCGCCGGGTGACTGCCGGCTCCATCGGGAGCGTCCTGGCTTGTTTGCCCGGGAGAGGATGGAAAGAGGGCATCTTGCGGGACTGCTGCAGCCAGTGGTGCTGCTGAAGGCAGCGTGTGAGATTAAAGGCGGTATCTGATCATAAAGATACCGCAACAACCCCCGATTTAGGAATAATGAGTATAGCAGGGCTGGCTGCTGCAGGAAATGTCCCCTTTGTAAGTCGGGCTGTTTGGAGGAAAAAGAGCGATTATGCGGAATCTGCTGCAGCTCATTGTGGTCGGGTTAATTTGGGAAGAGGATGCTTGCTGGCAGCTAAAGGAGGCAGCCTGGCAGAGGGGTTGAAATGCAGAATTACCAGACCAGGCTGGTGTTTTGAAATGGCACAATAATCCCAAGGCAGGGGAACATTGTTTGGTATGATTTATCTTCTGAGATAGTCAAGAGCAGGGAGACCTTCGCTTAGAGGTCTACTCTCAAAAAAAAAAAAAAAAAAAAAAAAAAAAAAAAAAAAAAAAAAAANAAAAAAAGTTTAAAAAAAATTAAGCAAAGATTTTCAAAGATAGACCCTGTTTTGCAAAGCCCTGACACCACAATGACAGGCACTGCTGATACCAGCTGTCCTGCCTGCCATCTGAATGCCAGGCCTTCCCAGAAGCGCTGCTTGTGAAAGATCCGTCACAGGGAAGTTTTTAACGCCCCGGTTTTGCGTGTGGGTGAGAACATGCATCTGTGTCTGGGGAGAAGAGATGTGTACTGCTCATTGTACCCCAAACCTGGATGTGCAGCCAAGGAATTACTGTAGCTGTGATGATGAGTGTTAGGAAGGGCTGTGCTTCTAAAAGGACAGCCTGGCTGGGTTTAAAATGGTGATCCCTCCTGGGGCTTTCAGCACTCATGGTCTTGGGCATCTCATAGATAAAACTGGTGCCTGTTCCTCAAAAGCTGGTGTCAAATGCCTGGTGCTCCCATAGGACCTCCTGCAAGGACACAAGGTCTGAGTTGATTTGCAACTCCAGCTGGGGTGGCATAGTGAAAATGCCATGGAGGGTGACTTGGCACGGTTAATTTGGACAGGATGGGGATTGGAAAGTCAGGCAAATAGCAGTGAATCTTCCTGGAGAGAAGGTGACCAGGGATCAAAAGGGAAAGATGGCATTGGTGTGTGCTGGGACAGGTCTGGGATGTGAAGGGGACAAGGGTTTGTGATGGCAAGGAGTGCTCCCTGTACTAACCCATCACTGTCTGTACTTGTCAGCAATGCACAAAGCCACAAATGAGAGATATTATGTGTTTGCAAGAAAAGGGGAATTTGCTCCTTCCTCATTTCTCTATTTTTTCTAACTTTACATTGCAAATTCTGACTCAGCTCTCCTTCCAGAGGGAAAAGAGCAGTTCCTGTGAAGGCTACTTTTTTTAAAGCAGTAGCACAAAGAACCTAAAGCACAACCTTCCTGACATAACCTTACTCTGGTCTCACTCTCAGTGGTTGCTTCAGGACTGACCTGAACCAAACTGTTCAGCAGTGCAAGAGCACATCCTCTGCAGAAGCAGCAGCCTGCATTAGAGGGCTACTTCATTTTCTTTCAATAAATTTACAGTTTGTATTAATTTTGTTTAATGCTGTTAAGGAAAAAGGACCCTCTCTAATGAGCAACCTTATTAAAGCATGTCCATTAAACCTCACCCCTTGAAATCACCAACAGGGGCTGGTTGGTGCTAGTGGCAGTCCTCCTGATAGTTCTGGTCTTGAAGGTTACAGGAACCAAGCACAGACCAAAGTTGCTGTTGTCAAAGGCTGGGGCTCTGCTGGTACAAGAGCAAGAATGGTGTGTGAGGGAGGGCTTGCAGCTATCTGGCTGGCAGGAAACCTTCCAGATGCTTTTTTCCTTCAGGCTTCACCTAAGGTGAAAAAGGAGGTGGAATGAAGGCTGTCCCTTTGTAGCTTGTTGACAGCTTGTCAAGCAGAGGTTGGGAGGAGACTCCAGTTAACACCTGGGCATTCCTGTAATTTAGTTCTTTCAGAGACTAATGCTGGTTCATGATCTGTGTTCTCAGAAACCTCTTTATCAACCTCTGAAGCATGGTCACTGCTTTGCTCAACAGGGATCAGAATCCTGGTTATCACTTACTATTGACATGGGCATTTTATCCCTCCCACCTTCCCACCATGAAAGGATAAAGCCCCACCAGCAAACTGATCCAGACTGCCCTGTTCTCCTGGGCTGACATCCACATGGCACCTTTCTCTGCCATGGAGCCCTGTGTCAGTGCAAGCTGCTCTGAGAATATGGACCCAGACCCAAAACTGGGTGAGGGCATGGGCCTCCAATGCCCCAGAGCAAGGGGAATTGTATCACACGCACAGCAAACACTTTGCCAACGGCTGCACCATATACTGAAGCAACCACACGGCCTGCAGCCCTGATACAAAACCACTGACCTGAACAGCAGCCAGATCATTTTTCTTATGAGAATGCACCATTCTTGAGCAATTTTTCCAGTACATCCCACGCAAACAGGTTTTCTCTGAACACTGCATGGCAGCATTTACCATCTCATGCCAGCTCTTGTTTTTCCCTAATTGCAGGGGTTGGGAGGACTCTCACGTATCACTGGTGTGTCTGTGCTGGTGGGCACAGATTCTGAGCCGTGTATCTCATGGCAAATTGACCACTAAACCACTTCATCTCACCAGTTTTGCTGAAGACAGAACTGCAGGATGGTTTGGGTGGAAGGGATCTTAAAGATTGTCTATTTTCAGCCTTAAGTCAGACAAGGTCACACCTTTCTGCAGAAATCAGAGACCCTGGACCTTGCACATAACATACTAGTCCAATAACACATTTTTCATCTTCTCATCACTGCAACAGCCTTTCCAGGAAGGGCACGTTGACTCTTCCCAGCTGGCATGCAGGGCATTGCAGAGCAGTGTTGATCCTTCAACACTGACACTAACTCCTGTTGTTCAGGATATTATGCTAAATTAGCTGAATTCTTGGTGGTAAAAAGGAAATGTGGAGGGAAATGGATAGTGTCTGAAAAGTGTCATTTCTGGCTGAGTGTATTTTATGCCCACTCTGACCTGGAGTTTAAGCTACTGTGGAAGCAGAGAGATTTTAAGGTAATTTTTGGCCCAATTTATCAACTTCCATTGCACAACAGCACCCCGGGGCAACCAGGGTGTATCACCAGATACATTAACTGGGATCTTAGTGGTGAGTGATGGCCATGTGCTCTTTGTTCAAACTAAGAGAAAGAAATGGCCAAAATCCCTCTCTTCCTACGTGGCAGAGATGGAGGGATGTTTCTACAGAAGCAGCTCTGCTCCTTGGCAGACACTACTTTTTGATCCAAGCTTGCAATCTCCTCATGTCCTTCATTTCTGTATCCAGCAGAGAGAAGGAAACAAAAGCAGCAGTACTTCTTCTACTTGTCTGGCCCTGGTAGCCCATACACTGATCTGATGGGAAGAGCAGGGCAAAAAGGGTATTTATCCAAGATGATCTAATTAACATTTCCCATGTTGTCTCATTTGATAAGAGACTGATACTCTATTTCTCCCTTGATCATCCTGAGAAGTCCATTAATTTTAACCTGCCAAAAAAGGATCGGGGGATATAAAATTTGAACATCAAACAAACAAAAAAAGAACAGAAATTGAGTATTTTCCTTTATTTGTAATGCAATGCACTAAATAATGTTCAGAAGTGGCAAATGCCCAGGGAAAACCATTTCATTATATAATTTTACAAGGGAGAGAAGAAGCAAACCCAATAGTCATGGATTCAGTGGATAGAGTGGATTGAGCCCTGTCCCTGTGCAGTGCTGGAGTCAGTCTGATCAACTTCCCATGTCTCCAGACTTGTCCTGTCAGACCTATCTGAGGGTATTTGAGGTAACTCTTACCTAATTCTCAGGCATAGAAGCAACTTCTGTCTGGGATCATGACTGTGCCATTAGCTGGGAACTCCTGGGGTTGATTCCTGTGTTCACAAACTTCAAGCAAGTACCTGTTGGGAGAGAATTAACTAGGTGGTAAGCCAGGTTCTTCTTGCCATTGTCAGAGGATTCAGTGTGCTTTGGAAGAGAGGCAAGAGACTTTAGGAAAACTATTCTCATATACACAAGTCTACAGAGAAAACAATGATCAGCACACAAAGAAAAACACAGCTTAACTTTAGCAACCGACAAAATTCATAACACTGGTGCTGCACAGTGGGTCTTGGCATGATATGTGAAAAACTGGCCCCAAGAGTGAAAAGACATGGACAACTGCCAATATATTATGCAGTTCTCATCTGAGCATCCGAATTCCCCCTCAGTGCAGCGTTAGGCTGCAGAGCAGTCTGCACCTGGCAGTGATGATGGAGATGCTCCTGGCATCCATTTTGACCAGCCTGTTCTACAGCTGGATACACAGAGTCTCTCTGGGTACCAGAGAGAACAGAGGCCCCTCCTGCAACTGGGCAAGAGCTGAGGCTCTCCACACATTGGACAGGATCCACTTCAGCCTCAGGCACAAAGCCCTGGGAGCAGCGGAGCCAGGGCCACGTTGCCTCTTTGTACAGAGTCTGGGCAGACACATCCAGGTCACTCACTCCAGACAGCATTCATGACCTGTGTCTTTGCTGTTTTCCAGTCACCCAGAGGGGAGCTCAGAGCCTTGGCAGCAGCCCTGTCACAGTCCCCAGGGTCCCTGGGCTGTCCTGCCTGCTGAAGCATGGCTGGAGCGTGTGGCAGCTCAGGAACTTGGGAAGAGGCCACCACGTCCGGCTTGGATGTGATGTGCCTCACCCCACGGTGCCTTTTGGGTTCATTTAGGCACTCAGCTCATTCTTCAGTGGCATTCTTCAGAAGGGAGATCCAAGAACAGGATTTAGCTGTGGCTCACCCTCCCCTTCTCCTCAATCCTCTAGAAAGAATAAATGCTAAAGAGAAAGAAGGTCATCCACGGCCAAGGCAAGTCCATGCTAATCCCCCTCTGGAGTCTTGGCAGTCCAGCATTCAAGCCCTAGGAAGTATTAGGAAATGGATAATAGAACAGGAAATGCCAGATTTTGGTAGCTGTGAAAAGGAGAGACAGGCATTACCTATGCCATAGAGATCATGGGGAGAGAAACCCTCTCCTCTGAGGCTATGGATGCTAGAACTGAATGGACACAGTGTCCAAACTGGGTGAAAAAAAGACGGTGCCACTCTTCTTGTGGGGTTGCAGGGAGGGACCACACAGAGAAAAAGCCAATGGCTTGAGGATGAATTTCACACTCTGTGCCTACCGCTCCCGTACTTGCTCCCATGGAATTTTCAGTGGGCACCCTTATATGCATTTGAGAGGGAAAGAAAACCGGTCTGATAGCCCCTTGCTCTAGCAGTTCTTCCCTTTTATTTCTGAGCCCAGCTCAGAAAGGACTTTTCTCTGCCATCCTGGAGAAAGAACTGAAAGTGCATGATCAGTTGAAAAGGATTAACTTTCTGCAAGCAAACCCAACACCTTCTGCAACATCCAAGAGCCCGGAAACTTTGTTCATTTTGTTTGTACACAACTGATCAATTGAAACCAATCGATGAAACACGGGGGGTTGGCGTGTTCCTGCCTGATTCCAACAGCAGTCCAGAGCTGGCTCCAATACTAATGCACACACATTAAGCATAGATCCTCCAGTGACATCTGATCCTCCAGGATATCTCATGGATATCTAATTATTATCTAAAGCCCAGCCTGGATAAAACAGAAGTTTTGATATCCCTTTCCTCCCAAACCTTCTCCCTAAATCTTCTCAAAACACAGTGGGCACTAAGATTGTTTATCTACCATGCAGGCAGCTGCTCCTGATGCTACTGCATACTTCTCCACTTCAAAGCCCATGCATTTAGGCTGCAGTTAAACCTTGCAGAATTTTTCAAGCCCGGCTTCTCCAGCCCTGCAGGTAAATCTCTTGCATATCTCTTCCTTCTTCTGTTACTAAATCACTTCTCATGGGCCCTGATCACACTTCACTCACACATTTATGATACCACCAGGGAGATTTTTCTCCTAACCTTTCCCTTTTGTCCTGTTTCTCAGGCTGTATCCCTTCACTGGCTCACCCCTTCCCATAACACCAAACTCAGGTCTTCGCTCTCAATGCCCTTTGACTGCTCTGTCCATAGCCTTTCCCACCAACAACCAGCCCACAATGGAGGCCAACCTCCTTTCTATAACATCTTGGGAAGTGCTCCTCAAAGAACATCCAAAAATCAGTCTCTGGTAGAAACCCATCTTTGCTCCCAGTATCTGCATACTGGTCATGTTACCACACAACACTTTCCTTCTCCATGTTCCCATTTGTCTGAGCCACCCATTTTCCTATGTCTTAATCTTGGAATAGCAAGCATGAGGATTTGTTGTGTAGCACAGCTCAGACCAGCTGCAGCTTCTTGTCCTATGGCAACAGGAACCAGGAACAATAACAGCAAGGTGGTGACTCATTAAAACCAATAACCTCAATAATTAGACTTACTTAACTTTTCCAATTGTATAAACAGCCAAGAAAATATTAGAATCTTATGCTTTTCCAGTATTTTTCCTTCTTCCAGTCCCTCACACAGAAATTGTCAGTATTGGACACTTGTCACAGTCAAATTTCCTCTCTCTCCACACAGCAGTAAATTCATGGAGTGAACTGTTTGCTTTGTCCATATTCTGTGAGTGCTGATGACTCTCCAGCATCTCTGCTCTGAGCAAGAAGGAGACCAGCTGCAGCCCTGCTTTGGTGCCAACATTGTTCCAGCTGCTGTTGCTATAGGAAAAAAACCGAAGGCAGAACTGTCCAAGTTTCAAGTTCCTGAAAAAAATCTGTTTAAGTCAGCAGGGATAGAATCTGTATGCAAATTTCTCTCCAGACCTGATGCTCAGGGTGGGTGCCATCTACCTCTTATTTCAGCTGCTGCTGGTTGAAGCTGTATCCTGGCACAGCTTCTCTGCTCCCCCTGTGACCTTCCCCTCTCTAAATAACACTTCCCTGCCCATTGTCTCTTCTCAGAGGCAGAGAAAGAGACTTGGACCAAGGAAAAAGCTGTCTATGGGATTAACAGAGGGTGTCTGTGGAACAAGGAGCCATCACAAGCAGGACAGAACTCAAAGAGCACTGGAGGGACAGGGCAGCCTAGGGGCAAAACACTGGGACAAGCTAGCTGGTAAGATAAGGAGCAATCAGGCTGGCAGGGGGTGGGAGAGAAGAGGCAAGGAACGAGGGAGGAAGACCTGAGAGGACTGAGATGAAAAGGGTATGAAGAGACCAAACTGCTAAGAGAGGTGGGCATCATCCCTGAGCAGAGCCTCACACTCCACTCCTCTTTCTCAGTCCTTGTTCCTGCATTTTGGGCACACCAGGACCTTGTGTTTAACTTTGTCCTTCTTTAATTGCAAAGGATCTAGTCCCCTGTAGCTGGTGTGGCTGCAGAACGGCGCTGCCCTGGAAATGGCTGCTCTGACTCCAGCAGGGCAACAGCCCTGGTGCCAGCACTGAGGGAACCTTAGTATGGATCAGACCTGAAGAACCTGACTGCCAAACCTGCCCAACAGACCTCACCCCCTCCCAAAAGAAGCACACCAGTGAGTACAATAATATGGTGTTAAAAATGGAAAGTGCTTATGGAGAGAGATCAGCTGCTTTGTGAGGCAGCTGTATGTTCTGGAGCTCCTTTTGATGTAAATGTGTGAAATTACACATTTATTGCAGGATTCAAATGTAGCCATGGCAACATGATTATCAAACAGTTGCATATGGAAGTGCAAATCCTTACAGGTTTCTGGCTGGTGAGATTAAACTGCCCAGAGACAGAGCTCAATATATTCCAAGCCCCGGCCCTCCATGCCCAAAAGGATTCATCTCTGGCTTCTGTGCCTGGGAAAAATTCCATTTCTTTGCATCCAAATTGGCTCCACTCAAGTGGGCTGATCACCAAACCAAGAGAGAAGAGCACTAAACAGGCCAGTACCCTCAGCAGAGAGGTACCTCCCTGCATGCTGGTTTGAACAAACTCCTCTGCTCAGCCTTGCAAGGGGCAGGGACAGTTCAGCCAGGAGCTGTGTCTGCAGAGCAGGTTTTAGTTACACCTCGAGCATCATCAGGCTGTATTCATAGAGTCCCTGGGCATGAAAAGAGGCTGGGCAGCCAATGGCACCTCCTCAGCCACTGTGTCCTCATGTGACAGCGATCTGGTGACATGGTGACATCTGAAGAGGGGACAGCAAAGCTGGCATGGGTACTGGCTGCAAGTAGGAAAGGGCTGTGCCCTTACAGCCTAAAAACTGTGACCTTGATGGAAAGAGGACCCGTTAATTTTTCACAGCTGTCAGTTCCAGGCTGAGCCGCAGTGTCACAGCCAAGGAAAGCGAGGCACAGTCCCCTCCCCTGGATTCACAGCAGGCTCTGACACCTCATGTAGCAGTGTCTGCACATAGACTGGGCTCAGCTCAGGGACCTGGTGTGTCTGGAGTGATAAGTGATGAGTATCATCAGGTGGACTGTGAAACAACAGAGGAAAAGGGAAAGAAAGAAAAAGAGAAAAGAAGAGAAAAAGAAAAAGAAAAAGAAAAAGAAAAAGAAAAAGAAAAAGAAAAAGAAAAAGAAAAAGAAAAAGAAAAAGAAAAAGAAAAAGAAAAAGAAAAAGAAAAAGAAAAAGAAAAAGAAAAAGAAAAAGAAAAAGAAAAAGAAAAAGAAAGGAACATGCACCCCAGCACGGAAACAGACTGGTGGGAATAAAATAGAAGTTTTAAATAGACACTAAAAGATTGGCAGAATTTGGCTGTAAATGAAAACAGAGTAGTGGAAGGGCAGAACTTTGTCCTTGTTTTGCTTTTTTTTTTTCCAGAGACTTGATGTGGCTCTTTCACTGAGAAACACAAAAGTAGGGCACAGTCCTGCAGAATGCACCCGGGGGTATCCACAGTCCTGAGGTCTGCAGCAGGAGCCCTGGCATCCCTCTGGAACCAGTGGAAAAGCAGGTTATCTCCACAACAACGTGGTGAGCAGCTCAGTGGGACACCTAAAGCATCTGATGGCAATGCCCCCGAGCCGTCATATAGGAATTCACAGGATGGCTTCTCAATAGGATGTCCCTATAGTTAATTAACCTCTGCTCCTGATTTCCAGCGAGAACATCTCTTGTTTCCAACCCCAGCAAATGGCTCTCATAGGTTTGATTGCCTGCTTTCACCTGGCACCTTCCTCTGCTGCAGGTATTTTGGGTAAAATCCCTTCTCACCTTTCCTACTGCAGCTTAAACATCCTTGAGCTCCACCACACTCCTGTTTCCAAACCTGTGAAATCCCAGATGGTCCATCAAACCATCCTCCTCAGTTTCTTTCTCTGCATTGTGAGACTTTCTAGCAGAACCTCTTTACCTTTTCTCAGAGGCATTTACTTTTTAAATAGTGCTGTTTCACAGAGGATTTGGGGGTTAGAAAAAAACATAGGCTCTTGGCACTAAAAACAGACCTTTCTCAGTAAACATGAGGCTTTTGATTTTAAAAGTGACAAATCTTGTTTCTTAATTTTAAAAAGACAAGTTTTCCCAAGCCTGTTTAGAAAATAAAGAAAAACTATTGCTGTGCTAATTGCTATTACCAAATGATTTTCACATCATCTCCCACCTGTGGCCACACAGATACAAGTTTTGAAAATGGACTTGGCATTCCAGGGTGTAGCAGATCAAGTATCAGATTTCTGGTAAACCACGAATTATCACTAAAAAATAAAGGCACTCCAGCCTTGTTGTTAATACTGCCTGAGTCCCATGACTTGGGAGTGCTGTGCTGTGCTGCCACGGCACCTGCTTCCCAAATTCGGCCTCTGCTCCTTGAGAGAATGAACCAAACCCCGCTAGGAGGGGAGGCGAAGCTGTTGCCCACATCTCCTCATTCCCCTTGCTGCAGTCCTTTCATCTCTATGCTATATTAGCATTCTGGAGAGCACTAATGGGTCTGAAGTGGCTTAAAGCCATTTTCTTTATTGCTGGATTAGTGCTGGAAGGGTATGAAACTGCCGGCGCTCGGCTCGAGCACGTCCAGAGCTTTCTGCTCCAAGCAGACACGAGCGCCCAGAGCCCCAGCCCGCCTCACACAGCCCAGCTCACTGCTTTTATGAATGGAGTTAAAAACAACACACGCTGTGAAGCTGTTGCTTAGAAGCTTTTTTTTTTTTTTTTTCCTGGTGTCCTGACTGCTCTGGCCAATACAAGCCCCAGTGCTCCGGAGCAGCGCACAGCCCTGAAAGCAAGGAAGTGGGCAGGAAAAGCAAAGCACAGGTTCCCTGTCTGTTCCCTGCCTGCTTTTAGTTGAGCAATTATACAACTCCAGATCTGTGATTATTCCTGGCAAGGTTTGTTCATCTCATGGGAGACGTTTGGAACAACACGGTGCTTTTGTAGGGAGTGTCAACCACCAGGCGAACGTGCCTTCCAGATCAGATTTTTTTTTTTTAATATGTAAGTAATTGTTTCTTTACAGATTGGTCTTTGCCTTTTAATGACTCATATTTCTACCTTGTCAGCTTTCAGCACAGGCCCTGCCCTCCCTTCCAGTGCTACAATCCTCCCAGATCTCACCCACAGTGCCAGGTCACACCAGGTGAAACCCTGAAGGATGAGAATCCATTTTGTCGGTGCCCTGTCCAAATATTCTGCTTACAGAGGCTGCATTTTGGGTGCTGCAGAAACTACAGGCAAAGCAGTCAGAAAGCATAAAACCAAGGCACAAACCTGCCTCTAAAACAGTGAAATGGGGGTCTGTCTGTGGTTTACTTTTTGAACAAACCCAGATGCCTTTTCATGGCAATGGTGACAGATTCTCAACCCCAGTACGGCTTCTGTGCCAAGAGTCTCATTCCCACTCCAACCTCCTGAGGTGCAAACATGCTTTTCAAAATAAAGAGGGAGTATGCTTAAGCACCCCTAAAACTAATTCATTAGCTTTAAGCTCAGTGCAATATAACTGCATCTTTTTAAGAGGTTGTTTTTTTGGGGAGGTTTCTGAAGATTTTCCCCCTTCACTGCTCTCTGAAAATGTATTCAACATGAGGCAGGGAGCAATTACGGAAAATTTCAGGCTGGATGGTTAAAGCATGGCCAACTTGTAAAGTAATTGGAAATGTAGAAAGGAGAATATTTGGCAACATGGGATAAAAGGTGCTATGTAAGTGGAGGATTTTTTCGTATTGCATACTCTCCTCTCTGATATGCTAATTGTGTTTGGCCTGATCCCTTGACAGTCCATTTATTTTTTGTCCAATTGCAGACTGCTGAGGGCAGATAAATTTCAGGCTATTATGGGAACACCCTAGAAGTTTGTATAGAAAGGAAACTCTCTGTTTCCTGTATCATCCTTCTGGGGATCTTGAAAGAGTTCACAAAAGCCACTTAAGCAAACTTTCTTTGCTGGATAACGGAAGGAAAGGAAGCTGTGAACAAGCAAACAACACTCAATTCCATGAGACAAGAGATACTCATAGGTCATTTGAGAGAAAGTAAAGTCTGTGAATGAAATGTGCACACACACGCAGAAGATATTTTGTACTCTGAAAATAATGGGTATTTCTGCACCCTTGCACTATTTCTGATTTATAATAAGGTAAATCCTGCAAACCACCAGTGAGACAGGTGGTGGAACCTCCATCCTTACAAAGTATGAAATGTGTAGAGAGTTTTTGTGGTTCAAATAATACATCTCAGGATGAGTTGGAGATGGTTATGGATCAGCTGAACAACTCCTCTTTCTTTCTTTCTTTCTTCCTGCTATTAAAATTGCAGCTGCCAGAGCTCTGCTACAACCAGCTCTGTGTTTTTTGTCACCCAAGATAGAAAGCAAAGGTCTGAAGATCTGTACGTTTTCCTAGGGCTGGCTTCAAGTGCAAAATTCAGATGGAACTCAGGAAGCTGGGGCAAAACTCAGCATCAGGTGTGCAAACGCCTTCAAGTCCTGGAAATATTGGGGGATTCCAATTTATAGGCTTGTCCCTGTCTCTGAGTTTTACACCACTATTCTAAGGAGGTGGGGTTGGTCCAACAGGGTGTCCCCTTTCCTGAGAAGTTTTAAGCATTCTGGCTTCACCTGCATTTCAGAGGGAGATCAAAACCACAGAGGATGAAATGCTGCAAGTTTGTTTAAAAAAGCTCTTAGAGATTTGTAGCTCATCTGAAATATGGGGTTTGTGGTATTTGATGTGAGTAAATCCATGTGGTAGAAAGACCTTGTATCTGTTCAAACCACAGGAAAACAGGTTCAAGTTTGCATTGAACAACAAGGCATGGTCCTTTAAGAATAAATGGTTTGGGAGGATACTTGGTTAGCAGGAAACTACCTAGGCACTGACTGAAATTTTTAAAGGCATTTAGGAAAATATCAATTGTGAAAACATTTTTTCCTAGCAGATTCTGCAACGTATGCCTATGGTCTGACCAAAACCACTAACAAGGAGGGGGGGAAAGCAAGGAAAATATGTGAAATATTTGCCAGCTGGAAAAAAAAGAAAAAGGTTTTGTTCAAATTTAGGGCAATCCACTCAGGCCAATTCTTGTTTAATTGGGACTGGGGAAGGTCTTTTCTGGCAGAAATATAGCTGATACCTTGACAGGAAAAATCTAAACTCCTCAAAAACATTTATCCTTGTCTCTTCTCAAATTTATCCACAAGAACAGTGCTTCCCTGGGGAGCTTGTTAAGCCTCCCAAATAACCTCATTGCTAGGAACTTTCTCTCAGTTTTACAAATTTCTTTATCTTCAGCTGTAACTTCTAAAGCCTGCTCTCCAGGTTGCAAATGATCTCCACTCAAATCATCTGTTGTCCTTCTGTGCTGTAGCCCAGGTGAGGGCTAATACATCCCTGTGGAGAGCATCCCTCTGCTCAGGGTAAATGCATCACCAGACCAAAGAAATAGGCTGGAACCCATTCAAGGAGAAAGGTTCTTTATGCTTATTCTGACAGTAATACAAAACTTTTGGTCCTATCAAAGCAGCCTTGAGTCTTTGAGGTGCTTAAGGCAGAAGCTTAGTTGCCAGGCTCCTAATAGAAATAAGAAAAAAAAGCTGCTGAACTGATAGGATTGTCTAAGGAAGGAGAGCAGCAAAAAAGCACAACTCCATTATAATCTTCCTAGTCTCTGCTGTTGGCCCAGTGTTCACACACATAGGCCACCTCCAGGTCCCCCTCCAGCAGGTTGTGTTGTAGCTCTCAGAAGGTCCAGGAAGTGTTTGAGGAAAATTATGGAACTGCTTGAGGAGAAACTGGAAAGTGAAGCTGTTATTATAGGGGTCAGAAGTGAGAACTGGAAACTGATTTTTTTTCTGTGAAAGGGCCTGACCATGACCTGCCTGCCTTGGTAGGCTCATACAAGGTGTAGGACCATGGCATGAGTCAATGTGTGAGGTTTCTTCAACAGAAAACAATACTTCTTTTTTTTTTTTTTTTTTTTTTTTTTAGGGTTTCTTACCAAATCAACTGGATGAACTGACTCATCTCAAGACTAAACTCTTAAAATTCCTTAGGCAGAATTCTGGGGTTCCACAGTGCATTGCCATGTATTTATCCCATCAAAAATGTCTGCAGATTGCTTTCCCTATTCCATATTCCAAGAGGCTTCTATCTTGTGCAGTCATTTATGGAGAGCACTGGATTTCTGGGGGTCTTCCTAAGGGCCTCTACAGAGTTCAAGCAGTGCCTGGACATGGTTTAGATTTAGGTCCTGCAAGGAACAGGGAGTTGGAGTAAATAACCCTTATGGGTCCTTTCCAAACTGAGATATTCTATGATTCTATAGAGTACAAGGAGATGGAAGGGAAAGGAAAAGTTGTTCCTTTTGGTCGTAAGTGGTTTTAAAATCATTTATGCTGACAAGCAAAACTAAAGTGGTGTGAAGAATCCACACGGTACTTCAGGTAGAGGGACTTTTACAAGTCCAACACTGCATGAAAATCAAGGACTGGAGTGACATTCAGGTCTAGAAAAAGGGGGAAATTGCTGAATACAATTAACTCAAAACAACAGTTTTGAGTTAGCTCCAAAAATTGTGAATGTTTCAGTTTACACTCAGCTTTTAGGAGTGGCGGGGGAATGATTATAGGAATCCTAAAAAAAATCCCACTATTTTGTAGGGGATTTCCACTCCAATCAACTGTGGCATTTCTTTTTTCCTCAAAGTTTAAAATTATTTTCATAATAAACACTTTAGGGTCTGCAGCTGTTTGGTTCTTTGGTTGTGTTTGGAAATTCAAGCAATTAGAATAAAAAGTATTCACCCAAATTGGTTTCTCAGTCACAACTAAAACAGCCTGCTTGGGGTTATTCTTGAAACTTGGGTTGCTTAAGTCATTTAAATAGATTTCTATTTCAGAAACAACACAAGAGCCAACAATTTCACAACTTAAAAGCTCGAGGGCTACAAAACTTGGCTTCACCTAAGACTCTTAACATTGTTTTTCATTATCTTAATCACTAGGTTCTTTACATACTAATTTTCCATCCCGTTGCCAACCAGTGCCAATCCAACTCACTTTTCCATCACCCAGGTGAGTGTTACTCATGTTTTCATGGAAATGTGAAAACACTCTGAATACTATAGTCAGCACAACAGTGTCTATGATTGCGACTGCTCATTGGCTTCTGCTAACACTGAGTCACATCTGCAGAAGTCGCTAACACAGGTGTAGCTTCTGACTTCTTTCCTAGGATTTTCCAAAAATATAGAGAATGCTGATGGTTGTCCAGATGCAGTTTTGATGACACAGGGCTAAACAATTTGTTTATGCTGGGACCCACAATATTGCAAACACCAATTAGCTATGTGACTGATTAGGCAAGGGAAGAGATGAGATAAATCACAGCACGTGGTTGTAACAGGCCTTAGCAAAGCAGAGAGTAAAGTGAATCCTCCAGGAAGGCCACAGAGGCTTCAGGTCCCACCTGGTGATCAAAACAGACGTGCCCAGTAACACCTGCACAGTTTGAATCCAGCTGGAGCCACAAGTCTGCAAAACAAGCAGGCAGAGTGAACAGGGATAAATGCTCAGTTAACTAGAGGTCATCACTTAGTGTCTAGAGCCATAAACTAAGCTCATGGTGGTGATGAAATAAAATATGGTATTTTCTTCTCTCTGGGTTAGCCCAACTGGCTGTCATCTATTAATTAATCCATTAAACATTGTGTTATTATGAGAAAGCATTAAGTAACCAAGAACTATAGCATGGTTTGTGTTGGAAGGGACCTTGAAGCCCCTCTCGTTCCAAACTCCCTGCCATAGGCAGGGACACCTTCCACTATCCCAGGTTGCTCCAATCCCCATCCAACCTGGTCTTGAACACTTCAGGGATGGGGTATCCACAGCTTCTCTGGGTAATCCATCCAGTGCTTCATTACCCTCTGAGTAAAGAATTTCTTCTTAATATCTAATCTTATCTCTCTCCTCTTTTAGTTTAAAACTGTTCCCCCTTGTTATATCACTTTCTGGCTGTATAAAAAAGTCCCTCTCCATCTTTTTTACAAGCTCCTATTAAGTATTGAAAGGCTATAAGATCTCTCAGGTGAAACTTCAGAAAATTTGGCTTTATGGGAAGCAGCAGGAACCTGTGCAAGCAGAAGATTAATTGGTCTTTTTTTAGACATTCACCAGTGTAAGCTGAAAATATTACCAGTCTGCTTCCACCAGGGCAAACCTAACAAGAATGAAGTCTCTTGAAAATCATCTCAGACTTAAACAGTCTCCTGTAATTCAGGCTTTGGTTGAGGATTTTGGTTCTCTGCACATCAAATATGATGAAAATATATCCATTTTTCAATAAAAACAGAGCCACCAAAATACAAATATCCCTGTGCAGCAATGGAAACCTCATAAACATCACAGTCATGGTTTCATAAGAGGCAGTTCAGAAGGAAAACTGACTAATCTCAGCTCATTGCCCAAGTGCAGAGAAACAGAAAAGTTTCAGAAAAGCAAACAGAATAAAAAAAAAAAAAATTTGAGGTTCTGGTCTCTCCAAGACAAGGGAAGCAGTGACTGAACTGAACTGAACAGGCCCTGCAGTTCTTAAGTGCTGTTTAGCAGCATCTTAACTGCTCGTGGCACTTGAGGACTGAAAGCCACAGTTCTTGAAGGACTGTCACATCACCCCTGGACACCTATAAACTGCTCTGAAGCTTAATTCCTTACAGTTTTATTATGAAGATAATTATAGACCACATAAACTCAAGAGGCAGGATAATTTCTGCTGCAATTAATACCAGGTTTCAGCTGTGCAAACCAGGAAAATTATGACAGGGAACTCCCATTCTTCAAGGCATGAATTCATGATGAGACCTCACAAGTGGCAGAAGCAGCAAACCCCATCTTACACCCTGTATGAGCACCCTGTCATGTAACTGCTATCATGAGCTGTTTATTTTCCATAGGAGGGTGATGTGACAGAAGTTTTAGCTACTGCTTTTAGAATCATACAATCATTTCAGCTGAAAAAGACCTTTAAGAACATAAAATCCAAACACTAACCCAGCACCATCAAGTCCACCACTAAACTATCTCGCCAAGAGTGATAGAGATCACCTCTATAGTGTCTCTTGCAGACAGTGATAAGGTCACCTCTCAGCATCCTTTTCTCCAGGCTGAACACCCCCTGTTCCCTCAGCCACTTGTCATCCAGACCCTTCCCTAGCTCCACTGTCCTTCTTTGGAAACGCTCCAGTACCTCAATGTCCTTGTGGTGAGGGGTCCAAACAAAGGATTCGAGGTGTGAGCTCATTCCCCAGCACAGGGGGATTCCAGGTTTCAGTGCAGGATGAGGGCAAAGGGACCCTACACCTGCACCACCCTGTTTGCTCAGGACTGTTGACATTGCTCTGGGGTGGCATGAACTGGCTCCAGATGGGTGGACTTTGGGCTGGTCACAGGGCAAAGGGCTGAATCACACTCTACACCTGTGGGTTCTGTCGGAAGCCCTTTGGCTCTCAGAATTAAAAGTCAATTTTGGATAACATGGGCAATCTCAATCGACCTGAAAACCTGCCTGTCTGGGTGCCAGTCACAAATTCACACAATCTCCTGCTCTTCTTCGTAAAACCTTCTAAAGACTTGTCTGTGTCCAGACAAAATATCTTTGGTTGACTAGCCACGAGTCCACATCTGAAAAAAACAGAAGCATCACAATGCTTTTAGGGGGAAAAAAAAATAGGCATCAAGGGACATGGGCCATTTTACACAGCCATTAAAGTTCCATCGTAATGACAGCATGTGTTGGGGGAGGGTGGGAAGAAGGATAAACAGCAATTTCAAGTCCAGAGCCCAGGTCTCCCATCATATATGTCACCCTTTGTGAGAGATAGCCGGGGGCTGAGTTACAGGCCAAATGTGTAAAAGTTGAGACTCATTTTTCACGTCCTGTTTATAAATGTCCTGGCTGGGAGACCTCACCTGGGTTTCTGGGTTCTCAGATTTGCTTTAAGCATAGCCTCAGGCTTCCCAAACCCACGGCCACACCCAATTAGGAGACACCTCAGAGAGCCGGCTGTGTCAAATGTCATTAAGTCTGAAAGTAAGTCAAAGCAATCCCAAGGGCTTCTGTCC
Source organism: Aegithalos caudatus (assembly GCA_013389925.1). NCBI lineage: Eukaryota > Metazoa > Chordata > Aves > Passeriformes > Aegithalidae > Aegithalos > Aegithalos caudatus. Next base: position 234,013 of record WEIU01024036.1, read on the forward strand.
ATCCAGAGGGAGAATTACTTTTTTTTTTTTTTTTTTTTTTTTTTTTTTTTTTTTTTTTTTAAATTGCATCTTTGAAAGGATTTAGGAGCAGCAGCTTCTCAGGAGGTTTGTATAATCTAGGAACCCTCTTGTTTCATATAAAGCAATTCACACTAGATCTGAAGACTGGCAAACAGTCAGCTAAATCCATTATCGCATGATAATGCTCAAACATTTCATTAATTCCTAACCAGCTGTCCTCTGCTCCCTTACCCCTTTCATCATACAAACATTTCTTTAACTGTCTAAGGGAGGGGAGAAGGGAGGAACAGAGGCAGCCTCGTAAAATTCCTTAACCCGCTTGGCCTGAGGCAAGTTATTTCTTTTGACACGCGTGTAAAATAATATTGGGGGTGGTGTTTGTTTGGCTTGGCTGGATGGTGAGTTTTCATAACAATTTGGTAAGCCAAGTACCTGTGAAATGGAGTACAGAGGACTCACAGCAGCTTGTTGATGAGCCTGCTGTCTGGTTGATTAACATATCTCATTAAATAGGGAAGACCCCTTGCTCCAGCATCTATGCCAAGACACAAGGCAAGATGTTTGGAGCAGGATGCTGCTTTCCAGTGGTTTGAGGTCCTGTAGGTTATTTCTCTTTTAAAGTCCTTGAGTACTCCATGCCAAAGAAACCAGTGGAAGCAAGGCTAAGCAAGGGATCAGTACCTTGGGGGTACTACGTGACTCAACAAAGTGGATACATGCACACCAAGAGCCAGAGAGAGATTTTAAGGTGACTTCTGGATGCTTTCTTTAAGAAAAGCTCCCCCTGAAGTGCCTCAAATCCCTGCATATTCCCTAGGGACTCTCCAAAGAACAGGATTCACCACCCTGCTGAGGAAGGGGCCTGAGGAGAGCACTCAGGGATTGTCTCCAATCCTACTCTCAACCTCAGTCCAGATTTTTTTCCAGTCCCTCTCCCAAGCAAACGTAGCACACGTCTGGACAGCACATCAGGCTCCTGACTGACACTCACTTCTCCCCTGCCAAGACATGAGAGTGTGTTTATTTATTATGGGTTAAATATTTGGAGTTGAGTAAGAACCTCAGAGTGAAAAGGTGGGTCTGTTTCCTTGGATTCTTTTCTACCCCCTCACTCAGTATGAAAAATCACATTTTTTAAACTAAAATGTTTGGTTTATGGAAAATTCTCCTTTCTGACTTTAGGCTCAGCTAAAGGCTGAGAATTAACAACCCTTAAGTGAAAACAACATGAGGAAATACAATGGAGAAATATCTGGACATATCCGGACATGTCTGGACATTGCCAGAACGGGTCTAAAATGTCAGGCTGAGGTAAGGATCACTCTTCACCACAACAGCAGGCAACAAAAGGACTGAAAAAGAAGTACCTTTAATTTTTTTTCAGTTATTTTAAAATGAGGTGTCCAAATATCAGGTAGCTGGGGCTGCCACAAACCCATGGGTAACAAGAAGCAAATTGTAGAAGTTGTAATGGTATCTTGAGATCTGTTCTTAGTGTTTCTAGGTGTGTTAGGGTCTCAGAATTTCCACTAAAGTCATTAAAGTCTTTTTTCTTACCACAGAACCAATTAGACATTTCTGTAAGTATAAGTGTATTTTGTTTCCTCTGTGGAAGAAACTTTATTGTTTTATTAAGGTGTATGTCAGTTTTGATACAATGGATGTTTTGCTGTCAAGAGTGGGTGTTACACTGGGCTGTTATGGGTGTGTATTCTTTATCTTCACAATTTGGCTACTTAAGATAATTATTTTGCCACTTTTTGTGTTTATAAACATCAGTAGTATGTCTTAAAAACCATCAATGGACTTTGGACATCCTCACCAGAGGATGTTTAATTTAGTGAGTTGTGCATGACTGTGGTCATGCATGCTTTTCACCCCTTGGTCTGAATTAGCCTAAAGCCAAAAACAATGATAACAGTATTGTAGAACAAAATATTGGTCACTTTTTTTTTTTTTTTTCTAGTAATAGGGTCTCTGTGTTAGACTCAAGATTCATCTTGCTTTTTAATAGATGTGTACAGTTCTTCCATTTTGCCTCCTGTGGTTTTCCTCTTCTGAAGTCTGGTATGCTTCGCGGTTTATTTATTCATGAGTTGCAGAGAAAGAAGTTCACCATTAAAAAAAAATTTGTTTTGGAATATATACTTAATGGAGTGTCAAGAAACAGAAAACAATTACACTTACGCAACGTAACGTGCATTTTTACATGCCACTCGCAGGCTGCTTTATGCATCCCCAGTTTATGTAAGTAATGAAAATTAAATATCACGCTAGCCTGCACAATGCAGGCAGCACAATTAAGGCTAGAAGAACTTAACTGGGAATAAAAAAACACACACCAGTGCTAAAAAAACAGTCTTTTATGGCAAGTTTGCAGAGGGTTCCTCCAATGTGGCACGGCTATGACTGCCATGAGGAATGAAGTGTTTTAATGTCCTGAGAGTCACTGGGCACTGTGTGTAGAGGGCTGTGTTCTGCAGATGTGACAAATACATGATAAATGCCACGTCAGCCTCTCCTGGCACACACCCAGTCACAGGGCTGGGCTGGACATGAGGAAAGGCAGCTCATGGCCTCTGGTGGGCAGAGAAGCAGGGACAAGGGGGGGAGGCAGGAAGGGACCTTGACTGTAGCCAAACATGAGAAAAAGGTATTATTTTCCTTTATGACAAAGGACAATTTCAGCAATTTGGGGCCAGCATTTTTGCAGTATCTCAGGCAGAGAACAGCACCTACTCAGTCTTGCACTTTCCAAGCTATTGGTTTGCAGCTGTACTTGGCACAACTTTGCCTGTAGAGGGACAAGGGGGTCCACACTTTGTTTCTCTGCAAACGCCCACTACCTCGGCAGGGACAGTGCAGGTAGAGCCTTCATCGGCCCTCAAGTTGACACTTGTGCTCCCTTTCCAACCAAAAGCCCCTCTTCAACTTAGGAGCAGTGCCAACAGGTTCATCCTTCATCTCTGGGCAGCGGAAAAATCTCCTGCTATACAAACTGGGGAATGAGATGCTGGAAAGATGCATTTCAGAAAGAGACCTGGGGGTCCTGGTTGATGGCAAGTTGAGTGTGAATCGCAAGTGTCCTGGAGGACCAACCCTGTCCCGGGGCCATCAGGCACAACATCACCAGCTGGGCAAGGGAGGGGATTGTTCTGCTCTGCTCTGCTTTGCTCTGCTCTGGGGTGGCCTCACCTTGAATAGTGTGCAGTTTTGGGTACCACAATGTAAGATAGAAAGCTATTAGACAGCAAACAAAGGAGGGTAATGAAGACAGTGAAAGTTCTTGAGGAGATGAGGAATATGAGGGATGCCCGAGGACGCTTGGTCTGTTCACCCTGGAGATGGAGGGGAGACCTCATTGCAGTTACAACTTCCTGGTGAGGGGAAGAGAAGGGGCAGGCACTGATCTCTTCTCCCTGTTGACCAGTTACACAACTCAAGGGAATGGCCTCAAGTCATGTCTGGGAGGTTTAGGTTGGGTATTACAGAAAGGTTCTTCACCCAGAGGTAGCTGAGCACTGGAGCAGCTTCCCAGTCAAGTGGTCACAGCACCAAGCATGGCAGAGCTCGGGGTGTGATTAGACAACTCTCTCAGGCACGTGGTGGGATTGTTGGGGCTGTCCCGTGCCGGGCCAGGAGCTCGACTCGACTTGTGAACATTCTGTGTCACTCCGTGACGCCGCCACTCACCAACACCTGCCTCGCCATCGCCGGCCTCGGCTCCCCTCACGCGGGCACCCCGTACCCCTC
>WEIU01024036.1:238305-263469 GCA_013389925.1 Aegithalos caudatus
GTGGGGGGCTTGTGGAGGTGAGGAAGGATTTGGGGTGAGGGAGGTGAGGGGCTGGTGAAGGTGAGGAAGGGTTTGGGATGAGGGAGGTGAGGCAGTGGTGAAGGTGAGGAAGAGTTTGGGTGGGGGGGCTAATGAAGATGAGGAAGCACTGGGGTGGAGATGAGGAAGGTTTGGGATTAGGGGCTGAGAAGCTTTTTGGGTGAAGGAGTTACGGGGCTGAAAATGTGAGAGGGTTGAGGACTTTGGGGTTGCGGCTATGTGAAGTCATTAAGATGGGAAGCTAATGAGGATCTTGGGGTGAGGGACATGTTAGGCTGCAGAGATGGAAATTGGAAATGCCATGTGCTGTGGTGAGAAATCAGGTCAAAGGAGATGTTGGGCTACAGAGGTTGGGAAGGGATGAGGAATGAATGGAGGAATGAGTAAAGTGATGTTGGAGAGACTTTGGGGTGTGTGAGATGGCCACCTCTTTCTCATCATTAAGTGCCCCTTTAGGATTGTTTTGGGTGGAAGCAGTACTGAAAGAGGACTTGACAAAGGGAGCAAAGAAGGAAATTAGTGTACCTTTTCAGACAATTAAACTTCAGTAGTCTGCCATTTGAATAATTCCACACTTAATCTGTCACCTGATCTCAAAGCTTTGTCACAAAACAATCGAGTCTCTCCTTGCCTGATATGATGGTGGGAGAGTACTGGGGGAAGAAATTACTTCCAGCTTTGCTCTTAAGCCTCCCATGAATGCAGCAGTTTTCCTTAAGGTCATGTTATCAGTGATATGCAACTCTTAACATGCCTAAATTTTGCACCTTTAGCAGGCGCAGAAACTGCTTGACCTTGGAAAATACTCTCTCTGTGGGGCAGTTTTCTGTTGGAGTGCTTTGCATTCAGTGTTCTCTAGGTATAGAGGGGAAAAAGGAGGGGAGGAAAAGATTTAGCCGAGGTTCTGACTCGGCACTGGGTGCGGTGAATGAATCAATGTTGCTGGAGCCTGGCTAATTCAGGGACTTACAAATTGGAAAGGATAGGAAAGATATTGCAGGATGTTGAATGTTAGACAGAGGAGATGCTTTCTCCTTCAGGAAGAGAGATGTTACAAGATTTGGATCTACAAGGAGAGGCAGCACTAGGTACAGAGCACAGACAAATAACTGCAGCATTATGAGGATCCGTGGGAAGGAATTGCAGTGTTACAGCATGTATCCTTTCTGCTCTGCAAAAACTGCTCCAGTGTGAGCTGCGTCATGTTCCACTGCTGTGATCAGACAGTGCTACTAAAATATTTAATGAAATATGGCTTGAGCAGGTGCTTGAGCTCAAAGAGCGAGCTGGTGAATACTTCCTGCTTCCCTCCCCAGGTGAGGCTTTTTTGTAAATACCTGGCAGAGGGGGGTTGTTGATGTGATTGCAGTGCCATGGCTTGTGTGACTTCTTCCCTCCTACCAGTATTGTGAAAGATAAGGTCTTCCTTGCTTAGTTTGTTTAGTGATTATACTTGATTGATGAAATGTTCAACATGCCTAATTTTTCCCTTCCTAAATAAGGGAAGAGGTTTCAGACAAGAGATTAAACTATTTACTTGACACTCTGGCTATAAATGCTTACAGAAGTACTTTTTTCTGTTTGAAAAGCTGACACTATCTTAAACTCCTAAAAATGCATCCAGTAGTCTCTGATGCATCCAGAAACATCTATGAGTTCCTGTGTATGTCAAAGGTAGTGGCAGCTGCTGTCTTGGAAGTGAGAGCTTCATTCGTCTATTAATGAGATTAAATTGGATACTTAAGGGAGTTTTCATGACAAAATAACAATTTCCATGATGTAATGGGTGGGATCAGTGGAACAACTTCTATTTTAGTTAGCTATTTGTAGTGTCAGAGGCTGCTTTACATGGGTTGGCTCATGCCTCTCTGAGCAAGTAAATGATAGCAGTTCTTGTGTTCAATTATGTATGACTGAGGCATCTTCAGCAAAAGGAAAAGTGTGGTTCTACAGATAAACCCTCCTGTGTAACTGTGGGTTAACTCCTGCAGGAGCCTGCTGCTCTCTGGGAGTCTGTTGCTGAGAAAGGAATGAGCAATATCTGCTGACGTGATCTTGCTTGGATGCTGTGGGGAGTGCCTGCAGTCGAGGGCAATCCTCTCCATCCAAGCTGAAATGTGGCTAAAAAATTCAGTCTGTTTTGAATACAGTTGTGTTGTGCTGCCTTGCACTGGCAGGGGAGGTTTTCTTCTGCCGGACTTGTCCTTAGTCATGAGAAGGTGGCCTGAACGCTGACTGACAGCCGGTGAACCCGCTGCTCCTTCAGTGTCACGTTACAACAAAACTCATGAAGTGCAACTTTGTTCATGTGCCTTTTAAGTGGGGTGACACAAGTGGAATATTTTGGAGGCTTCCAGTGAAGCGTGGTGTAACTCTCACTGAAACAATGTACATGCTTGTATGTCTAAGTGCATGTGACCTTAAGTTTTCACGCTGAAGCGAGTGTGGAGCCTATTTGTGGAGCTGTCTGAAGTAACTGCCTTGATTCCTCCAGGTGGAAATACAGGCTCTGAGAGAGCAAGCTGAAGTTGGACCTCTCTCACAGGGCTGTGACCTCCAAGGTTAATTAGCTTTAAAACTCACTCCAGTCTTGGATTCTCTGGCAGCTAGAAAGTTAAGACTTGGTAGTATAATGTTGCTCTGCTTGTGTGCTGAGGCAGGAATGCATGAACTCTGCCTCTATCCCTGTATAAGCTTAAATGGATCATTTATAAAAGCAAGGAGTTTACCAGTGAACCTGCATCTAACGTTTGAAAGACTTTCTTGGAGTCAAAAGATGTTGTCAACTGAGCAGCTTAGAAAAGATGTTGGAGCTTTAGGAGTCATGAATTCCTAGGTGGGAAAATGATGGCTGGAATAACCTGCCAGGTAGTGCCTGAATTTGTGAATACAGCTGCATGTAACACTTCAGGACTTTCAGCAGACACTGATTTAAGCTATAAACAGTTCCTTTACACAGGAGCATTTGATCTTGACTAGCTTAGTCTGTCAACTCTGCTATGTGATGTACCACATTCATCCTTAGTTGAGCACCTTATGACTTCCAGTATCAATCCTTAGAGTAGAAAGCCAGTTCCACTTGCAGTGTCTGGGTACTGCTACTTGCATGTTAGGCAAAACCTGTGAAATCCTTCACATTGCCCATCACAAGAAGCTGGAAGTTGCTTTTGAGTTTAACTTGTGGTCTGTACCCCTTCTGCCCTTCTAACACCCTAAGCCACTCTAAAATAATTGCATCACATGATCAAGCAGTATGTGTTGAGCAACAGTGCATGTGTGCTGGTGTCATGTTTGACATAAAAACAAGCTTCACTTGCCCTTCAAACTGACTGCAGTGCTGTGGGCTACTTTTAATAGTGTAAAAGCATGCTGAACAGAGGCAAAGCTATTGGAGTTGAAATGGAGCTTTCCAGCTGATCTGCCAGGAGAGCCCTGTGGAAGTGACGAGGCTGTCATGACAGAGGAGGAAGCTTTAGCAGCTTGCAGAGTAATGAGTAACGTGAAGAACTGTTTGTGCTGTGTTTTAGTTTTGCAAGGGTCACTCCCATGACCTTTATATCTGTAATACTTGCAAGATCCCAGGCTGTGACCTATTCTAACTATAGGCATAAGACTCACCAAAACTCCAACAGAACAGCCTTGTGTGCTGTTGTTTCCCATAGAGATGGGTTAAGTGATCTGATACCTATTCTGTTGAAGCTCCTGGTCCTTCACCTTAGTGTCAGCCTTACTGAACACTTTCTTTCAACAGTAGTCCTTTGACTTGGGGATTACAGAGTGCAGCAGGCATTGCTTAGCTTAATATACCAGCACTAAACTGACATGAGTGAAACAATATTTTTCCTAAGCAGAGCATTACACCTGCCCAGTAATGGCTGTATCAAGTCCAGTAAACTTTCTAGCCCTTGTGTGTTTAAGGCTCCATGCAAAACCAGAAAACAATCCAGTTGTCAGAGTTGAAGGAGAACACTGTTGGGATGAGTGACACCACATGTGTAGCTTGACAGCTGATGTTTCAACCTGAGAGTCACCTTTCAGACAGGAGATCCTGGGCAGCCCAGAAGCCAAGCATGGAAGCAGAGCCTGTTAAGCTGTGGAGTGTTTGCAACTAAGGACTGCATGCTTTCAGTGAGCTGTTGCTATCAGGTGACTTTTACGGTCAGTGGCTTATCAGTTACCCACACATCTTGCAGTTGGGTCACAGCCCTGCCCAGAGAAACTACCCAAAGCTTCCACTGGTAAACAGATATTATATCCTACATCTGGGACTGTGAGGGGCTCTTGCATCCAAGCACTGTATAATTATTGCTTTTCTAAAGAAATTGATTACTCTTTAGTGTGGTAAAGAAGCATAATATTCCTCCAAGTGAAACAAGATACTCTGCATGAAAAAGAGCTGATTTCATATTATTTAATCTAGTCCTCCAAGAGAGTTGCTCAAGACTGAATTTGCCTTGAGTTAAAAGCTGGGCTTTGGGCATCTCAGTGATGGGTTCAGAGCCCTGCAGTGTCTGAGCCATGGAGTGGTTTGTGCTGTGACCTAACTGGCACACAGTGGCTATTAACTGAAGCCCCTTCTTGCTGGTACTTCCAACAAGTGCTGTGCAGTCATTTAGACTGCAGCTGGCATACGGCTTTGTAACAACTCGGGACAAGCAGCCAGGTTTCCTCATCAAACTTGCTCTTGGCAAGTGACTCTGGCAAGCATCAGGACACAAGGCTTTTGTTGGGTAATGATTTGGTTTGGCTTAAGAGCTGCTCCTGACCTTGGTTTGGCTCTTGCTGGTATGTATTCTGCTCAAAACATGAATCTCAATCTATAGATGATGGGAAGTTGGTCTCCACAATGTGGACCACAAACAAAACTTAAGACCCAGTTAAAGCTGGGGAACACTTGATTTCCAGGACTCCCATTTATGGAGGATAAAGACTATTAACTTTAGGGAGACCTGGCTGGCCTGACACTTCAGGCTTGACTCAATCTCTTTTGCAGTGTTATATGAAGACTGACTAATCTGGTGGCCTGAGGTGTTCTGGGAGGGGACTGAGAAATACTTTCCTTGCATGACTGAAATTGTCAGTCAATAGCTGCTCCTTATGTAGCAAGTAATAAAAGGGTAGGAGATAAAGCTTAGTCCTAAGAGTAAGCCAAAGATACTTTTAAGAAAATTCTAGAGTGTAAATGGCAGTAGGAAGGTGTTTCCCTGAATAGTTTTGCTGAACTTTGTTTGAAGTGGATTTTGTCAGTGTTCTGGGGAGAGAAGGTTGGTTCTCTCAGCAGAGTGGAGACAGGACCTAGTTTCCTCATCTTGTTTTAAATGAGAGCTCTAATGTTTTTGTAACTGAAATTGAAACCAGTGTTATGCTGACCCTGCATATTTTCTATCCTCTGCTGGCTGGCCTGGACTACTTCTGCATGCAGTGTAGTTCATTTATTTTGGAGACTTGAAAACAAGCCATTATCACCCTTCAGTGCCAGATAAATAAATGATCTAACTGGGGGCCGAACCCAGTGTTCTTTTACAAAAGCACAACTGCATGTCACTTTTATCTTCTGCATTCTGCCCTTGAATGTATGATCAATCTTTCTGGACCATGTCCAGAAACCAGTGGCTTAACCCAGCAAGCGATGACTGCAGAGCAGTCAGATTTCTGTGCCACTTAATTTCCTATCATCACTTAGACACAGCAAACAATCTTCCAGAATACATTTAACATGAGCACTGTTTAACCTACAACTTTCTTATCAATCACATGGAAGTACAAATAACAGAAACAGGAGTCAGCTCTTTAATAGTCTTGGTGCTGGATCTGTGCATCCAGGTAAGAAGAGTTTCAGGGTTTGTTTTTTTTGGGTTTTTTTTGGTTTGTTTTTTTTTTTAAATGGGTGGGGAGAAGGCATACATGCAGAGTAAAAAACACTCCTCCCATTTTATGAGGGGAATATCTGAGCAAGTACACTGGCCTGAGCAGTTTGGCTCTGGGTACTCCCAGAGGAGTGATTTGACAGTCTGAACTATTGCTCCTTAGAGTAGTGTGGCTGGCCAGCTAACTCCCAAGAGTTCAAAAAATAACCCAAAACAAATGCACAGCTTACTTTAATACCAGCACTTGTAGTGCACGTCCCATTTGCTATCTGATTCCTATCTGGGGGAATCAGCTTGTGATGTAGTCTTCTTTTTCTTAGTTCTTGTTCTGCTTCTAACTTTGGTGTAGAGGGAAAAGGTTTCCACTTCTCAGTGCACAGGTACCCTCATTGTTTCCAACATCATAGCACTTCCACCCCCCAGAAGTCAAATTCCCTTCAATGAACTGAAAAAAGAGAGTGAATGAGCAGTTGTCTGTTCCCTTCATGTTCCTACAGTCACTTCTGGCCTTACAGTTGTAGCTTTTTCTGCTGCTTAGTTTTCAAATCACCTTTCCAGTTTGTCATCTTCCAGGTACAATCTGTTCAAAACTCTCATTATGCAGCTGCATAGCAGATCTTTCAGTCTACTGAAGAAATGGAATTGAATCAGATGAGGTGTGTCCCCTTCCAGGCAATTGCTCTGGAATCGCTTGCATGACAATTCAGGGTGCCAGCTGAAAATAAGCCTTTTGGCCCTATCCCTATAGTGGGATCTCTAATCTTCTTTGTATGCATATAACCTGGACACTACCAGGGCCTTTCAATTGTGTAGCAGCCCCCAGCTAAGCTGTATGTAAAAGGGTTTGGGTTCCCATACAGTGAATTTTGGGCTAACATCTGATGCCTGTCTAGTGAGTTTGGTCTTATATTGTTAGTAAGTCTTTTACTGGTTAGGAACAGCAGGATATATTTGAGGACAAGTAATAGTCTTGGTGTGATGACTTAAGATAAAGCCTCACTACTTTGTTCTAGGGTGTTCTTAGCCTGTTCATGGCTAGATCTCTGTAACATCATTTTGTCAATGTAAAACCCAGTAAGTCTCAGGGATGTACAGTATAAACTTGACTCTGTGCTCCCTGAACAGATTTCACTGCATCATCTGACTTCTTCATGCTAGAGATACACTTAAAAAAAAACCCAAACAAAAAAACCCACAAAAACTCAGTGCTCAATTACTGCAAACTACAAAGCATGTACATTCATCAGACTACAAACTTCCAGCTCATTCCAGCAGCCCAGCACTGCATGGTATTTCCCTCAACTGCACTTAGGAGTTTTCTCTTCCTCATTAACTATGCTCCTAAATTAACACGTTCTAAGAGATCAGTTCCAGTTCTTTGTTAAGGCTGGTTACTGAATAACTGGTTGTAATTAATGCCTGAATTTATCACTGGTACAATACTGGCCACACTGTTCCTTGCACTTCAGCCTCTTTAAGAAGCTCTTTGTGAACAGAGTCCCTGTCTGGGTGGCTCTGTGAGGAGTCTGTGTATTGCTGAGTATCTCACTTGCAGGATCCTTCAGTGAGCCTGGTGAGTTGCCCTGATTGTGGATCACAGCCTCATTCTGTCTGTTTGGGACTTAGTAACTGCTGTGTCCCTGATGGCCTTTTCTGACCTTTGACGTTTTAGGGGTTACCCACTGACAAAGCCACTGCTGCTAAGTGGTCAAACATCACTACCAGAGAAAGCTTTAAGTCCCTACATGCAATTATTGTATTGACTGGAGTTATATATATATACACACACCATAGCTTACAAAACACAAATTCTTTAAGTAGGGAATAAAATTTCAGCTTTGCATGCAGAAGTTGCTGCTGTCCAAAATGATTTGGAGATCTTGCCCTAGGAGATGGGATAAGAAAGCTGCTGCAGTTCTGTGCTTCAGGCATTTGCAGTAAAATTGCTTTCTCTGTGGGAAAAAAAATAGTTTGAAATAAAGAGGTGTTGGTAGTTGTTCCCCAAGCTTTAATACTTTAGGTATGTTTTCTAATGAGGCCATGTGTTTAAATACTTCAGCTCTGTATTTATAATACCTTTACTATGCACTATACTCTTCTTGCACCTAGATGAATGTGGTCACGGTAGAAGTGCTGTGCAAATGAAAGCAACACTTGGTTTATCTCCAGTAGCAGCATTCAGTTCATTAATATTGCATTTCCCTGTAACTTAGAAAATGAGTGGAAGCATTCCTGTGTCAAAATATTAAATAAAAATGGGTTCCTTGTTTTTGTATTAATGACTGTCCAGCATAAATTTTAATTCTTACCTGATGCAGTTATGCTCGTGCCATCATAATACTTCATTTTCTTACTCACTGTTGATGTAGGGATTAAATAACTTCCTTTCTCATTGTCTGGGTAATAGTCATATCTTTTCAAAGAATGAGAATAACAAGAACACTGGCCAATTCTTGGCTTTCACCAGAGAAATTTTTAAAATATTGGACTGGGCTGAGAGGAAAGCAGGAAGCCAAGGCTGGAAACTTCTCTGCTCCATCCTCTCTGATAAAGCAAGCAAGAGCCCAGAATTTTCCTTCATTAATTTGTTGGCCTCACAGGACAAACTGGAGCTCTAAGTTGCTTGATGTGAACAGCTAAGACTAAAGCTACACAAGTCTGTCTTTTTGCATCTGAAAGGGCTTAGGCTTGTAATAATGCTGTGACCCTTCCAGCCTTGCAGGGAATAATGAAAACACAGCAGGCTTACATGAGCAATGAATACATCCTACATTGTTTACATCTAGGCTAATTTCATGTTAGAGCTTCACTCCCAAGACTTCTAAATAGTTTAGGCACAGAATTAAACTGTAGATCGTACAGCAAAAGCCTGAAAGTCTGGGAAACTTTTTTTTATCAGGTAGCTGGGGGGTTTCACTCCTGGCATATGTGGGGAGGATGTATCCAAAGTGACAGACAAGTGTCACTGCTCACAGGCTGCTGGGATTCAGCTGTGGCTGCAACACTGAACTGCCAGTGCTTTTGAAATAGTTTAATCTCAGCAAATGGTTGTCAGGCCTGCTCCTCGTGGTAGGGAGTGTTTAATAAAAAGCATGTGTGAAGACACATATATGTGTGCAGTTTGTTTTCTGTCCAGCAAAGAAATCTGGGATCAGGCCTCCCAAGATCCTACCCAGATGGCTGATTTAGCCCATGTGTCCTAAAGTAAACTGGAGTCTGTTTTGATTACACTATTCTTCAGAATGAATTAACATTTCATACCTGAGAAATTTGTCTATGCTAATTTCAGTTCCATGTTTTGAAGGCTGAGTTTTGCTCTCCTTGCCAGGGAAGGTTTAAGCCTGGTTGATGCTTATTGTAACATGACAAGTATTCTTTCATCAGGTAAAGTAAAAAATCCAGTTGCACATTTTATATGCATTGTGTTATTTCAGACTTCATGTACGAGTGGTGAGCAAGGGCACACAAAGTCCTCAGAGGAAGGTGAAAAAGCTTTCATAGCAAAAACTTGTTTGAGTTATACACACTGCTGTCCACATTATTACAGATAAGTAGGAAGACTTTTACAGGCACCGTGTGAACTCTTTTCCTGCAGGTTTTATTTTTTCCTGGTAAACTAAGACATTTTTATCCTCTAATTCTTTACCAAAATTAAGTTAATTTAAACTGACTGCAGCTTGATTGAAAACCCAAATACATGTTAAGGATAGTAATGTGTCACATCATGGCTGTTTTAATGTGGAATTGAAAGTTAAATTTACATATCTTTTGGCTTAAAAGGAAAGGTTTAAAAACAAAATGAAAGGGACCTTTAGAATCATGCCTGTTTTACTATATGATCATATGTACTTCTCCAGAGAAGTCTATGGGCCAAAAGTCTGCCCATGTGTTTTGCAGAAATCTTTATATAGAGGTAATACATTGAACTTTGAGATTTGTTACTGGAAGAATAAAAACTTAACAGGATGATAAATGGATTTCACTTAAATGAGATAACAGGGATGTGATGCCCCTGTTTTATCTGGTAAATCTTGACTGCTGTACAAAGCAACATTAAATTATTTCAAATCTATTTAGGCTCTTAAAACCTAAAACAGTTAAAGATATGGTTAACTGCTGATTTCTTTAATCAAATCCTATTCCTCCTGAAAATCTGGCAGGTGATTGTTCAAACGATAAAAGCATTAGTTTATTGCATATGCTGGTCCTGTAATTGAAAAAGTAAAATGACTAAGCACAATGTTCTCAGTAAAGCTGCCAGAATAAAATACAGCCCAGAAGGGCAAGCCACACATTTCATTAAAATAAGGTTCAGTAACCATGAAATTTATCACCCTAAGGGCTTCCTCGCTCTGACAAGTGACTAAAGTGTAAAATGTCAAATACCTCTGTGCTGACCAGTAACTTGCATTAATTCTAAGATTTTGTTAGTCAAATACTGGATTCACAAATGACAATAAATGAATAGTTTTCCTCCTCAGCTTCTGTGTTACTGGTGAAGACTCACACCTATACGTGCAGCACATGGAAATGTCTGTGCCTTGCCTTTGTGGGCTCTGGGAGATGGGAAATTTTGTGTGCTCACAAGTGAAGGTGGAAGAATGGCAGGGAGCTACCTCAGCTTGTAGAGCCATCAGAAATTGATCCATGAGTGGGGAAGGAAGGAGTGAACCTGCTGGTTGTCTTCCTCATGATGGATAATAGCACTGCTGTTACCCATTGTATCTAGAAAATATTCTCTAATTCTGTTACAACTTGGGCCAATCATTACCTTTCTGATGGAGAAATCACATCATGTTCTTTCAACAGCTTCTACATTTGAAACCTCTGTTAGGACTTTGTTTGGAAATAATCTTGTGCCCTTCAGACTTTGTAGTCATGTCTTCTGATTCCTGTCCTTTTGATTATTTCCTCTCTGTTTTTTTTTTTTTTTTCTGCTTGGCTCAATCTGATGTACAGCATGCTTTGCTCACTGAAGGGTTTGGCTTGAATGTTGTTGTGCTTGATGAGGAATCATTTGTCATATGAGGTGATCCTCACCTCTAAAAGAACAGTAGGACAAAAGTGAGAATATCTTCCTTCAACAGGAGGTACTGACTTGGGTTGTGCTTCTCTGCTGGAATCCACAGGTCTTCCTGAAAAGTGTGCAATCCCTTCTCTAAGCTGCTATAAGGAGCAGTGTTTGAATAAATATTTGTTAGGTTTTTGGTTTTGTTGCACATTGTGCTTTTGATCCTTACAGAGAGATAGATCCCTGTTCAGTAAAGCTGCTCTCAGTGCAGGGGCTGATAATACTTCTGGACCGACACGAGAAAGCTCCTGAAACCCTGCTGGGGAATACTGTTTTGGAGTCAGCTACTCTTCACAGCAACATTTGTGGAAGCTGTTGTAATGTCCTCTGAGTGTCCCACCTACTTCATTGATGGTTTTATCAAAGTTTGACAGAGCCTGAATATATTCAGGGATGCATGGCACATCCTACTGCTTATTAATAAAACTTGTGAAATCCTATGTGACTGCTAATTTATTAAAACCTTCAAGTGTTTCAGAGTAGGATTTTCCCTGGAAGACTTCCTAGTGACCAAATTCAGGCAATTCTTCTCTAGAATCAATTCTAAAATCTCTTCCTTGAACCAGAAGCCTATAAGCCATCCAATATGCCAAAGTGCTTACACAAGGCTTTTACAAATTCTAGGCAAAGTTAATGTCACCACAGTGTCACCAGGATAACTGCTAATTGCTCAAAGCCTCATTCACTTCATATTTTTGGTTTGCCTGCTCTTAACAGCTCTATACTTCAAGCAGGTGTAGCACTTCAAATACTTAGGCCTATATGCATCACCGTATAAAGGAAACAACTTTTTGTCTGCTTGGCCAAGTAGGTGGTAAAGCTGAATGACAAGTCTGTTAATTTCAACAAACTTATTTATAAACACCTTGCAGACAATGAGACAGCAAAATAATTCAGGAATGAATGTTGTATCCCTTATCAACTCCATGTGTGATAAATGGATTTAGCTGGTTGTGATGTTAGAGAAAGGAATCTGTGAGTGTTAACTATCTTCATGGGAACTGGGGTGGAAGCCAAGCCACTATCTTGTACCAGAATAAACTGATAAGAGCAAGTTCAGTTAAAAGTAGAACAGTTGTTTAAAGAAATAGTCTGAAGATGTAAAACTCTTTGAAAAGTTGAGATTAGGTAACATGCAGTATTGATTCAAGTACCTGACTTTAGTTTTGTAACTTTAACTCATCCTCTGATAGAAATGACAACTGTCCTCCTGATGTCCCCCATTTTCCCCCACAGATGCAAGCCTTTGATTTCTTCCACAGCACAGAAAGAGAACATCCCTTTGAAATTTGTCTAGTCAGAAACACCAAACAGCTTCAGTCAGGTGTATGTGTATTTATCATTGATCTCTGTCATAGTGATGCTCCTTGCTTGGGATGCTGCTGTGAGCAGTTGCCGTCTCCTGGGAGATAAACGTCAAGATAGTTTTGAAAATGGAGAAATTTAATATATTATTGCTAGTAGAATCTTGCAATAATAACTTAAAAGTTGATTAGGAGTTGACAAATCAGGCAGCTGGAAATGTTACATCAGGAATACTGTGAGGTCAGGCTCAGCTTTCCAGAGGAGCAGTAGGAAGACTCTGCAACCATTCTACTTTTAGGATCAGAGAACAGAAACCTCTGAGAGCTTACAGAGCTGAGTCCCTATCTTGTGGTGTGTCTGCT
This sequence comes from Aegithalos caudatus, assembly GCA_013389925.1. Classification (NCBI taxonomy): domain Eukaryota; kingdom Metazoa; phylum Chordata; class Aves; order Passeriformes; family Aegithalidae; genus Aegithalos; species Aegithalos caudatus. Next base: position 250,950 of record WEIU01024036.1, read on the forward strand.
CCCAACAGCTGCTGCCAAACCATAAAGATGATTAAATCACAGAAAAGAGTAGAGACTAAAACTCTTGGTCTGGTATTTCTTCTGCCATCTGAGCAGAACAGCAGAGATGAATGCAGACTGAATGTGAGTACAGCAGGATGAGGAAAAGTCAGTGATGCATCCACAAACTTTCAGCACTATAATAAAGGTGTGTGGATGACAGAAGATGAATGAGAGCTGTTTAACTTAAATCTCTTCATGAAGCCCACACTCTGGCTAGGTGCTATTACTCAAGTTTAGAGAATGCTCCTGTCAGTCTGAGGTGCACAAGCAGGTAGCCTCAGAGGACTGAAGGCAGCATTCAGTGATCAGCTCACAGTTTGAGTTCTTCCTCTGTTCTGTGAATAGCCCTACAGCCCCTGAGCTGAGAGGTCCTTTAATGTTAGGTGCCTGCTGATTAATTCCAAAGCTTTAGCTGAGTGAGACCTTGCTGTTCCTCTTTGTCCTTCAAATCAACACCCATCAAAATTCACTTGTTACTCTCCAAGTTGTAGTTGGTGTGCCTTTTAAAATTTTAAGGAGATAGTCCTGAATTGAGGCTGTAGCTGTTACTTGCACCTCCTCAGTCTGTGGAGTCCCTTTCATGTTCCTTCCTCTGAAGATAGCTTACATTAACTGCACGTGTATTTTGGTGTCTCTTTAAACAATAAAGGCACAAAGCCAAATTTATCTTGTCAGGTGTTCAGGTTACTACTTCTTTCTCTGGATTTCCCCCTTGGCTTGAGATCTCAGGATCTACCCAGGGTAATAGAATGAGCAAAAGAGATTGCTTGTTCTCTGAATGCACTTTGCAGAGAGGATCCCATCCCTTTCTGAGGATATTAGGTGTCTAGTAGGATAACCTGCCAGCTGAGCTGTTACACTTCAGTATCAAGCTACTTTGTGCATTTCAGTTCTGGTCTTTCCTTCATTGTTTTGCTCTTCACATATGCTGCTTTCAGTGCGTGAACTTATTAAAGCAGCTCTGCCTACTTTGGGAAATACTTGTGATATTATCTGACCACAAATTCACTCTGCCTGTGAGAATGATCTGGAAAGGCACTCTAGCTGGTGTGCAATTAGCCTTGCATAAAGAAACAACCACTAGATTAGCTTTGTTTTCTAAACAATCAATCGTGCTTGTATAGGCTGAACCTCTCACTGCCCTGTTCTTTGTGTCAGCAGCCCTGCATCTATGGAATGACTCAAATGCAATCACTTTGAATCTTACAGCTAAATTAACATTGGCTATGACTTGTTTACTTTAAATACCTTTTTAATGCAGAGAAACTCTACCCTTCCTAGAAGAAGCCTGCCTAGTCCTGTAGACACTATTGCAACAATGTTTTGCTCTTACAGATATTCAAGAAAAGCTGCTTTAGCATGTGAAAGATTAATGCACTGAGGATGTTTTAGGTAATCCATCTGTTATCTGATAGTAACCTCCAACAGAAAATGCTTTTGGGAGACTAGATGCCTTTCAAACAGCAGTTGCTTGTTTAGGGTGGGTTGGTTTTGGTTTTTTTGGCAGGAGGTGGAAATAATAGCTCACAAGGGCAACCAATGTTCAAGGATTTAAATGTACATTAGCATCTCTACTGCCTTTACAACCTGCCTGTGGTAGTCCCAGCTGCCTTGTAATAAACAGTTATAGTGCAACTGCTGAAACCATTGATTCCTGTTAACCACTCTGCATTAGAAACTTGTCTCTGTGGGGACTTGAAGAGGTGCAAGACCCATGATCTGGATGATATGGTGATGCTTAGAGTCCCATGGATGAGATCTGCCCCCATCTCACAGTGCAGCTTTGTCCCTTGGGTTGAGTTTCCCTTGGAGAATGGCAGCTGTTTATTTTTCAGGAAGCAGACAGGAAAAGTAGACGGGACTGACAGAGCATGACTGAATTTTCTGACTGTGACAGAGTTAAACCTAGACTGGGAGATGGGTTTGCTTTCAAATATTTTCACCTGCAAGAACTTCTGTAGTGATTGCACTGATGTGACAGCAGGGTGCAAACACCTCTCTGGTGCAGGAGTCTCACCCCACAGCAGCCCAGATGTCTGCTGTTGAAGTGGCATGGATGCTGGAGCTTGTGCATCCTCTAAAGAGGAGAACAGCTGACAGTCATTCCCAAATTAGGTAAAAACACCAAATTCTGGCAAGCCTTTGCCAAGTATTTAGTATTTCTCCAGAGTCACAAGTGGAAGAGGTTTGTGTCCTCTAAATATTGCCCTGCTATCTGGTCTTCATGTATCAAGTCCAACTGCCAAGCACTTGTAACCTCTTATTATTTTAGTGTATGTCAGTAAATATCTTACCCTGCCAGTTCTAACAGGGTTAGAGCTTGGCAAAACACATTCTAAAATAGCATTTGTTCATAATCCAAAATCAAAATGTCCTGATCGAGCTGCTCTTAAATGTGGCCATCAGCTTTCTATGTGGCTGCTATAAAGCAGCTGTCTAATGCATGTTATTTGCACTAAAATGGATGGTTTGTAACTTGGCCAAAATATTGTCTGTTTATTACCTGTATTTCTCTCTCCTATAAGGTGTAACTCTTATGTGGCGTGGGTTCCCTACTTTGTTAAAAGTACTGGTTGTGGAAGTTCTTACTGTATTGATCCTAATTGCTGTAAATAAGGTCTGAAATCAGTGTGGTGATGCAACCCTTTAAAGTGCTGATTTATCCATATTATTGACCAAACAGTAACTCTCTGATTTTCTTAGTTTAATAATTATTGGGATTAAGAGGGGATCCTTAATTTTATCTTACACCTTACTTAAAATATCCAGACTGTGCATCACTGCTAGGTTCAAATGTTTATTTAAATAATTGAGAAACTAAATCAAATAGCTGTACTTCATGGCAGTGTACATAAACACGTCTGTCACACTGGTATTTGGGACAGCCTAAAAAACTGGAGCAGGGATCTGCTCAAGTGCTCCAGCAATACTTTTTATGGAGTGTGCTTTCTCAACGTTTGTTTGTAATTATTTGTGCTGCTAAAGGGAGGCGCTGGAGATGTTTACCGAAAGTGCTGCACCCTAAATTTGCCCTTTCCTCTATTAGCACCTCCTCGTGCAGCGAAGGTGTGGGGTCAGAGGGGTGGAAAGCAGCTCTTTTACCACACCCTTTGCAGCAGGGATTTAGGAGGAGGTGGTATTCTTTTAGTGCCAGGAAGTAAATGTTATCTCTAAGCATCTTTTATTCCTTTCTTTCAGTACTGAAGTGATGAGTTCCATTTAAAACTTCATCAGGGGATGTTAAGAGTATTTTCCTTGGCTCAGATGGAGGGAAGCTCAACAAAGTTTGCGTGGGGAAGGGAGGGAATCTCTCTCCCTTGTGCTGACAGGAGACAATTTCCAGCAATCGTGAGGAATCGGTGTGGGCTCAAACTGCAGGTTAGGTTGTAAATGCTGGTTTATTACCAAACAATCACGGTGATGAGGTTCCCCTTTGATCTGTGAGTCCACTCAAACAAAGCAAAAACAGAACACTTAGTGCAAGATGATATAACCAGTTATATATACTTGTTTACAAACCCTTTGGAGAATCTGAAATGTGAGAAACCCTCTTCTGAGATGTTTTGGTTTTTCTCTGAGGGAGTAATTATTTCCTCAGAGTTTTTAAAATCCGGTCAAAACCTGACTTCTCTGTCTTTATTGGAGAGTGAACAAAATTCTAGGGATGTTTTCAAAAGCTTCCTTTAACAGAGTTTTCTGAGATTGAATGATGGTAATGCGTTTAGGGACTGGTAATTGAAGATAATTCCAATGAATTAGACTTTGCAGACGTTAATGATATGCTAGAGGAAGTCGGCTTATGAAGATCTATGCTGTGCTCTTTTTTTGTCTTGATCTATTGAATAGCTTCTGTAATTGTCTAATACATATTCTGGCAGTATTTGGGTTTCTTAAGTATTTGCAGCCTGAAGAAACCAGCCTGTGAATTTTCAGGCAGTGAATATGATTCGTTTAAATGCCAGCACGTGAAAATAATGTGCTTTCCACAGTAGCATCTGAAGGGATGTCTAACTTTGCAGATACAGACTAAGTAATCCATTCTGGCTTGACTATTTTTGTTGCTGTATATTCATGCAAAACTCTAGTCTCAACCTATTACAGAAAATATTTCTTACTGTGAAGAAAGGCTGCTCGGGTGAATTCCATTTTCCCCATTGCAATCAGGAAGACAGCCTTGAAGAAAGAACTTGCCANAAATTGCTGCTAGCAATTATGTCCTGATAGGATTATTCTTGCACCACCAGCCCTGGACATTGCCCTTCCTTCTGCAGGAAGGTGGGATTGGTGCAATTAATCCATTTGGTTATGTATTAAGATGTTTGCTGACAATAGCCTTAATTTTGTTTTCCTCTGTTGTTCTACTTCATAGAGACAGAGGGAACAAATCCATTTAATTAACATTGTCAACATGGTTTAAAAACTTGAGGAACTTTTAGTAGGACATACCAATCTGGACCATAGCTCTAGCTCAGGCTAGAGTTTCATACCTATGACCAAATCAGTGAGTTTTCCTTTTGAAAGTCATTATTTGCAGCAGTGTCAGCCCATAACAACAAATCTGCACACTGGCCTGAGTGATCTCTGTCCCCATGAGGTTGTGAATTTTGTGCTTTTGTGGTGACTTTGTTTTTGGTTTTGAAAGCTGTTAGTGCTTGCTGGCTTGCCCTTTACCTTTAATTTTGGGTGTAGAACCTGCTAATAGGAGAAGCAGCCATCACAAATCAGGCAAGCCTATGTCTTTGCTGTGCTGTGAAACTGCTTCTTAGTGCCTGTTTTCTTCCCAGCATCCCTGGTCCCAGCTGTTATGTTTTCCATTAGCTCTGAAGGCTTCTCTACTGCTATTTATGCATATATACCCCCTTAGCTGTTTACTTGTTTAATATATCTGTATTAATAAACATGAAGGTAATGTGAGCATATATGACTTTTTTACCAATCAGTAAATCAAAATACAAGTTAAATCAGATAATGCCACCTCTCCAGTTTAACAAAATGAAGTATTTCCTACTAAAAACAGCAGCAGCCGTGATTTAACAATGTAATCTGATCTAATATTAGTAACAGGCTGTGCCTTTAGGGAGCAGTATAATATCCAATCCACTGAATAAAGTCTGTCTCACATTAAATTCTGGATCCCTCTTAAAAAGATGGCTTCCCAGAATTGTTTCAGTAATTGCATAAAGACTCATGATTTCCTATGTATTTTTCCCAGTAATGAATGGAGAAATTATGTTGGTCCCCAAAATACAAAGAGCAATGAATGGTGCTGTCTTACAAAGCTGTAAGTACATTCTCCCTGATGTCACAAGCACCTTCACCTCTCCACCTTACCTCTTGAGTTTTCTATTCCTCCTCATGTGTCCAGGCAGGAAAATTCACATCGGGGGAGTTTGTCATGCCCAGATTGCCATCTGTGACTGCATCACCACAACTTCCAGCAGGAGGCAAAATCTTACTCGTGATGATTTTCCAAGCAAGCTGTGAGGGGGTGGAAAGAGGGTCCCAAGAAAACCAAGGGGGTTCTAGTCAAGACATGCTTTATGGAAAGAAGGAAGCAGGAAACCCTATGGAAGATTTAACTTAGGGCTGGAGTTTGTAAGCCTGTGCATGTCAGGCTTTAATAATTTCTGGAATTTTGTATACATGCCAAGGAAAGGGTGCAACAAGTCTTCATTAACCCTTCCAAAATCAAGCTGTTCACACCCTTCCTTTTATGTTTTGGATTGTGGTCTGGATGTTTATTTGTTTGGGGAGTAGAGGATTTCAGATGTTCAGCGTTAAGAGTAGAAAAGCTGCCAACATCATCTGCTTCTCTTAGATGAATTTGTATTTGAAACATCGTGTTTTGGCTTAAACAGCAAGGCAGAGGTTGTAAAAGACATCAACTGACTTACAGTGTGTGAAGAGCCCAGAAGCAGACAGAAGTTTGTGTTGGAAGAAGTTGGAATAATGCTGTTTCTCCATGTGAGGTGGATTGCTCCATATTGTTTTAAATCACAACGTGCTGCAGAATGACTTACTCCTGCCCAGACCTTGCTTCTGTGGCCTAAATTGTGTGGTAGCTTCAAAAGTAGGTCATGATGCAAAAGCACTATGCTGTTTCCAGTGGCTCTTTTCACTTTTTTTTTTCTTTTTTTTTTTTTTTTTTTAAATCTCAGGTTTCAAAATGAACTTGCTGAGAGTCTGACCTGCAGTCAACGTTAGTCAGTCATAGGGTTGTTTGGGCACAATGTCCTTGTAGAAGAAGCTGGTTTATGCTGAGGCATTTCAATGCCTTTGATTACCTAAATGATGAATTAGATGTTAAGACATGTCAAATGAGGTTCTTTATTGCACCCAGTTAGCCTTAACCTTTTTCCTTTTGGCAGGGTTTTAGTGATTCGCAGCAGGCCAGTCCAGTGTAATGTAAGACTGTTTTAAAATGAGAGGTTGACTTTCAGGATCCTGAGGTAACATAGCTCATGTACTTTTTAAGTAATACATGATATAATCGATTTTTTAAAAAATAGATATTCCTGAACAAGTGTAGTCTTCCCTCTCTGATAGGGTTAATACAGTTCACACAGTAGCTAAAAAGCTTTCAATGTTTGCATTTAGCTCTGTCAGAAAACAGAGGGAATTGAAACAACTGCCTGCCTATAATTGCTGCCCTTTTGAACCAAAGACCTTATGACTCACCTATGTAGCAAGTCACAGAGTTTGTCTACACCTTTATGATGGAACAACTTCATCAGATCACAGAAGGATACAGCCCTTCATCTGAACTTTGAGTAGGGTAGTTGAGCACATTTATCCAGCTAGGCCAAAACCTCCAGGTATGTGTTCTAGATGCTTTTCTTCCTAGTGCAGTGACTGAACACTCGAGTATTGACATGGGCCAGAAAAACATCCCTTGTGGCCAGTTCTGTTACTATAAACAGCTGCTAATTATTAGCAACAGAGCCACAAAACTGCCAGGGAGAAAATAGCTGCCTGTTGGCCAAGCAAGTGGTGTTCTGCCTTGCATCTGGCAAGTACAAGGAGAATACATGAGAGCTCTCCCAGCATGCCTGAGGATCCTTCTGCCTTCTGCACAGCAGGTGTCTGGAGCTGGGCAGATGAGTTTGCTTTTTGACCTTGTAGCCACAGGGACCCACCCACAGCTCCTTCCCTCTGTGAGCTGCAATTTCACACTGGCTTTGGGTATCTCTGCCCAAAGGGACACTTCCAGCCACTCCTGTGCCTCCCTTTTACAATGGTATGGATCCCTGCAGCCAAACAGATTTTATAAAGGATTTCTTTAGCTGCTTGGACATGTTTTTGTCAGCTTAGTTTTCAGCCTGGATCAGTTACAGTGTCTGGTTCACTGCTGTGCTGCTCATGTGGCTGTGCAGGAAGCAGTGGGAGTAAGGAACCAGGAGCAAAGAAAAGGAAGAACAGACTGGTGCTCTTAGAGGAAGTACTTGTTTTTACCAGCTTAAAGTTATTGAGAAATCTAGAGTGTATGCAATGGAATAGGCTGGTAATGTATTTTAAGTGATATTTCTTTACAAAATCGGTTGCCTGATCTTACAGAGTAATTTTTAATGCATTTTGAGAATGGACAAGGCTTTGTAAGGTGGTACAGACACGTTTGCAGTGGGACTGAAGGTCAGCTTGCCTTTAAGAGCTGTTCTTTTACAGCAGCATTCTCTTTGTTGGTGTGATGGAGCACAGAGCATTTGAACTCAAAACACCAGTAATTATGCTTGGACAAAAACCATTTTACTCTTGAAAAGGCACATGCCCATACATTGTGTCCTTTCACAAGCCAGTCAGATGCTGAAGCAGAATTCACTGTCCACTTTGCACTGAATTTTGGAGGGAATAATAAGTGATGTTTGTCTGCAACATGGGTAGAAGTGCTCAGCCAAACATTTATTTAACCTGAGGAAAAGACAAGAGGCAGATAAACTCAGAATGCCTTTCTTTCTAATGCTAATATTAAAGCTAAACTTAAATCAGTCTAGATAACTCTTCAAGATATGGCCAGATTACTTGAAAACATGAGCATAAACCAACTTGGCAGAAAAGTATTTGACAAATAAATGGAATGACTGGGCACTTACAGGCTTGTCAGCCTCACATGATTCACAGGTGAAATAGTGTGGTTGCTAGCATGGATGTCTGTGGGATGCACTCATGGAAGCATTGGAGGAGGGTAGGTTGTAAGTCTCTGAGAAGAAAAAAAATCTTCTATTAGACTGGCAGCTTCTGCAGTCTCTTTTTTCCCAAGTAAACATTTGAATATTTCATTAAGAAGTACAATTTACTTGGAGGTTTTTGGGGTTTTGGGGCTTCTTGATGTGTTGAGCAGAATGGATCACTGACAGGTCCTAATGTGATGATGACAACTGTGACCAGAATTATTAAAGCCTATTTAAATTCTGTAGTAACTGATTAATTGATTCTTAGCTATTTTCCCTTGTGAAGGTAGTGGTAAACAAGGAAAAGTTATTGTATGCAGTGATGGCTCAAGGTGTCTCTTCATCCTTCCTTTCTGCATCAAGAAGGTAAAATTCATTTAAACCTTGGAATCTGAGTTAGAGTATTTCTGACATCATTAGAAAATAATTCCTGTGAGGAAAACTAAATGCAGCTCTTCATGATTTGAGACAGCCTGGTCAGTCTGTATCCTTGCGTGTAAAGGAGTCATAAATGGAAGAGGGAGATCTTGAAGACAGCAGATAACTACATAAATGACTGGAAGTTAATGCAATAAACTTGAAAGAAGAGGATGAGATAAGGGGTAGTTTATCTCTGTTCAATTCTCTCCTTTCTTCCTTAGATATTGTAGTAGTGCTTGGACAGAAGTGTTTCCATCCTTTCCAGTTTGCTTATTCCAGTTTTTCATAGGCTGTGCTTATTTTTATTATTGTCTTGGGTTTTAAAATTAGTGCATACCACCTTCTGAGATGGTTTCTTACACCAGTAAATGCCTGAAGGGATGCCCAATGGCTATATAGGAAGAAAACACTCTGAAAGATTTCAAATCTTCTCATGGTATCCAGTTGGGCCCATTTAACTGTTTTCTACTTGCCAAGCTTTATTATAGCTCAAAAAAATACATGTGTGATTACCTGAAACATTCTGTGTGCTCTACAGCTTACAGTCATATGCTTTGGCACTGGTTCAGAAATTCTAGTTACTTGTCAAACAGTGCATTCCAATTCCTTGTTAGCAAAAGAGATCTGGAAATAGGCATCAAAAATAGTGCAGTCTTAAAAGATTGGGGCAGGATCACTGTTAACCTCATTTTATTTTGGTATTGATGGGTTTACTACCAGTCTGCTGGCCTCCAGATGGTGGCATCACAAATGCAGGAACACTGCTTGTCAAACCCCCAAGTCCTGAACTTGAAAACACACTGAGATGTGTGATAAAAGTCACTTGCCAAGGCATCATGTATAATTGTGTAGCATGAGCTCTTTGTGCATCCTAAGCATCACAGTGCTCCCTAGGGAAAAGAAAACCATGGATTTTTGTGGGCTACAGATCTGACCTATATAACACTTCCTCTTCTTTGGCAAACACTGAGCAAAGGCAGTGATTTTCCTTTGGTTCTTTGATGGTTCACAGGCTCTGTCTGTGAGCAGTACCTATTTGAGGCCCAGGATTATTGACTTGTCAGGCCTGTAAAGTGTTTTGTGTTTGACACAGTCATATTATGCCTCAGTGGAAGGTAGGTAGTAAAAGTATAACAGATAAGATTGAAAGCAATTTGAGAAGCTTTAAAAATTTTTGCTTACAGATTAAGTTTTGGAATATATTACTTGGCTGATTTGTTGGAATATTAACTATTGCTTTATAGGTTTTTTGTCATTGCTAAAACATGGCCAAAGGTCAGAGTAAAATGTACAATTAAGCTGACAAAGAGCCAGTGTCATCAGTCCCCTCCTCCCATAAAAACTTGGCAAGATCAGAAATATTTCTGTGTCTTAAATTCTCTTCACACCCAACCTATGTACAATGCCCAACAGGAATCTCTTCCCATGGATGAAATTCTTCATTCTACTGCTTTATTTGTTGTTAGTTATGAAAATGCCCTTGAAAACCAGCCATGAAAAACAGTGCTGGATGCAGACATCAGAGAATTCTGCATTGGTATTTTAATCCAGCTTCTCTTCAGGTGCCGTTTACTTTGGAGTTTTTTTTCTGCATAAAAGCCTGTTATATTTACTTCCATGAGGTAAATGAATTTGTCTCCCTCTTTGAGAAGAAAGAATGCCTCTATTCACACTTGCCAAATTCAAAATGAGCTAGGAAAAAGCAGTAGCGAAATATATCTCAGTCTAAAATGAACATGAACACAACTGAGCAGGGCTTAGGAAAAAACTGAAGACCTTTCTGAGGCTCTTGTTTTTCTCTGGCTTTTGTATGAGACGTGCACTTGGAGTCAGATGAAAGTGCTGCAGGAAGTCTAGCCTTATGCTTACCACAAAATTGACATAATGGAACAGTAATTCTCTGTTCTTTTAGATAAAACCTGTCGATTGTGCCTCCTCCTATTGCACTTGAACACTGTAACTGCTTTTTCTGGCATGTTTAAAATATGCTGTTCTTATCTGTGTCAATTACAGCTTCAAAGTCTACCTCCATCTACCACCCATTATTCCTGGCTCTTAAATTGTGTGATCACTCCCCATCATCTTCCACTTCAGAAATAACTTTTTCAGTCATCCCTTAAGAGCCTTGTTCAAATGGGCTAAATCTCAGATATCCTCTTTTGTCCTGCCTCTTTATCCTTTCCCAGGGCAAATGCTCCTGGCTTGCTGTCATCCTCCTTGCCATGTGCAGGCTGCCCCAGTGCATCACAGAATATTCTGCAGTGATGAACTGTCTTCCTTTCAGTGCCAAACACTGGAGTTGCATATGGAAGATGTTTAAGGAAAGGGAATCAAATCCTTCACAGGAGGGGAAATCAGGTATAAGAAAACAGTAGAGACTTTAAAGCCAGATTGTGCAGGAGAGTAATCCATGACCCTTAGTCTGTAATACAACATAATGTTCTGCTGATTTTTGTATACTAAGAGCTACTGTGTATACTTTCAAATTCTAGTGAATGTCATGATGCCTGAGTCTGCCAGCAGTTAAACATTTTATGACTAGTCTGTAATTAAGATAATTGCTCCTACTCTGGAACATGTATTTTGTAGGCTTTACTCACTCAGAACTTGTGTTATGTAAGGTGGTTGTGTTTTTTTTAATACATGGAGTACTTTACATTTATGATAAACTACTTACATCTTAATTTCTGTTAATTCTGAGTGGTTAGAGAAATGCTTTCCAAGTCCTTTCTGTTCTGAGCTATTTAATGCTTGTAGAAAAAAACCTTGAACTTAAGACTTGGTTTATAGAACTAGTTCAGTAACTTATTTTAACTTTCTTGTGGAATTTAATGGTTTGTCCAGCTCAAAATAAAATGTTCATATTAGTTGTTGTTGAGGTGATCAAATATGAGAATTCCAGTAATCTTGGGAAGCCTGGAAGAAGAAAATACGTGGACCACAAAAGAAGGTTTTGAATTGAAGAACAAAATGTGTGCAATAAACAGCTCAAGGGAGGGTGTCAGCAGGAGGGAGTGCTCAAGATGGTGTTCTCATGATGCTCTTTTAGTAGAACAGTGTCTCAGGTCACACTGAAACAGAGCTGCTCTTGTGATGTGCTTTAGACACCAAACGTGACATCTGTTTCCTAAGGCTCAGTTCTAGGCTCACCACTTAATGATCTGGTGTGTGCTCAAGCCCACAAAGAGTTTTTGTTGCTGCAACAGAAAAGACAGGGAATTGCAGCATGGGGACTTCTACTGAGGCCAGCTTTGCTGCCAGAGCCAGCATTTCATGGAACCATATCCCTGAGGGATTTTGTCCAGGGGTCACAGTTCAGTCACCCTGTGTGCAGAGATGTAAATATGCATCTTTCTAATATAAACTTCATGTACTCTGACTTTTTATAAGATGCTGTTTTCTTCTCCTAAGTGCTTAAACACATTTTGATTGGTATAGTGCTGTATTTGTACATCTGCTTAGATTTTGTCTGTGGCACAAAGGTGAGGAAGGCACAGGAGAAGCTTGTCTTACCTGGTCAGAATATATTTTAGTAATTTTAATGTGGAAGATATTGTACCATTCTGCTTTCACAAATTTCAGCAGCTTCACAGGATGTGGGAGTAAGATGCTCTGGTCTTGTGTGCAGAAAGAAGATGAATTCATAATGCTGGGTATATCTTCATTAAAGTTTAAATATTTAAATATCCTTGGTTATATTCATCAGGGCTTATTTTGCTCATGCTTCCTTGAGAAATATCTTCAGTATAAAATGGTTTGATAATTACTGCAAAGTAACTTGCAGCTTCCAAAAGTCTAAATGGAGATGTCTGTGGGACCATGGTAATTGATGAATCATCTTCCTGGCATAGAACTGGAATATCCTATGCTGTTTCTGAAATGCAACCTGCTTT
>WEIU01024037.1:7557-21821 GCA_013389925.1 Aegithalos caudatus
GAGGCTCCCTTCCCGGTGTGCGGGCGCGGGGCGCTGCTCGAGGGGCGCCGTGAGCTGAGCGCCGCCGCCAAAATCCGGAGCGGGCCGCCTGGTACCGCGCTGCTTGGCGCCGGGGTTTTGTTTGGGGTTTTCGGTGTAAAATCACGGCCCGACGACAAACGCAACCGCGTTTCTCGCTCCACGAGGTCACAGGCGGTGGTGGGGCGTGCTTAGGGAGGTTTGGACTGTCCCCTGGCAGGGAGCTGGACTCGGGCAGGGAGCTGGCCTTCCTTCTCGAATCCAAACGTCTACGCCCGGTGTTGTGCCCGCTCTTTGCTAGTGATCAGCGGGGTTTAACCAGACGCACGGTCGTTATTGAAAAAACACAACAGCCCAACCCCGAAAGAAACAACACGCAAGCAAAAAAGGCATTTAAGTTGTGTGTCCAAACGTTCCCAGAGTGGCAAAGGAAAGTAGCAGCTGAGTGAGAATGTGCTGTAAACAACACGGCTCTGGAAAGTGGAAGCAGCTTACCTGCCTTCTTCCCGTTGGAAGCACACCTGCGCTGCAAGCCTCCGTCACTCTGCAAGAGGATTGTGCGGACATTACTGGCTGACGTCTGGCACCAGAGTTTTGAACACCTTGCAAGGATGAAAGAGGTCAGACCATGCAGAAGAACATAGTTTCCTCATCAGTGGAGATGTTGAAGCAAGCCACTCACCGTGTAGGTGTACGAGAGGAAGATAGTCACAGCAGCTGTCAAATGAATTCAAGCTTGAAGAGTTGTGTTGCCCAGGACTCAGATGTGAGCCACAGTCAGTCAGCTGGAGACCTCGTGGTGGCATTATCTTAACCCATGGTTGCTTTTCCAGGGTGAGCAGTGCTGGCTGCCTTGGTGCTCAGCGATGTGTGGACAGATCATGTCCACACCACCCTGCAGCTCAGTTGGTTAGGTTTCCTGGAGCCTGCCAAGGAGCCTTCACTGCACCATGACATGGCATTGGCCATCACGCTCAACAATTCCCCTTCTGAGGAGCTGCAGAGGCCAGCTGAGGCACATACACTGGCTCAGCTCTCAAGCACTGTATAGGAGATTATCAAAAAATCTCAGTGATGGATAGCAGAGAAAAAAACTTTCCCTCTAGAGTTAAGAAAAATACATTTAAGAATTGCTTGGACAAGAAAACAGCTTGAAAGTTTACAACAAGGGTATAATTATGCTATGTTCGTTACTTGAAGCAGTGAATTTTGCCCAAGACATCTCAAAGGAGAATATTTTGTGATAGATAAGAATGCTGCAGAGAGCAATGGACTGAAGTTTAAATTGAAGAGTGTCAAAATGAAAATAAACTTTAAATTAAGGTAAATTAAAAATAAAATACCTAACGCGTTCCCACAGGCAGGTGATTATTCAGTGATCCCTAGGGGGGCAGTGCCCTATCACATGTCCCACCATCCTTCTTTTCCCCTCAGTTTTATATACTGAGCAGGATAGCATATTGTCTGAAACATCCCTGTGGTCATTAGAGCTTAACTATCCTGGCTGTGTCTCCTTCCACCTCCTTGTGCAACTCCAGCCTCCTTACTGGAGGGGTGGGATGAGGAGCAGGAAAAGCATTGACTCTGTAAGCCCTGATCAACAGTAATTAAAACATGCATGTTTCATCAACACTGTTTTTCAGCACAAATCCAAAACATAGCCCCAATCCAGCTATTTTGAAGAAAACATATTACATCCCTGCAAAAACTAGCACATCTATATATTTAGTTGTATTTTACTTAACGATCTTAGCTTTTTTCAGTTTTCTTTACCTAGATTTGCTTAGTAGAGTTTCTTAGCTCTCAGCCTTGGAAATCCCTTTTGAAGGTATGCTTTCACAATGCTTCCAGTTAAATAACTGGAGTTAGAACTGCTATGAGAGCCAAAAACTAGCCACTTAATTGTGTGAACTAGGTCACCATGCAGCTGCACTGTGCAGTGTGATAGTGGCAGCTGTTGTTACTTAGAGTGCTTAAAAATTGCCTAAACAGTGTCTGGAGATCTTTCTCCACGTCCATGTGAGAGAAGGACTTTTCTTTCATGTCAGAACTTCTTTGTACTGCATCTTTAACCAATTCCTTCTTTCCTAGATGTCATACTAAAGTATGGATGACATTCCTATCTTAGCAGCATTTTATACTGTAAGTAAAACTGACTTCTGATATTCACAGCTTTCAGTCTGCATCAAGAAAGAAGTACACATAATGCACAACATTTTAAGGACAGATGGACAGAGCTTTTTGTCATTACAGAACGCTACCACCTGTGGAAAAAAATTGTAATTAAATACAAAATATTTTTTTTTCTGAAGTTGTATTGCAGATTTCTGGCACCTCACCAGGGTGTGGGTGAGAATGTTTATTGTCTAAGGTGTCACTGATTTACCACACCCCTGCTTCTACAGTTTATGAGTTGGATTTTTGCTTATAAACAAGAGATAATCAATACACTGTACAAGATAGCTGCACTGTTAGGCAGTGAGCACAATCCCTTTCAATGTTTCTGTTTTCAGGTTACTTATATTTCTAGCACTGATAGGGGTTCATGTTAAGCACAGTAATTTATGTTTAAGAAAAGACTTATCACTCTTCTACTGTTAACATTTAGAAGTTCTGAACAAAGAAGCTTTTCCTTTTTAAATTACTGAAGCATATAATACTGCATCTAGCAGTCTTTAATGAGGCAAGATAGACACAAGAAATATCCTTAAGATTTAAATATGCACTGTTATATTCTGGTTTCTTTGCTTTTTGTTCTCTTCCTTCTAAACAACACCACCACACTTAGTACTTTGATTTTTCAGCTTCTACCCTTCAGGTTATTCTAAAATGTGTCTTGAAGAGCTTGAAGACCACAACTTGAGATGTAATATCATAGCAAAGATCTTCTTTCTCTTGAGTAGTTGTTAAAGGCAGCAGTTTTCAGTTTGCGGTATAGTCTAGTTTGCTTATTTTCATTAATTTTGTATCCCTACTGTTATTCCACTTAATTTTACACTTTACATTTTATATTCACTCTTCTACTAAGAAGCCATCAATAGCAATTCATGTAAATAACACAGTCATTATCCTGTGACTTGAATATTACATCTTTCTTGCCTTCTTTGCCTATCACACTCCTTTTATTTTTACCACAGTCAGAATCCTGTCCTCACTTGGGCCTAACCAACCAGCCAACTGCACAGTGCTAAAGACTAGAGAGATCAGTTTAGAGGAAAACAAGGGTGGAAAAAAAATTAAGAAGTGAATTCTTTTATAGAATTAGTTGAAAGAAAAATAAATTGATTCTGTGCATTCAGGTCCAGGAAGAAAAACTTAGTCTGATTTTTTTTTTTTTTCAGTTTAGTCTGTGGGCCACTTTCAGAATATTTTTGTAAGAAATCAGTTTAGTTTAGATCTGTGACTTGCTTAGATCTTCATAAACAGTTGATCAGAAGTGGTTATTCCAAAACATTTTTTTTTATAGATGCAAAGTCTTGTTAGATTTAAATATGTTATTTGCCATACTTAAAGTGCAGGTAGATTTGTCAACTGCAGTGCACAGAAACTGGAATTATGGAAGAGAAAAGAAATAGTGAATAGTTTCGATACATTGGTTAAGTTTGACCAACTAAACATAGGGGTGTTTTTCATTATTTAATTATAAATTTCTTACTTCATTTACGCAATTCCTTAAAAAATACATCAGTACATCATTTAAATTATTTTCAAGTTAAAAATAACACCTTTGGCTGGTACAAATGTATGCATAAATTCTCTTAACTATATGAATTAAATTAAATTGAACAGCATAATGGTTGCTGGACAAGCAGGACTAAGGCTTCCCTTCAAACTACACATTCAATCTACTAAAGCTTTAACAGATTTCTATCTTGTCTGAACAAAGTATCTCTACACAATTGGACCTTTACAGAAACATTGTATCTTTGCATAGGCAGAATATCTTGCTGAAAAGCTCAAAGAAGCAAGGTAAACAGGGGCATTTGTATGATTATAATGAGCCTTTAAAGTTAATATGCATCAGGACAGCTGAGAAAAGTTCACACTTTTCTTTAAAATAATGTTTTGTTTGGTCTAAGTCACCACAGAAAGAAATTCTAATATGACTTTTAACATTTTCTTTTTTGTTTCTGCTACAGTCTGCAGCAGTTTTAAGTGGTAAGTTATTTTTGTCCTTATAGCTTGTCTATTAATGAAACTGAATCTTTTTATCTGACTTTTCTGTTTTTTCTTTATGACAAATTCCACTACAGATGGTGGGATGGTGACCTTGGCTGCCTAGTAAACACTCACAGAGCTGCTTTCTCATTCCTCAGCATCAGCAGAATGAGGAGAAATTTAGATTAAATTCATGGGTCAGGATAAAGAGAGAGAAGACCTACTAAGTAAAATCACAGGGGAAACAGACTGGACATGAGAAAAATAATTTACTGCCAATTAAAATAGAGCTGGATGGTGAGAAACAAATACAAAATATCTATACTGCCCTCCCTTCATCCTCCTTTCTCACAGGCTCAACTTCAGTCCTTCAATCCTAACTACTCTCCCTAAGTGGTACCAAGATATGGGAAATGGCTGGGATCAACCTGTAACAGCTTCTTTCTGTCACTTTTTCCCTATAACAATCTTCCAGTACTCCTGAGTGGGTCCTTTCCATGTCATACAATCCTTCACACACTGCTTCAACATGGGTTGTACGTGGGCCACAGTTCCATCAAGATAAACCTGCTTTAGCGTGGGCTCTAGGGGAATCACTTATCCAGTGCCTGGAGCACCTCGTCCCCTCGTTCTCTGGTCTTGGTTACACACATATTTCTCACTCTTCTCTCTCAACTGTTGTGCAGCATGTTTTACCATTTCTTAAATAAGTTTTCTGAGAGGTGCCAGCATTTGACTGCAGGGCTCAGCTGTGCCCTGTGTCCATTGGAGCTGGCTGGAACTATGTGGGACAGGCACAGGGCTGTTCCTCAGGAAGGTTGTCCTTGCAGTCCACCAAAATGATAATAATGTTGCCCTGCAGACCCAATGCAATATGATACCAAGTCACTTTCACCATAATGATATCTCCATAATCTCCAAATGGTTTCATATTTTACCTCCACTTGAGCTGCTGAGTTTCCTTGAGAACTAATACTCCATAATTCTGAGAGTAAGAAGTTTTTTCTGGTGGCTGACATTAGCTGGGTATGCATCTGGCATTCCTGAGCGTCATAGGAGGCATGCAGTATTTGTGCTGGAACTGGATAGTCCTTCCAAGCACAGATTGTGAGACAGAACTCAGGACTAGTCTTTGTCCTGTGGAGGGCCATGAATTATGCTTTCACAAAGACGTGAGTTATGCAGAAGAGATTTAGCAATTTTCCTTTTGATCACTCAGACAAAGTAATTTGCTGAGATGCTTCTCTATTTCCTGAGGAAGTCCGTGCAAATTGCTAGCTGTGTGGCAAGACTGAGGAATATGATGACTGCAAGTAAGAACACTGTATTGCATTGCAGGAAGTTGTGTTCTTATATCCCTGTATTTATATGTGTAAAATGCAAAAAAGGTCTAGTAGAGCAGAAAACAGGAGTTATGGGCTTGACTGAATATTCAGGCTGTGAAAACAAGCTCTATACAAGATCCAAAGGGAACTGGCAAAAATGTTCAGCCTGTTTCAAAACTAAAAAACACTCGGTGTTTGAAATTTTAATCTGTCTCCCTAAAGCGATGACAGTAAGGAGCTGGAAACCAGGTATCGCTCTCTATTATATATATATACACACACACATGTAAGGCTGGACACATGCTTGCTTTTAACATGATATTCAAGATAACAACTTAGGTAAACATATGTGTTGGGATACTGGCATATTAGATCCTGGGATTTTCAAATTAGGCATGTGGAATAACAAGACCTCTTGTTGAACTTTTAATGGTATGGCCCTTTAGGTAGAGATTGGAAGTAAAAGCACTGCTGCAATTCAGAAAGATTTCATTGACTTAGTAAATTATTATGAAACAGGAAGATGCAATAATATTGTTTGTTAAAGAAAAGCATCACAGGAAATTAATACTTGGCAGGATTATTTGGCTATTCTGTGTGTCTGAATTGAGAACATTCAGTGATATGGATACCAAACATTCCTCTGCATACTGGGTAAAGCGGCAGTATCATATCATTTCAATGTGGGACTGTCTTTAAGAGGCTTTTACCCATTTAAAGAAACTAAAAACTTAAAATTCAGAAAGTGTCCAGTCGAGTATATCTGGAGAGTCTTAATCTTTTAGTTTTAAATACATCTACAGATACATACATTAGAAATCCTACTGCAAAAATACGTCAAGGTTTTTTTGAATATCCATTAAAAAAAAAACCACAACAAAACTCCCAACCCCCAAAACTTTACTATTGATGTAACTGTTGAACTTTTTTTTTTTTTCATTGAAGGCATG
This sequence comes from Aegithalos caudatus, assembly GCA_013389925.1. Lineage (NCBI taxonomy): Eukaryota > Metazoa > Chordata > Aves > Passeriformes > Aegithalidae > Aegithalos > Aegithalos caudatus. The sequence continues at coordinate 14,009 of WEIU01024037.1, forward strand.
GGGAATACAATAAGACCAAATTAATGAACCATATCAGGGGTCTTCATTTCAAATAAATCTCTAGTGGTCAATTAGTTACTTCTCCTGATCAGTCCATGGAATCAGGATGATTCTCTCTACTATTGCAAATGTAATAAAAGTGTTCACATTAAATGACCCAACTCAATTTAGTTACACAAAATGCTGCTTTAATTTTTTGTTGTTGATTGAAGACACTTTCATATGTCAGAAGTTCTACAACATCTTTCTATAAACACTGACTTGAAATACAGGGACTCTGCTTTCCCCTCTCTCCTTTTATCCAATGTCAAAACTTAAAGAAAAACGAAATTCAATTATTGAATTTGGAATAGATGAAGGATAAAATGGCAATTTCTGTTTTAAAAGTCCTGGAAATGTAAGTCCAACAGTGATTTTAGCTTTAACTTTGCTAAGAATACCAGACCAGAAAATATTTTCACAACTTTAAATATGATGGGAGTGTAGAACAGGAATGAAAGCTATCTTTAGTTTATTTTGATTTCATATTGTTTACCAAACAGTTTGATAAATCATTTAAAATCTATGCTGACATTAATGGAAGTAGTAGTCAAAGAGAGAAAGCTAGTAACTTAGGCTGTATATTAATAAATTTTATTCCTGAGCTCCAAAAATAAGAGAAATGTGAACACCAGTGAGAAAGAGTGCTCAAAGATATAGAATGCATTAATATGCCTTTGGTGCATGCTATTGTGTCATGGGTTATGTAACCAAAAAAATGTTTATTCTATTTTTCCATCTGTTGAAACTAGTTGGGGAGATGTTTCCTTTATCTCATGTATAACCCACGCCTCATAACTCCAAGGGGCAGGGGGACAGATGCCTTCTGATCATGGCCCAGCTGTTAAAACCAGGTGGGGCAGTGTTTCTTATCTCTTTCACCACCCATCCTCCCTCCAGGGGATATCTGCTGATAATGGGCCATTAAGGCTCACATAACACATTACATCATCCTATGTGAGAGGCTCCGCCCAGTGAGGGGGAGCCAACTGAACCTACCTAGATAAAAACTGACACTTGGGAACACCAGGATTTCAGTTCTCCACTGGATTCCCAGAGGAAGACCAGACCCTTCTCACCATCACTGGACCCTTTTTCTACAGGATCATCTCTACCCCAACAGAACCACATCTGCCATTCCAGGAGGATTTATTTGGACTGCTTCCAACAGGGTGTCAGGCTGTATTTCTGACTCTGTCTGGGTTTCTAGGATTTTTGTTTGGTTTTTTTTTTTTGTTTGCTTGCTTGGGTTTTTTTGTACTACTACACTTGTGTTGTTAATATTCCTAGTAAAAAACTGTTATTCCTATTCCCAAATCTTTGCCTGAAAGCCCTTAATTTCAAAATTATAATAATTTGGAGGGGGTGGGGGGTTTACATTCTCCATTCCAAGGGAAATTCCAGCTTTCCCTGCTGGATACCTGTCTTCCCAGACCAAGACATACTACTATGAAAAAATTCCAGAGCTGCATTCATGAAAATGAGATGATAAATAATGATTGTGAATTGCTTGAGATCACACAGCTGTGTGAGACAGTTCTGGCAATTAAGCAAAATTTTCCTAGATACAGAATGGATTATGCTTGATAAGTGGACAACAGAGATATAACTCTCAAGTCATGTGATTTAGGATTTCTCATACCAATTTTTAAAATAATGTCTGTTTTAAAACTTTTTCTTTACTGTCACAATCATGAGGTAGCTCAAACCTGAAAAAAGTTTTTTAGAATTCACAATTCCAAGAGATGATTTCTCCTTTTGGAACATTAAGATATGGTTTTGTAACAAGCAAACCAAAGAATTGAGTCAGCTTGTCCCTAAATAACTATGGCTTAAATTCATTCTTCTACTAGCTAAGAAATATTGGCAGTTGCAGTGCTGTGGGCTTGGGGGTTTTGTTTGCTTGTTTGTATTTTAAATAGTTTTGAAAATTAGCCCTTCAAAAACAACATTAGGGGCCCATGTGCAGCTTGTAAATGGGAGTGACAGTATGTATGTCTCTATCTTTGGTAGAGAAACCTGGATTATAACACAAATAAAATGTTGCTTCCTTCAATACACACTGATTATTTCATATCTTTAAGAGATCTAGGATTCAGAAGTAATTGTATAATCCAAAAAGGAGAATTGTGGAAAGCTGCTTATCATGCAAATGATGATATTAATAGTGGTTCTCTGTCTCTATATCATATCTCTACCAAAAATGAAACAGAATATTATGTAGTTTCTTCCTTACAATAATGTAACCTTGGGAATCAGCCAGCAGAGGAGCAAAGTATACTTAAAGAAGGAAGAGGTAAGAGTAATCAGAAAAGGTAGCAAATCCATTGTTTGTGTCCTCCATTGACACTTAAAACATCAGTTTAATTTTTTTTGTCTCAGACTCATAAGTAGGATTTGCACATGCATTTTTCTTGTGTGGGGACCTAGTAATTAAACTGCTGCATCTGAGTTCTGGGAGATTTTTCATGTAAGATTTAACCTTTTTCATTCTGAAATCGGATTTTTAACTACATTTTGGAATAAAGAAGGAAATCCCAAAAGGTTAATTTTTTTCTTCCAAGAAAATTCAATGAGTCAGAGTTGGCACATGGAAGGAAAACAAGACAGCTAGTGAATACTGCAGCCTATGGTTAAAGCATTGAGGAAGTATGGTATAAAAGAAGGATCAAAGTGAGACACGACTTCAGCTTTCATCTGGAGTGTGTATTTGTGTAAGAAACAGGGATGATCACTTTCATGTCATTGAGGATCATGTTAAAGAATTGAATTGTTGTTCTGTGACATGTTGAGAAAAGCAGTGCTATAATTAAAAATCTTAGGGTATTGCCGATTTTATGCTTATGTGTGAGTGCTATGAAAGTATGTGGTCAATAACTCATGAGATGACCTCCATCTGGGTGGAGCAATCACTGTATCATGTCTTTCTTTGTACTATAAATTATATTGTGTTCTAAGGTTTGTACAATCCTGTTGGTCAATCTTAAGAAGAAAATGGAATTATTATGTTGGCCAACATTACTCAACATTAAGAAAAAAATTTAAAAAAAATGCTGTGCAGCTGTTCCACTTTGGGAAGCTGTTGGTAAATTTAAAAAGGTAGTGCTTCACTTACAGATTCTGGGTTATTATATAGCTGTTGTGCAAAAGTCTTGAGTACATTCTAGTACTTGTGTGTGCCTGAAATCTGGGATGTAGTTGGTGTGAATTCCTTGCATAAATAAAAATTAGTGAGTTTTGAAATGAAAACTTCTTTAGTAGAGTAAATTTTCTTTTTTTAGTAGGTGTCCTTTTTACTTCTTGAAGTAACCTATTCCTCATTGGAAATTCTACTTGGAAACTAGTTTCATGTAAGTACTTTGTGTTTTAAGACCTTTTTTTCCTACTATGTAACTACAGCCTTTCACAGTTTACAATTGGTAGTAGTAGTTTTAGTAGTATTAGTAGCTTTAATTTATCTAAAATACTAGTTTTTTATAACACATACTAAAATTCAGGGGAAATTCCCCACATTATTAAGAATTTTATTATGAAACCAGCTCTAGAAAACCGTAAGTGGAACAATCATCATTTGTAAAAACTACAATTGTGGATGTTCTCCAGTGACAGTGTAACTTTTATTCCCTATGAAATTAATTTAGTTCTGTAATGTTGGAACAGTTTATACTAGTAAAATATCTGCCCTATTTTAGTTTATAATTCTTAATAATAATGGGAATAGTTTTTGTAATAATTTTTAACATTGACAAGTTACAATGTGAGATACTACTGGCACATGAACTTTGAGACGAAGTGTAAAAAAAGCATGATCTAACATGTTCTTATGTTTGTATTCTGAAATTTGGTGAAATTTGGTATAAATTGCCAGTGTGCATTAGAAGGACCATCAGTGAAATTCTAGCTAGACCAAACAAAATTATTTAATTGAATCTTCAGTGTAGTTTTAAAATGTCAGTTAATTTTACATATGTTTATATTACTTTAATCAGAACTGATAGTCCTGAAGTAGTTATTGTTGAGTTGTAATAACCCATGTGATGGTATTCTACTGAAGCTATTTATCAAACTACTATGTAGGTCCACTAATTCTAAACCACTGCTGTTGACTTGCCTTTAGCTGTTACTGGGTTGTTTGTTTGTGGTTGGTTTTTTCCTAGATTGTTAAGGGTAACTTACATTAACTCAAAAACTGGAAGATCTTATTCCCTTCTAGAAGGATGAAGTCTGTAGATAATTGAGAAATATTAAAGCAAAATTACTAAGCTAAAAATTGAGACTTTTATCTTTCATCTGCCATTGCTGATCTTTTTGATACTTAACATAATAACATGGATACAAGAAAGGGACAAAGAAACGGCTACTCTGCTCCCTAACTAGAAATATGGTTTGATTTAAAAAAATGCAAATACCTTCCACTGAGGACATAAGGGTGGTTCAATTTTGGAATAAGTATTTTGCTAACTCTGTCCTTCAGGGTGTTGTTTTGCTCTTTCTTGATTGAATGAAGAGTTCTAAACAACTACTGCTTGTTCACAGTGAGAAAATGGGCAACTGAATAACACAACCAATATGATTGTGCAGAAGCTGTTTATTGTTTACATTAAACTACAATTCTAAGGCTGCTTGTTCCACACGTTTGTCATTATTGGATTGGTTCTTCTGTCTTGTCCTTGCATCCAGCACGCACCCTCCAGGAAACATCATTGGTCCCAGGTTATCGCTCTGTGGGCCTCCTTTATCCAGGTCTTGCATTCCTGGTATTCTATTTCTCAGGCTCTTCTTTTCTTATTTTAGCCCTGTTTTTCTCAGTAACCTTAACAAATTCCTGAGGGTTCTGATAACAATAACACATACCTACAGGTGGTAGTTTGGCTGGAGCACTTTGTATTCCTAGTTATGTAGATACATTGCTACAACTGCTTAACCAGGGTGAATTGTTTATAGTGAAGAATGTAAAATGCATTAAGACTGTAAATTGATCAACCATTAGTTATCTGTAGATAATCTCAGTATTCCTAATATCCTTTACAAGTTCTAAAGTAGAGGAGAGAGTTTCATCATAATGTTTTGAAACATAATTTGTTACATAAACCTATGTGTGGAAAAAAAGGTATTTTGTTGGAAGCAGATATCAATCATACTAATAGAATATAAGATATGTCACTGGGTTTTTTGCATTATAAATTTTAAGTCAGTGATAGTGAAAGATGCTACTTATGGAGAAACATATGATCCAATAGTGATAGCCCAGGTGGGAAAATCTTGCAGAAAAGGTATTCTTGATAAATTAGGAGATTAAACAATCACCAGCACTATGAGGTTTAACAAGGACAGGGGCTGGGTTCTGGTCCTGGGACAGGGCAGCCATGGCTGTGTGTATAAACTGGGAATGAGTTGCTGGAGAGCAGGGCCATGGAAAGGGACCTGAGGGCCTTGGTTGATGGCAAGTTGAACATGAGGCAGCAATGCCCTGGCAGCCCAGATGGGCAACCATAGCCTGTCCCAGCACTGCCAGCCAGGCAAGGGAGGGGATTGTCCTGCTCTGCAGTAGGGCAGCCTCACCTCCAGTGCTGGGGCAGTTTTGGGAACGGCGATATAAGAAAGATATTCAGCATTTAGAGAGCATCCAGAGTAGGGCAATGAGGATGATGAAGGGGAAACCATAAGATAAGCAGCTAAGGTCACTTTATCTAATTGAGGAGAGACCTCAGCACAGTCTGCAGCTTCCTCGTGAAGCGAAGAGGAGAGGGAGGCACGTGGTGCCCAGTGACAGGACTTGGGTAAATGGCCTGAAGTTGGCTCAGGGGAGGTTTTGGTTGGATATCAGGAAAATGTTTTTGATGCAGAGGATGCTTGGGCACTGGAGCAGGATCCCCCGGGAAGTGGTCACAACAATACCAAGCCTGACAAAGTTCAATAAGTGTTTGGACAATGCTCTCAAGCCCATGGTGTGATTCTTGGGGTGTTTTGTGCAGGTCCAGGAGTTGGACTAGATGATCATGATGGGTCCCTTCTAAGTCACATATTATGTGCTTCTATGATTCTATTCCCTAAAATCTCTAAAATCAGGAGTCAAAACTTCAACTTAAAATTCATGACGTTCTCATACGGAAGCATAAAGGCCCACAAAATTGCTGCTGGGTTTATTGAAACTGAATTTGTTAGTCAACTATTTTATTTTCTTTTTAATAGAATAAAAGATAGGAAAATTTGTCTGTATTATTAATTTATTCCTTCCAAGGAAATGTGAAGCGGCTACATACTAATTTGAACTAAAAATTAAATACATTTTCCATATCAACCCCCACGTTCCTCTTCCCCTTGTATGAAAATTCTGCAAGGGGACCCATGGGCTGCCTAGGCACCCTGATTAAAGAGATACTTCTTGCTTTTTGCATTAAGAAAAAGTTATAGGTTGAGGTAAGAACAGCTAAGTAATGAACAAGAGAGGAAAAAAAGAGCATTGTCATAGCAGTGACTTGCCATCTCCAAATAGCACATCAGTACCCAGCTTGTGTCTGAGGATTGGCTTTTTTGGAAATACTACACCCCCAGTTCTGACTGTTGATCATATCATTGTATGACATACAGAACTTGCATTTATTCAGTTGGGGTCAGCTGTCCTGGCTGCTTCTCCTCCCAGGCTCTTGCTCACCCCTGGCCTGCTTGCTGCAGGGACAGAGTGACCAACAGAGAGGGCCTGGACTGTGCAAGCCTTGTTCAATAACCCAAACACTGGTGTGTTATCAATACTGTTTTGGCCACAGATGCAGAGTGCAGCCTACAGAGCCGCATACAGGCTGCTGCGAGAAAACGTAATTCTGTCCCAGCCAAGGACAATACAGGTATACAGACTCTGATGCATAATTCTATTACTGCAGTGCAAATTACTATTCGGCAGTCTTTACTTGCTTAACTGCTACTTCCTCTTTCTGTACTTAGAGAGCTTCATTAGCTCTCTAATGGGCTTTCAAGCACAGTTTTGTTATGCAAAGTAAGGTGCTGTTCCTTTGGGGTTTACTTTCTGTACTTAGAGAGCTTCCTTAAAAGTATGCCCAGGTGCATTGTGTTTGCACCGAGACTTGGACAGTGCAGAGGTGGATGGTGAAGGAGACAAGGCTGTTGTTTGGAGAGATACTATGGATAAGGAAACGGTGTCATCAAGAGAGGCAGCTGTAAGTGCTCTTAACTTCACTAATGCAGTGGAAGGGCGGGAGTGACAGCCATGAGTCATTAGCGCAGGGAGCTGAAGCTGCCGTGGTAGTTAATGTGTAGACACTAGAGGTGCATTCACAACCCGACACTGCCCAGATCTGAAGGTTGAAGTGATTTTAGATTCTGAAGACAATGTTATGTTCTTATCTTTTGGTTTAGTTCAGTTTGTTTTTTCATTAGATCTGGATGATGTTTTAAAATAAACAAATGTTACTTCCCCTTAATTCCTATCATGTCTAGAAATTTCCACTTTTATGTCCAAATTATTTACGTAATTTCTGGAAACAAGCCTAAAATCTTATCAAACTTTGCAAGTATATGACTGTAAGTTCAACGCAAAATGCAGTGCAATAAAGATATCAAAATATGACTTGCTGTCCTGCTACATTTGCAAATCTATGAGAGTTACTTTTCCCTGGTAAAGAGTAATTACTTTCCCTACTCTCTTGCATGTTTTTAACCACCAGAACAATGAGATTGGATAAAATATAAAACCTGTTTAGGCAATAAAAATCTGAAATTGACTGGGAGAAACAAAACAAAAACAAAAACAACAAAA
>WEIU01024037.1:30214-45616 GCA_013389925.1 Aegithalos caudatus
AAAAGACATTTATGAAAACTGGTCTGTAGAAGTGACCTAAGGTGCACCTGTCATCTGAGTGGACAAACTTGTGAGAACATCTTTACAGTGCTGTCAACAGAAGACTTTCCACAGTTGTTTATTTTCATGGCACTTAAAAATAATAACTCAGTGCAATTAGTTATTTTATCTTCAAAATTATTGTTGCAACAGTGAAATACATTTCCTGCTTTCTTTCACACCTCATTCCCTGCCCTTTCTAAGAGTGGTTGCATTAAATATGAAGTTTGGTTGATGCTGGCAAGTGGAGTCTCGTACTTTTTACTTTAAGCGTTATCGTCTGAAGAACTGGTGAATTTTCTTCTGAGATCTGTGTGTGGTACAATAGGATGATTATGTCCTTCATAAATGCAAAAGTAGCTCTTCCTGTCAGTTTGGTCAGCAGGTGGCATTAAAGTTCACTTACACACCTCATAGCTTCAGGCAGCTGGTTTCAAATAGTTCAATTCCAACTGCACCCCGTGAGTCTACTAATGCAGTTTTTTAAGTGTGGTACTGTTGGTCTGACTTTATTATGTAGATTTAATAGGGTCATAAGAAATATAAATTTATAATCTTCAAGAGTTGGTCATATTTCTGAGGAGTAATTATCTCTTTGGAAGCAGGTATTACAGTCTACACAAATCAGTCTTATAATTTTAATTTTAGCTTTCTTAAAAATCCAAAATATAAAATGCAAGCATTTTATACATTTGCATTTTTATGGATTAATATACATTTGATTAATAAGAAATCTTTATATAGCCTCATAAAATTAATATTTAAAGTGAATTGCATATTGACTTGAATAGCCTGTAATAATAGGCTGACGTTTGCTCTTAAGCTCTAAAAATTAATAAACTTATGAATGAGGTGTCTCAGGATCCTTCAGGGTGGTTTGGGAATTGCAAGTTAAATCATTGACATGGAGATTCTGAATTAATCCTACTCTGTGCCCCAAAGAAATGCATTAACATAGATGCCTGGTCTCTGTTGGAACATAGGTTGATTACTGGTGTGCTAGATGACATTTTAATAATAAGCTAAGAAATAAATCCCTCTACACTCTTCCACAGCCTTCTGCTTGATTTATGTCAGTCTTCCTATACACCTGCTTAATTTGAATTTGAAATGGCAGGTGAATCTCTATTCATCTTTGCAGGTGGCATCTACGCAGACGAAATAGTTAGGTGGTATTTTTGCTAAATAGCTGGAATGAAATGTAGTCCTGTCCCTTTCTGTACTCACTCCTTCCTTTTTTTTTTTTTTTTTTTTTTTTTGTCAGATCTAAAAGTGCTATACTAAAATCATTCAACCTGCTTGTAAAACACTGGATGTTAAATGACATTAGTGTGTATCAAAGGAAAAACTGGCATTAAAATGTAGATAAATTGATGCTCAAAAGGAGGAATCAATGATGGCATGAACTTTAGAGCTCCATATTTTCTAAGTATCACTCTCGTTTTGTTTTGAACAATGCTCCTATCTTTCTTGCAATAGGATTTAAGGGGTAACCAATTATTCATTACTACATCTCTCCTTCCCTCAATGTCTAGCTGTGTGTCTACACATGGAGCTATCTAAGTGCAAGGAAGACTGCCATGTCTTATATAAATAAAAAGACATTTGGGTTTATAACTTATATAATCTCTGCATTGACAAGATTCACTTCTTGTTTGACTGCCTGAGCTGTGCTATAAGAATCTTGTGCAGATGCATAGAATTTTTCTCTGTTCAGCTGGGATTTTTTTTCACTGAGTTTTGTGTTCCTGATTTGCTATGATTTTAACTATGTGCTCCTGGTGTTCTGGTGTAGATTAGATTGTTCCTGAGTTTTGGTGGTTCTGGACCACAACTGGGAATTTATTTTGTCTCAAACTGAAATACATGAGACAAAACTATTGTTTTCCATAGCAAGCTTTTGAAGTTGTGCTGCTCTGCTGATAACAGGATATTGTTTCTAGGGATGTTTTTGGACTGATAGGGCATTTGAGCTGTCTTCTCTTCTGATGGTCACTGAGCCATTCTTGCTGCCAGCTCTGCGGCTATGCCCACTCAAGCCATTGTATATCTTTGGCTCACATGAGCTTTATTATCATTGCTTCTTTGTATTACTTACTCAAAGTAAATATAGCACAGGTTTTAATTGGACTTTTGTTTTTGAAAAGAGCAAATTCAGCATCTCCTATGTTTTCTTCATCACAAGCTGCTATTTTTCTTCCCTTAGTTCATCAGCATAAAAACTGTGCTCACCTCTGCCCTGCTCTGCTGAGACCCCACCTGCAGAGCTGCCTCCAGCCCTGGGGTCCCAGCACAGGGAGGACATGGAGCTGTTGGAGAGAGTCCAGAGGAGGGACACCAAGATGATCAGAGGGATCGTGCTCCTCTCCTATGGGGAAAGGCTGAGGGAATTGGGGTTGTTCAGCCTGAAAAAGAGAAGGTTGACCTAATTACAGCATCCAGTACCTGAAGCCAGCCTACAAGAAAAAAGGAGAGACAGTTTACAAGGGAATGTAGTGATAGGAAAATGGGGAATGGCTTAAAACTGAGAGAATGTGGGTTTAGATTAGATATTAAAAAATTTTGTTTTGTAAGGGTGGTGAGGCACTGGGACAGGTTTCCCAGAGAAGTTGTGAATGTCCCATCCATAGCAGTGTTCAAGACCAGGTTGGATGGGGCTTGGAACAACCTGGTCTGATGCAGGATGGCCCTGCCCATGGCAGAGAGGTTGGAACCCAGTGACCTTTAAGGTTCCTTCCAACCCAGAACATTTATGCTTCTATGATTCTATGAATTCCAAACTATCAAAGCATGTACATTTATGTAAGATACTTTAGTAGTGTAAACTCTATGGGACATGGAATGGATGTGAGATAGCAAGAATAGAATTTTTTTTTAATATGTTTTATAGTTCCAAAGTTAATGGTGTCTGTCATAGGCCAGGCACAAGGGAAGAGAAAAAAATACTTAGGTGAACATTGACAGCTAAAGAAGACATGCATGTTCAGTTAGTTATACTTACTATAAATAATGATTTGCTACTGTTATCAAGGTAGGTGCAGCCCCTGTGCATCTTAAAATAATGTGCAGCTCTTTCTGAAAAGAGATCATCAACAAGAAAAAAAGGTTTAGTTCCTTCAGAGAGCAAGTTCTTTTCCGATTTCTCATGAGAAATTTATTTCACCCTTTATCTTAGTTAGAGATATATTTTTTCCTTTTATATATTTATATGTTGAATCCTGAAAAACAATTGTAAATGGCATCCTAATTCTGTTCTTTTTTCATTGGGTTAACACTGAAGATGTCGTAAAAAAATGCCAAACTTTGCTCCCTTAAAATCCTTTTCCAGGAGAATCAATTGAAAACCATTCATAAGTGGATAATTGAAAACAAGCATATGTGATGATTCATCTGAGTAGTCTTCAACTTCTGACCATTTCCAGCTCTGTGGGCAGTCTCCTTAATAATCCAAGGTAGAAATTCAATGTCTCTTTGAACTGGTAAAACTTCTTTTCATCCACAGTGCTCTTTATGTTTTTCTGCACTCTATATGCTGCTCTATTAATTTTCTTTGAATCTGACCCTTAATTATTTTGCTTGAAGTTCCCTGGAAAATTCAAATTGGAGGGGACAGTTGTTTTTTTCGTTTTTGTTTTTTTGGGTTTTTTTTTGGTTTTTTTTTTTTGGTCTCATAATACTATTGCTTATTTATACAGTTCCATCATTTTGATCCCAAGTGGGCAGGATTTAGGGTTTGAGATGGGGTTTGGCCTTTTCTCCCAAGGTCTGAGAGGAGTGACTAATCAGTTGGCTCCAGGCCTTATCCAACCTGGTCTTGAACATTGCCAAGTTTGGGGCATCCACAGCCTCCCTTGGCAACTTATTACAGTGTCTCATCCCCCTCTCAACAATATTTTTTTCTAATGTCTGGCCTAAATTTTTTCTCTTTCAGATTATAGCTATTATTGTTCTCCTATCACACAGTTCCTGATAGGAGTCCCTCTCCAGCTTCCCAGTAGCCATCTTCAGATACTGGAATGGTGCTATGAGGCCTCTACACAGCCTTCTCTTCTCCAGGCTGTAAAGCCCCAGCTTTCTCAGACTGAACCAAATGACTGTGTAGCCCTAAAGTAGAAAAACTCCTCACAATTGAATCTGTGTATGATTACTGTTTAATCACAGTAATTGCTAATCCCTTGGAAAATGTCAGAATTTCCATTTCCCACTCAACAGTAATTTCCCCAAGTTACCTTTTTACCTTTAACTTTTCCTGCAAATGGGTAAGATACTAGGCAACAACCTACAACTGACTGCACATTTAGGTGGATTATTTGTCTCCAAGATTTCCACCAAAATTCTCTGTGCCTCCCTGTCAGATGGCAACAGCTGAAAGATAGTGGTCAAAAAGGTTAAAGCTAGAGAGCAAAATCTAATCCTAGCAAATAATTTTGATGCTGGAGAATGCTATGACTCAGAAGCCTTAAAACTACCATGCAGAAAAGGTTAGAAACATTCTGCAGGTGACAAGCTTGTTCTTCTGGAGGAACACAAGAATACAAGTCACAGTCTTAAAGGTTTTATTTTTGGGAAGATGGTCCTAGAAATGAGAGGTCCTTACCATTTAAACTTGGAAAACCTATCAACTATGCATTCTAATAACACACTAGTCAAGTTTGGATTTGCTATGTGATCCATTTAGTCCATGTAGAAATTTCACAGTTCTACATTATTGTGTTTACCCAATATTATTTTAATGGTTTGAAAAGATGCCTTCAATGTTACTATGTTCAGGAAAGGAATCTGGCTTGTATAATGGAAGTATGGTGGAAGAGAGAGTGCTCTACATTGAATTAAATTAATTTTGTTTCAGGAATTTGAAATTATGTAGTGTAAATGGACAGAAACAGATTTATTTCACAATGGAGATAAGCTCTGAGGTATTGGTTAATTTGATTGTATGGAGTTCTTAGGTGGCACAGAGAACAAAACACTTGCACCCCGTCTCTCTCAAAATAGTAACTGTGTTTCCCATTTGCTGGGGCATCCATGATTACTCTTGGGTAGATGTTGAGTATTCACCTGCTGCAGAGGTCAGTGGGAGATGTGCTCTGATACTTGCAATGTTTCTGACACAAGAGATTCTTAAGCAAGTCATATGTCGGGGTTTCAATTTGAACATTTTGAAGATAATTTTTTCTTTGCTTTGGTTTATCTTCGTAAAATGGAGATTTTAACTCTGAGTGAGGTACTGAAGTTTCATTTCTATTATGTTGGATATAAGATTTCTATTAGGTTGGATATAACCAACAGGTCTGTGGTTTTCCTTGGGGGCCTTTCTTTCTCTAAACTTCTGTAAAACTGGCCCACAGGTGGAGAATTAACTCATAAAAATAAATGCATAAATGGAAATTGTTAAGAGATATATTAGGCTGGAAGTGATAACCCAAGAGAGGTGAGGCAGTCTCAGCTCTCTGCCCACTGGTCCAACCAGCTGGAAGACTGAAAATCTATTACCAGTATACCCATACATAAAAAAAGCATGCAAGCACAGCTGCATTGGGTTTACTCATCAAGGTTTTGGTAGAAAATGGCCTATTTGTGTTGTTGGTGTGAGAAGATGCCAAAAGCTTTTCCCTTTCCTGACTGAGTCTACACCAGCTGGCTCCAAGACAGACCTGCTCCTGAGCCCATCCACAGTGGGGGCAGCACTTCTGGGGTGACAAGACTTAAGAAGAAGCATAAACTGCTGCACAACAGCAGCTGTGAGAGGAGTGAGAATGTGTGTGAGAAGTTCTGCATACACCAAGGTCAGTGCAGAAGGAGGGGAGAAGGTACTGAAAATGCTGGATTCCCCTGCAGACGATGCTGTAGATTATGATAAGGCAGCTGAGCTCCTGCAGCCCGTGGAGGTCCATGGTGAAGCAGAGATCCACCTGCAGCCTGTGCAGGACACAATGCTGGAGCGAGTGCATGTTTGAAGGAGGCTGTGGCCTTGTGGAAAGCTGCACTTGAGNTAATGTCTGGCCTAAATTTTTTCTCTTTCAGATTATAGCTATTATTGTTCTCCTATCACACAGTTCCTGATAGGAGTCCCTCTCCAGCTTCCCAGTAGCCATCTTCAGATACTGGAATGGTGCTATGAGGCCTCTACACAGCCTTCTCTTCTCCAGGCTGTAAAGCCCCAGCTTTCTCAGACTGAACCAAATGACTGTGTAGCCCTAAAGTAGAAAAACTCCTCACAATTGAATCTGTGTATGATTACTGTTTAATCACAGTAATTGCTAATCCCTTGGAAAATGTCAGAATTTCCATTTCCCACTCAACAGTAATTTCCCCAAGTTACCTTTTTACCTTTAACTTTTCCTGCAAATGGGTAAGATACTAGGCAACAACCTACAACTGACTGCACATTTAGGTGGATTATTTGTCTCCAAGATTTCCACCAAAATTCTCTGTGCCTCCCTGTCAGATGGCAACAGCTGAAAGATAGTGGTCAAAAAGGTTAAAGCTAGAGAGCAAAATCTAATCCTAGCAAATAATTTTGATGCTGGAGAATGCTATGACTCAGAAGCCTTAAAACTACCATGCAGAAAAGGTTAGAAACATTCTGCAGGTGACAAGCTTGTTCTTCTGGAGGAACACAAGAATACAAGTCACAGTCTTAAAGGTTTTATTTTTGGGAAGATGGTCCTAGAAATGAGAGGTCCTTACCATTTAAACTTGGAAAACCTATCAACTATGCATTCTAATAACACACTAGTCAAGTTTGGATTTGCTATGTGATCCATTTAGTCCATGTAGAAATTTCACAGTTCTACATTATTGTGTTTACCCAATATTATTTTAATGGTTTGAAAAGATGCCTTCAATGTTACTATGTTCAGGAAAGGAATCTGGCTTGTATAATGGAAGTATGGTGGAAGAGAGAGTGCTCTACATTGAATTAAATTAATTTTGTTTCAGGAATTTGAAATTATGTAGTGTAAATGGACAGAAACAGATTTATTTCACAATGGAGATAAGCTCTGAGGTATTGGTTAATTTGATTGTATGGAGTTCTTAGGTGGCACAGAGAACAAAACACTTGCACCCCGTCTCTCTCAAAATAGTAACTGTGTTTCCCATTTGCTGGGGCATCCATGATTACTCTTGGGTAGATGTTGAGTATTCACCTGCTGCAGAGGTCAGTGGGAGATGTGCTCTGATACTTGCAATGTTTCTGACACAAGAGATTCTTAAGCAAGTCATATGTCGGGGTTTCAATTTGAACATTTTGAAGATAATTTTTTCTTTGCTTTGGTTTATCTTCGTAAAATGGAGATTTTAACTCTGAGTGAGGTACTGAAGTTTCATTTCTATTATGTTGGATATAAGATTTCTATTAGGTTGGATATAACCAACAGGTCTGTGGTTTTCCTTGGGGGCCTTTCTTTCTCTAAACTTCTGTAAAACTGGCCCACAGGTGGAGAATTAACTCATAAAAATAAATGCATAAATGGAAATTGTTAAGAGATATATTAGGCTGGAAGTGATAACCCAAGAGAGGTGAGGCAGTCTCAGCTCTCTGCCCACTGGTCCAACCAGCTGGAAGACTGAAAATCTATTACCAGTATACCCATACATAAAAAAAGCATGCAAGCACAGCTGCATTGGGTTTACTCATCAAGGTTTTGGTAGAAAATGGCCTATTTGTGTTGTTGGTGTGAGAAGATGCCAAAAGCTTTTCCCTTTCCTGACTGAGTCTACACCAGCTGGCTCCAAGACAGACCTGCTCCTGAGCCCATCCACAGTGGGGGCAGCACTTCTGGGGTGACAAGACTTAAGAAGAAGCATAAACTGCTGCACAACAGCAGCTGTGAGAGGAGTGAGAATGTGTGTGAGAAGTTCTGCATACACCAAGGTCAGTGCAGAAGGAGGGGAGAAGGTACTGAAAATGCTGGATTCCCCTGCAGACGATGCTGTAGATTATGATAAGGCAGCTGAGCTCCTGCAGCCCGTGGAGGTCCATGGTGAAGCAGAGATCCACCTGCAGCCTGTGCAGGACACAATGCTGGAGCGAGTGCATGTTTGAAGGAGGCTGTGGCCTTGTGGAAAGCTGCACTTGAGCATGCTCCTGACAGGACCTGTGACCCCATGGCGGGAGGAGTCCATGCTGGAAACAGCTTTACTGTCAGGAGCTGTTGTCCTACAGAAGACTCAGTCTGGATCAGTCTGTACTCCATGACTCTAGACTGCACCCCATGGAATGAACTCATGATGAAACAGTTTGTGGAGAGCTGCAGCCTGTGAGACAGACTCACATTGGAGAAGTTTGTGAAGGAGTGTCTGCCATGAAAGGGATGATACATTGGGGCAGGAGAAAGAAGGGGGCAGAAAGCAGTGGCAGTGACAACTTGTGATGAACTGACCACAACCGTCATTCTCTTTCCTCCTTTATTATTCAGAGGGAGGAGGTAAAGAAATCAGGAATGAAGTCTGGTAAGAAGGGAGGGGTGGGAGCAAGGTGTTTTAAGATTTATTTTTCATTATCCTACTCTGACTTTTGATCGGCAATAAATTAAATTAATTTAGCCAAGTTTGTTTTGCCCATGATGAGAATTGGTGAGGGGTCTCCCCCTGTCCTTTTCTCAAACCATGAACCTTTAGTTATATTTTCTGTCTGCTGTAGAAGACCAGTGACTGTGCAGCTGGGTAAACACCTGTCATGCAGCCAAGGTCAGCCCACAAAAGCTGTGAACACACAAACTCAGACCGCATCAGTGGACTTTTTCTGTTCTCCTCTCTACTTGAACAGGATAGAGACCCACCAGTGAGATCTGTATCATCTATATCTATCTCTATGCAATATGTACCCATGATGTACTGCTCCAGCAGCTGGGCTATGATAGCCTTTCCTGAGGGGCCTGGTGCCCCAGTATCTATAGTAGTCTTTAGGGCATGCTCACAGCTCCATTGACACATGCAGTCACATGGAGAAAGACTGGTTGAGTGTTCTCTGATTTTGTAATAGCCAATTCACCCATGGTCTCACCCTTAGAGACACACACCCAGCACGTCTCACCCTTGGGGACCTTCAGATATTGCAGTCTCTCCAGCCGCTGCCTGGGACCTCCTTGCGTCTCCAGTAATCAGCTCTTCCCATGGTCTCACCCTTGAAGACAGGAACACCACCTGGACCCTGGGCCACTCCACCTACTTGCCAGCTGGCCCAGCTAGACCTTTGCTGTCACTTGGACACTGGCTGCACACCCACATTCTGTGCATGTCACAGACACACTCAGTGGGCAGTGCTTGCTTTCATTTGCTCCAGTCTCGCCCTAGGTGATGATGCTGAAGTTCAGTAACTAGTCTGTTAGTCTCTAACACCACAGCTCAAAGATCAGCTGCCTGACACAGGGCCTGCCCTGAGCCACTGGCACTTGCACCCTCTACACACACACACACACACACACACAGAAACACACAAACACCCCCAAACGTGCACACACACACACACATACACACACACACACCCACAAACGCGCACACACACACACACACACACGCACGCACACACACATACACACACACACACCCCCCCCAAATGTGCACGCACACACACACACACACACACACACACACACACACACAGACACTTTCTCTCTCTGCCTGCAAAAGCTGCCTGGAAATGGAGACTAATGAGCAGACAGGACAGACTGTGAGGATCACAGCAAGGCTTAGCAAGCATAAAAACCAGCCCACTGTTTACAAACAAATGCCACTGTTGGTCCCTGGTTCTCCACTGCTTATCTCTAACTTGCCTAGATCCATCCTTTTTCCTGCCTTTGGTTCATCCTCTAAACATCCTATTAGAAGTCCTGTGCAGCCACAGAAGGCTCTTTCCTTGCATCACATAATATCTCTATGCCTAAGCAGTGATTCAACACCAGTCAGAAAGCTGCTACAGAGACCTTCTCCATCCATAATGTATTTCACACCTGGATACTAGAGCTGAGCCTCACATGAGGAAACCCTAGGGTAAGTCTCAACAAGGTGTTCCTTCTCCTGAGTCTTAAATTTGTTTCCTGTCTGCCTGCCTTTGTGCCTGTGTTCCTTTGGATCGTGGTGGACCTGTGGTTGTGTAAAACCATCTGTGACAGGGTATTTAGGGTTCCTCACCTATAGTGAGGAAATAATAGCAAATAATCACACATCATACATAATTTACTAATAACTTTACTTACTGCCTGTAAGAACTTGGTTAGCTGAAAATTTTCAGTGATACTGGAAACTTTTGACACATGCTGAATAATAAAAGCCTATTCCTCATACGATATTTAAGGATTTATGATAAAATACTTTTTGTTTTGATCCTTAGAATGCAGCAGTTTGGAAAAAAACAGAGACCACTGCTTCTTCCAGCAAGATACATCTTTATTACACACGCTCCAATATTTACATGTTTCTAATATGGGAAAGTTTAAATAAGTCTTGGGAAGGTTCAGGAGGAAAGACAAAACAGCCACACCACCAAGCACTCATTAGAGCAGATGTTTCTGCCCTTATCAGTCATCCACACAAACATGGGTCTCCCAGCATCCTGGGAGACAAAAGAGAGACATTCACACCTGGTGTTTATGGCTGTAGTCATTCCTCTGGTGTGCACCCTTCCCAAGAAAACAGAGAGTGTTATCAAAGTTAAGTGTAACATGTTGCTCTTCTACATCGGGTTCTCGTTAAAGCCAGGGTGGCTGCCGCAGGCTACCGCTTCTGCATAGAAAAGTTCTTTAAGGTGTTAACAGGACCAAGCTCATTGAATGTATTACAACTTCCAGCCATTCAATTATCTTACTTTTTTATTTTTTAAAAAATTTTAAATCCTTCTGCAATGCACCAGTTCCTTTTAAAAATTAAAGTTCTACATTCATATTTTTGGAACACACATTCTATTCTATTTTTATTTTTGTATAATCACTGTTCACTTTAATCTCTTTGAACAGTGTTATGCTAAGAGAGGACATTTATCTGATTAACTACTTCAACCCCCAGTGTTTTACACATTTATTGCTTCTCATTTTAGCCTGCTGCACTCTCCATAAAGACTCTTCATAGTTTATAATAGAAAGAAATCTGGATTATTCTGGGTCAGTGTTTTGTGTTATTTGTTTCAAATTAAGTACCTTTAAATCAACTGAAAGTATGTCCAACTTTATTAGTTCCAGCTCACTGATAGAAATCTTACTGAACTCAGGTTCAAGAACAAGATCACATGGGACTTTCCTAGGACCATTTATTGATTTCTTTGTTACAGTTACACCTCCAGACTTGGCAAGTAATTTTTCAACAACTTAGTGGGAACCACTAAATTGGCATCCTTTCCCCCTCTTACACAGATTGGCATAAGAGTGCCTTTCAGATGGAAGTGCCAGTGTGCCAACGGGCTCTCACTCTATTGCACTCATAAAGTAATATTTTATATATATGCTTACAATGTTCATAGAATTAATCTGCTTTCTACAGATACCGATTGAAAAAAAATTTTCTCAGGTTCATATAATTTAAGTTTTGTTTTATCACACAGCCTTACTTTTTATTAATCAAAACCTGCAAAACTGCTGTGATTTATTATTTTGTATCAGGCAGAAAAAAAAGATCAATTACCTGTACTATTCCATTTATCACTTTTAAATATTAGCACACTACTTTCAATCTTATGAAATATCCAGTCTGGTATATTTCTTGAAAATAAATATTTGTATTGCAGAGTGCCTCTCACCCAGATATTTCAATACTGCTGTGTGCGTGTGGACTTGCTAGTGCAAAAAACAAACAAAAACCCAGTTCTAATAAAGGCTGTTAAATATTCTCAGGAGGTGGTACTGAATGAAACTGTTTCATCAACATCCTGAGAAGTTACTGTATCACTTGGATTTCCAAATCCTCCAGGCTTATTACCTCTGCATGGCTGACAGAGTAGCATTTAGTGTTTGTCTTTGCCATAAGGTAAAAGGACTTATTTTATATTCATGGAAAGAGTCTCCTTCTGCTCAACAGTATAAGCATTGCTCACTTAGGGTCTGACCCTACCACTCTCACTCATACTGAATGTCTCTTGAAATTGAGTTCCCTGATGCTACTCACAAAATAATGACTAAAAAGAAACATCTTGGCCTTGAATAACATAAAAGTTTAAGAATTGTACCATGGCACACTGTGATTTTAATGGGATTTTTTTATGGTTACTGTATTACTAAACATCTGATGAAATTTCCCCTGACTTGTTGTGTTCCTTGTTTTCTGGTATAGTGGCACCTTGGATATTTAAAGAAATATTCCATTCCCATGGATATTCCATTTTTCACTGTTAGTTGCTTCCAGGCTACTATCTGTGAATTTGACACTAGAGAGTGTTTTAAGTGTAACTAACTATTATTGCATTAATTATAGTATCTGTGCTTTATATCTGGGTTACAGTAGATATAATAGCATTTCAAGTCTAATTTTTGGTGAAATAATTGAAAGCTGTAACAGTAAGATTCTGTAGGGTTTTCAGTGTAAAGTTGGTTGAAGAATTTGTAATTAAGACTTAAAATATTACTTACACTTTACAGTGTAGTAGTTCTATGTACTTCAAAAGGAAATTATACTCATGCATCCTAGTACTCCTTGAAAGAAAACTGTGTAATAGTTGAAAATATTTTTTTATATTAGCAAATTTTTCCTGAGGAAAATTTTCAACCACATGCCTCAAATATTTTTACATGCTTTTGACACATAATTTTTACTTTCAATGACCAACAATCTTTAACTACCTGTCCAAAGAGTTAAATCCTGGTCTTTAATTAATTTCAGATTGTCACTATTGGAGGAGGTTAGGCTTTTTCCTTTTTTTCCTTTCTCTCAGAGAATTTTTATCCCATTTGTTGCCTAAAAGATTGGAAGGACGGTATTTAAGAAACAAAAGCTGTGGCCAAGATAGGGAGGAAGGGGGAAGCAGTGCAGCTTGTGGCAATCTCTTAGCTGGGGAGTGAGGTCGCTGACTGAGGGATTTTCTCTTGGGAAGTCCCAGAGATACTGCCAGAGGTGGCAGAGGGTGGAAACCAGACTTGGGCAGGGTACAGCGGCTGGACTCAGCCCTCCCTGCCTCTCTCTCCGGTGTCGGAGGGAAGGTGGTTGTGGTGTTGGTGCTGGACCGCAGGGAGAATCCCCTCCTACTGCAGAATTTTGTCCTTCACCTCGTCTCCTTCCTGAACCTAGGCTTGCAAGAGCAGCCACTGAACTGTGACAACACTTTTCTTTAAACACCTGACCTCACTGTGAGGGATCCTCACCATCTGCTTGAGTGCCTGAGGGGAGGCCCGGGACCCTGACCTCCTCCCTACCTACGGAGGGAGTTCCTCCCGGCTGCCTGGGGGAGCCCGGCTGCTGCTGCCATCTTCAGGACATCCCACAGGACATCTGAGAGCCAGGGGAAAACCTGAAAAAAAACCTTGCCTTTCTCTCTCCTTCCGGGGCCGCTCAGTCCCTGCTGTTTCCTGCCACTCCTTCGGGGGCAGGGATTGCTGCACTTTAGCCGGACACCCAGCATCTGTCCTGACTACTGCGGTTCCTACCACCGCTTCAGGGCTTTTGCTACACTTTGCCCCCTCTGGTGTGCTCGCTTGTGACGTTCCAGCACGCTGCCCCCAGGCTACATCTAGAGTCCAGCTTTCCAGCCGGAGCGGCACTGACACCAGCCGCCCTGGCGAGGTCTGCAAGGGCGGCCATGACCTCTGCACGGCGGGGAGCGGCCGAGCCCGCGGCACATCGCCCCCTGCAGGCGCGGCGGAATGAGCGCACCCGCCCTGAGAAGGGAAGGGGCTGGGAGCCGAGGGAGCGCGGGGACTGCAGCTCCGGCTTGTTGTTCCTGCTGTTCCTGCTCTTCGTCTGCCTCCTTAGGTATATATTGTAGCTAAGAACTGCTACTCCTTTTCCCTTACCTTTGCCTGAAAGCCCAGTAATTTCAAGGTTATAATAATTCAGGGAGAAGGCAGTCATATTCTCCATCCCAGGAAGGTTACCACCTCTCTCGGCAGACACTTGTATTTCAAACCAAGATAGTCACAAAGAAATTTTTTATCTTTTTAAAAATACATAATTATTTAGAGAATAGGCATTCCAGGGATGTTGTTTGTTTGTTTGTTTGTTGTTTTTGTTTTTTTGTTGTTTGTTTGTTTTTTTAAAACCTTCTGCATTATATTTGCTATGACAATGCATGGTATATTGTTATTTAAATGAGAGAATGACAATTATTAAATTGTCTTGGAAAACATACAGAAAAATGAGTAAGTCAGAAACAATTTGAAAGTGTTTTTTGAGTGATTACTCATTAATGACCAACTGCTGGTGGAGTTCCTCAGGAGCTCATATTAGGACTACACTTATTAAATATTGCTATTTACATAGCTTATAGATAGGAGGACAAAAGTATGCTAAACCACATGAAAGATGTGAAATATTTGCATGAACTTTAACAGGTGTCCTGCTTTTAAAAGGACAGTTATCTGCTAGCAAAAGCTGGAAGTTCCCTTTGAATACAGAATGTAAACTCCTCCCTCAAATTATTATAATTTTGCAATTAGGGGCTCTCAGGCAAAGTTTTGGGAATAGGAATAACAGTCCTTTAATAGGAATATTAAAAATACAAATGTAATAGTACAGAAAATAAAAATGCAAAAAAAAAAAAAAAAACAAAAACAACAAAAAAAAACAAAAACAAAAANGTGTCAGGTCACTGGTGAGTATTAATGGCCCATTATCAGAAAATATCAGCTCCAAAACTCATGTTTGCTCAATCTATTGTTTTGGTTAAGTACCCAGCAATTAGCTTCCTAGCAACCTGACAGAAAAAATTCAACTAACACAAAGGAAACAATATCCAACTTCCAACAACAGGTGATAACTTTAGCATCCTACTTTGAAGATTCTTTTCATGAAATTATCAGTCCATTTCCAAGTTACAAACATTATATGAACAGAGCAAATAAATGCTATTCTTGGCTTCCAGCTTTTCTATTGCCAAAGGATTTACCTGTTTATTAAAAAAAAAAAAAAAAAAAAGTAAGTGAAAAATAAATAAGAAGGAGAAAAAAGCATGAATCTAAAATGAAATAGAATTAATAATTCACAGGTTGCACTAATTCACCATAACAAACCACTTGTTGATATTAAACAGATTTTTTTTTGCCTATACTCCACCTATTTCCCAAAAAGCAAGTGGGGTTAAAATTGAATGCAGAATCAGCTCTTCTGTCTTTATATTCTATTTCAGGTGACATACATTCCATCTAATAGAAGGAATTTGATCCCATAGCTCTTTGTCTCCTTAGCCACCACCAACTCTGAAAAATTGCACCTTTTTTTTTT